>BCHO01000017.1:339866-798928 GCA_001599655.1 Golubevia pallescens
GAGAGGAAGGAGAGGAAGAGTGCTCACCTTGAGATTGCTAACGTACTTCGGAAACGCCTTCTTGAGACCCACTAGAATGTAATTGTGACCTAGATCCAATAGCTTTTGAAGCTGTTCCTCAGTCTCCCAACCTTTCTGCAGGAGATCCGTCCAGCTCCTAGACCTCAAAAGCCTACCTATGATCGGTTGGGTCATGTTGTAAGAATAAGTCCCTAGATCCACCACAGCAAACCGGATTCCTACAGCATTGACTTGGTGTACCCCCATTCGAGCTGCTCCAATATCCTGGTACTCCGAGTGAATGTCACGGATCATGGTGAGAGGAGGTGGAGTGTGAGAAGATCAAAGCTGGTTAAACTCAATCCTTGCATCCACACCTTCTCCTTCAATCCTACTTCTTATCATCCTCTAATCTACAACTTTATAGAGATGGCTTCTCGTCAACGTAAATCGTTACCAGATCAATCCTTTGAGAACGGAGAAGCGTCAGGATCAAGAAACGTGCCTCCTCCTCTCTTTCTAGATACTGGAGGAGTTAGAATCAAGAATGAAGAAGAAGAAGAAGACGATGAACTGTTTGGTGGATCGGAATTGTCAGAAGATGATCAACAAGATGAACAGGATGAATTGTTACAAGATGAACAACTAGTAGCTGCTGGTTTGAATGGATTCGCAGATGGTCATACCAATAATAACAGTAACGCTACTGCTTCGACTTCTGCTAGAAAGACTGCTCCTAAACCAAGGAAATCGTAAGTGATTGCAAAGTATGAGTCATTTCTATATTCTGTTCATCACATCTTAATGGATCCCTCTCTCTCTCTCTTTCTCCCCCTCCTCGTATCAGTGCATCTTCTTCAAAGGCAAGATACGAGTTGCGTGAACACTTGGATGCTCCTAGGTCCTTGACTCTTTCTTGTGAAATCTTGATGAAAAGAGTCACTTCTGGTACTGTGGATGTGAACCCGGAATATCAGAGGGAAACCGTTTGGACTGCAGAGAAACAGAGCGCTTTGATTGATAGTATCTTTAGACGTTGTGAGTATCAGTGCCCAAAAAGGTGGCAAACAGAACAGGAGTATGGATTCAAGGTAGAGCTTCAAATCAAGATCATCAGTGTCATGTTGAACGCGGAGAAGCATTCAATGGATCCATATCACAAAGAATGAGAAAGATGGATCCTGGTTTTCCCTCCTCCATTCCTCCTTCCAAGACTCAAAGAGCTTGATCTCAAAACTCATCTTCTCCTCCAAATTTCCCCCTCAATTTCGTTTACTTTTCTCGCAGATTACGTCCCACCAATTCTATTCTCAAAGGTTCAAAAGCCAGCTCCAGGAGGTGAATCGAAAACGGCAGAGTCAAATCGTAGATCTTTCAAACCAACTTTCCAACCACCTCCAAAGAAATCAAAGTCTTCTCAAGCTTCTGGAAACAAGAGAAAGAGAAAAGCAAACGATGATGATGACGACGATTTCGAAGATGAAGAGGAGGAAGAGGAGGATGACGAACCTGCTTCTGGAGTCGATAAGTATGTTTGTATCGATGGTAAGCAGAGATTGTCTAGCATGTGAGTAGAGAGAAGAAGAGAGTAAAAGCTTGGAATCATTATATTTGATTCAGAGAAGAAGAATCTGAGGATTTACAATCGCTCTCGAACCGAGATCTTTCGAAACCGAACTGAGCTCATTCACTCTCTATCTTTTTCCCTCATTTCCAATTAGTATCAACTTCATGAACAACCACATTCCAGTAATAGATCCAAAGACCAAGAGAAAATACTATTTCAGAGACGAACCTGTGGTTAAGAAACAAGGAATTCCACTCAAGTATAGAAAGGTTTTCGAAGATTCTCAGATTACAGTTGTCGAATATTCCAATTTAAATGCGGGTCATGAAAGAGAAATGTTTGCTAGAGTTCAAATGGGAATGACTTTATCTGCAGCAGAGAAATTGAAAGCTCAACCAGGTGAATGGGCTTCTTTCTTTAGAGAAATGGCTTCCAAATATATGAAGGAAAAAGATGATGAAGATAATCCAATGTTGGGTTCTATTGTCGATACTAAGAGAGGAAATGATTATAAGTGTATCATCCAATTCGGCTTGATCGTTATTAAGAGTAAGACTCCTAATTTCGCTCCTATGACCAATGAGTTATCTGTAAGTTTTTCAGAGTGGAACTCTCTCTCTCTTCTGATTCGAAATGAGGGGTAGAGCTTTCGTACCTGAAATCGCTCACGCTTTATTTCCTCTATCTAATACTCCATCGTTTTGTGTTGTCTTCTCCGCCTTTCCGACAGAAATGGGGAAAGACTGACGAGGCTCTCGAACCCATCGACAAGAAATTGGCTAAGGGAATCGAAGATGCTTTGATTCTTTTCACTGATTTGCTACAGAAAGGAGACGAGGGAGTCTTACCAGAGGCTCGTTGGGATCCAACAAAGCCTACTCGTAAGAACCTAGGTGAGTAACGCAACGAGAAGAGGCATGATTTTACTATTGACTCTTCTCGTTCTTCGACTAACACTCCGGTTTCTCTTCCAATCTCTACATGACTAACATCAGCTCCGATCGAATGGGTCTATGTTGCTGTCTTCATCTGGACAGTTGGTTCGAAATTGACCAAACGTAATCCAAAACAATTGGAGACGTCTCTGAAAAAAATAAGACGTGATATCAGAGACAAATACCCAGTGAGTTTCAGTCTTTCCTTTTCCGGATCCAATTCTCTTCGACTATGAGTCTCTTTTCTGTGATTTCCGTCGATCGGAATCAGGATCTTTCCAGATAGACTGACTCTTATACTCCTCTGTTCTCCATCATTTCCCAGGATGTAATGTGGAAAGCAGGTATTGCGAAAGACTATAGAGAAAGCATCAAGAATGAACGTACAAGATTGAATGAAGCTGGTATCTTGGGAAGTAGTGACAAGAAGAAACCAAAGAGTTAGAAGAAGCTGGATAGAAATCAAGAGCTGGAAAGAAGCAAAAGATCTCAGAGTGTCGGTTGCTCTTCTACTCTTCAATTGTATTCAATCATTTCCTTGGTCCCTTAGTCGAGTCACTGTTTTCCATCGTAATCAAAAGCATTCATCTACCTGCTCTGCACGTTGACGAAGACTGAGGAGAAATTAGAGCAGTTCGCGATAGACGATAAGGCTATAAAGTACATCCGAGAAGAGTCGTGACTTGCACTCATTGAATTAGTCCCAACAAGAAGAGGGAGAATATATAAAGCTCTTGAGATTAGTCTAGGTTGTAGAATGATGCATAAATTCGGATAGAGCGACTTCATTTGAAAGCCGGTTCCTTGAGAGACTTGACGTTTATGAATTGAGGGCCCATCATTCAATCGAGCACTGTCTCTTTCTATACACTAAGATAATGGAAAAAATGAAAGTCAAGAAGAGAAAATTCAGTCTTAACATCAACAGAGGGTGTAGAGATCTAGAAGAATGGAAGTTCCTTGTCGAGCTTCTGACTTACCCCTCAGACGCCACTTCAAAGAGGACCCGATCATTGGGTAAAGTCTTTGTAGACTTCTGCAACGATGGGACTAATTGAGAATGAAGATAATGAGATCTTTGTTGAAGAAGGAAGAGTGCCTTCGAGAAGCTTTGGATAACTAATTTTGAGATAAAAATCCAGTATGAATCGATCCTCAATAATCAATGTGATAGAAGAAAGATTCGCAAGAGCGAAAAGTGGCCGAGATTTCGATCTAATCTCCTTCTTTGGCCCATCCTCTGGATGATCTGGTTCTCCCACATTTGAGTATGATAGAATTTTAACCGATTCGAGAGACTTTTGACAAGATCTCAGTACTTCTACTATTTCCCGATGAATCTTTCCCTCCTCATTACCTTCAATTTCTGGAAGAGTTAAACTCAAAGTCTTGAGGGAACTATAAACAACTTTGGTAGTAAAAAACCTCATTAGAAAGTGATTTCCTCGACCAATTTTGAGATTTCGCAGTTGATGGAGTTGCGGTTTGAGAAACTCTGTTACATTGTAGCTTAGATAGAAACCTTCCAGACATAATGATACGAGAGTCAAGCTGGAAGAAAAAAGAAAAGCCCGAAGAGGTGCCGCCCAAAGTGCCCAAGAATTGTCATGATGATGTTCTCTCTGGAGGTTCAGCTCCTTGAGAGTCCCATTCCGACCAATCCACCTGAAGAATTCCTGATTTAAGCACAGACTGCACGTTCCCGACAATCTAATTGATACTTTCTGTAATTTGGATTCATAATTCTCTCCTGGGGGTATGACGAAACCTAAACCTAACTCATCATCTGTGCGGGACCGCCGACAAATGAGATCCAGCTCGACAAGATTTGGATAATCCAAGAAGGGGGCGAGACCGTTTACGTCTTCCCCTACAAAGTCTCCGAGTATTACCAGCTTTATAATCTTCAGAGAATCTCTTGACCTCGTGAGCAACTCACTCCAGCTGTCACCCAGGTCAGTACCGATGTTTAAAGAGATCTTCTTGAGACCATGATTCGTCAGAGCGACAAATTGGTTTCGAATACTGTCCAGAACGAGAAGATATCCCGTTTCAGCATCTTGGTGTTCCTCAAAGCAGTGATCGTTCTTATGACTGGCGATTTGCAAGTCATAATGACTAGACTCGGACTGCAGCTCGATGTGACTATTGGTGAGAATCTTGATCTTGGTGAGCTGTTTGAAGTGTTTCAGACTTTCCAAGATGCAAACGAGATGATTGAGCTCTTTGAAAGGATGGATTTGACCAGAGTGAGATGGTGGCTTGAGGTCCAATGATAGAGTCTTGAGGGAATGGGAAGAGAAAGTCAAAATGTTGAATACAAGAGACAACTTGCAGGCTCCCCAATCTTAGAAAGATAAAGCTGGATCCTTATAAAATGATTGCAGTACCAGATCCACTTCGACTAAACCGTGATTGCTCAACTGTTCATATCGTAATATCCGACCAATAGTTCGATTTGCTGCGAGCTGGATTGCATTTGGAGTGATCCCTTCGTCAAACTTGCCGTAATCATCCACCTCGTCCAGAGTTAAAGTATGAAAGAGGGACGATGTGGATAGGATCTTGCGCCTCCAATGTTGATTGATGCATGAATAGCGTATGAGATCGTTCGAAGATGAAGATTTGAATAAAGCAGGGAGTAGTTCGACTGGACAAAGAGTCAAAGGGTCGGGTGGATCGGTTGATGAAGTTGAAGCATCTGATTTTGTTGAATTCATGTTGGACTCGAAGTTGAAGACATGAGGAGAAGAATCAAAAAGGCTGACTGAGGAGCGAGTGGTCGAGAGCGAAGAAGCAAAAACAGAAGACAATCCGGTTTTTGACTTTGCTTCACTCGAACCAATCAGATTGTCTCTCTATCATCAACGACTCATTATTTATCTCGTCTAGAAATAGCTCCTTCTCGTAAAGCCTAGCGAGAAGTGAGCTCTGAATACTATGTACAAGAAGAAGGAACTTTGAAGCAGCATCTGAACTCGTGCCTTTGAGGCAATGATTCCAATTGATTACAGCATGGCGATTATATCAAATTTCTAGAACTTGGGTTACAAAACAAAGAAGAAGGAGCAAAAGGGAAAAGAATGAGAGAGTCTGAAATCGTCCATCTCGAAAAAAGAGTCAAACCTCTTTCCTTTCATCTAATTTGAAGCTTCACCTTGACAAATTTGAACCTTGATGACAGCCTTACCATCATCACCAGTTCCTTTAGCAGTTGCTTCGAAAGCTTTGAGAGCGTCATCAAAAGTATAACGATGAGTCACAATACGAGCAACGTCTACTTTCTTTGTGCTAACCAAATCGATTCCAATTTCATAGGTTCCTTGTCCGTATCGGAAAGAACCAGTGAAATCGATTTCCTTGATGTTGATCTGGAAAGAAAAGAAAAGAGATTGGTAAGAGAAAAGTTCGATTTTGATTGTGTCTTTCTTGATCTTTCATAGAAAGAAGTCGAATCGATAATTCACCTTTGCGATAGGAATGCTCATTTCATCGTTACCCATTCCAACTTGAACAAATCTTCCTCTAGGTCTCAAAGCTCTGATTCCCATGTTTACACAAGGTGGAGCTCCTATGACGGATCAATGTGAAGGGAAGAGGGAAAGGAGATCAGAAATTCGAACGAACTCGAGGCCATTGAAACGGATTCATTTTACTTACCTGTGCATTCCATGACTAGGTCCACTCCATCTTTTTCCAAAACGTCTCCTCCAATCGTTTTGAAGAGTTCTCTTGCATTCCTCTCTGCAGCTTGTGGTGGAGTTTCACCTTCCTTTGGTCTAGATGGTAAGAAAGTATGAGTGGCACAGAACGAAAGAGCAAAGTCTAGCTTCTCTTGAATGATGTCGACGACGATGCTAGAAGAAGAGATTCCGTAGATTGAAACGAATGTAGAGAGTTTCAGTAACGGAGAACGCAATGCTTTTCGAAAAGGCAATCTCTTTTTTTGTTGCCACTCACACTCTCTTTGCTCCATAAGCTTTACAAACTGCAGCAGTAAGCAAACCTACAGGTCCAGCACCAAAGACCTAAAACAGAACGAATAGAAAAAAGAGAAAAGAGTTCGGTATTCGAAACCCTTTGTGCACAGAGACCTTTTCTTGGGTTCTTTTTAGAAGGCTGGCTACTCACAATGACATTTTCCATAGCGCTAACCTTTCCTCTTTGAGTAGCAGCATAAACAGCAACTCCAAGAGGTTCCATCAAACTTGCCTCTTCCAAAGTCATGTTGTCCGGAATCTTGTGAGCGAAACTTGAATGAAGGTTATAATAAGTTGCCAAAGATCCGTCGTAAGGAGGAGTCGCAGCGAAAATCAAATCTGGACAATGATTGTAGGTCCCTGATTTACAGGCTCTGCAGGTGAAGCATGGGACACCTGTCAAAAGAACAATACGATAGAGGAAGAAAAGATCAGTGGGACAACTCAAGGGAAAGAATCGAAGACGAAAAGAGAAAGTTAGAGATTAGAAATTCGAAACTCACCTGGTTCGAGAGCTACTCTGTCTCCAACTTTGTGTGTCTTGACTGAGGAGCCAATTGCTGTTACAATTCCAGCAGATTCGTGACCTAGAACCTGGTTTTGGAGAAGAGATGAAAGGGGGAGGAAGAGAAAAGTGAAACGTGGGGAAAGAGAGATGAGCATGCGATCTTCCTGTTCGTTATCATCAAACCGACGAGCTGTTGCCTCTTTCCTTGCTTGCTTGGATATTCAATAGAAGAGCAGATATTACTTGACGAAGTTTGGGACATCTTTGAGGTCATTCCTTCCTCGAATTCGCAGCACACGACATCAGAAGTTGCTTTCTTCTTGATCTTCCCAATTTCCCTTTCATGACCTTTGTCCTTCCTAGTCCAACGAGTAAAGCTAATGAACTCACCATTGGAGCTTTGAGGATGAAGTCACCGATGCTACCATGTTTCCAGTACTGTTTAGAGCGAGTGGAAAGGGCGAATTCAAGAAGGTAGGACAAGGGAATCAAAGTCAGTGGAAGTCAAGGACGAGGAGAATTGATTCCAAACGTCGGAGCAATCGACGAATGGATCTGAACAGATGTCACTCACATGAACTTAGAATTCAGAGAATTGATAATGATTGGGGTTAGGTGGGTGGAAAGAAAGGTTCGGAAAGCCGAACAGAGTCAGCCTCTATCTTGGAAGTAGAGCTTCTCTCACAGAGCATGCTCCCCCTTGAGATCTTTTGAATAGAAACGAGACTCACCATCTGAACCACAGATTCCAGTCTGTCTAATGTTGACTTGGACCTCGTCTGGTCCTGGAGGTTTGACTGGCCTGTCCTCGAAACTAGTGTCATCGACTTTGTGCAGAACAAAGGACTTGTTCCCCTTGGCCTTAGGGCACTCAATAGCATTATCAAGTGAGAAAGGAGGTGGGACTGGGACTGGTGACATTTTTCAGGAGAGTGAAGCAGAAGGTAGATGGTTGTGGTTGAAGAAGAGAAGTGGTCGACACCTTTTCTCCATGTTTTTTGGGAAAAATCTCGCCGTCCGACTTTCGGGAACAAGCCGAACCTCTTCTTCTTTTCTTCCAAAAAAAATCATTGAAGAGATGGATTTACAATTTTGACTGAAGGAGGACATGCGTTTTTCAAATTGTGATGCAGAACGATGCAAGACTGGTCTCTCTTTTGTTCTCCCCCTCTCTCTTCCTATACCTTCTCCCTTCCCCTCAAAGTTTTGCCTTCCCACTCTTCTCTCTCTCGGCCTTGTCGATCAGCGTATGGACGCATTCAGCGCAGACTGGCATCTTGGAAGCGTAAAGTTTGGCCTCTGCAGAAGAGGCTTGTCCCATGGCCACTCTGGCTGCGATTCCTTGAGCGATGATCGTGTTCTGAGGTTAGTAGGGGGCGAGATCGAGATAGAAAAATTTGAAAAGAAGGTCAGAGATTATTCAAAGATAAAAAAAAAAGCAATAGAGAGCATCTCTTCAATCTTTCCGAGATCTTCTCTCTCATGAACGTCGGAACTCACCCTAAACCAAGCCCAAGCCTCACAGAAACCCCAACCTTTGATAGGATATTTCCTACCCGAGAATTCACAATAGGTTTTCAAGATCCATTCCTTACTAGGTAAAGGGTTTGAATCATCATCAGGTAAACCACCAATGACCATGAAGGTTTCCTTTTTACCCCATTCTTCATCTAAGACTTTGGAAGGTTCAGAACAATCCAAAGAGAAAGGTTGAGTTAAATTGGATAAATCAGCCAAAGGATGTCCTAAGGTAGATAATTCCCAATCCAAAACTGCAATCACTTTAGGTTCGGTTGGTGAAAAGATTAAATTGTCAATTTTGAAATCTCCATGTGCGATCTGAAAGATGGGAAAGGAGGAAGGTTTTTCTTTAGTTTCTCGAATCTGGAAATTTTTGTTTTTCCTATAGTGGATCATTCAGGCATACATAGAATATTGTATATCGTATGATATACTCACTGTATTCTCATCCTCTACCATATTCTCAGTCAACCATTTAACCATTCTCTCGAATCCTGGGACTTGACCCACTTCTTTGCCAGTCTCTTGATCAGTGGCTTGAGCTTGCATCTTTGAAATCCCAGCAAAAGTCTTTAATTGTCGATTGTAGAATCCAGAAGGTTTCCCATAGGTTTCCAATCCTAAATCTTTGGGTGATAATCTGTGAAGCGCTGCTAGAGTCTCAAGAGCTGATCTCCAACTATTTGGGGATGGAAGAGCAAGAAAGCATAGCAGATAGAGTTGAAAAGAGATAGAAAGATAAGAGAAAAGATTAGAGAAGGTAAAAGCCTCTAGAGGATAGACATGGTTTGATCGGAAGATGCGGGGTAGGACAAGGCAATGAGAGAAGCTTCTTCAAGACGCTGATCATTTTGATGTCTTTGAGTAATCATATAGATCAAACGATCTAAGTTCTTAACTTGTTCTCTCAAGAGATAACACATGAATTGCAGCAGCCATCACTGATCTCATCTCTCTTCTCCCATTCATCCTGCAAGCACCGACTTGGACAAAAGTCAAAACTCACCATTGGATCCTCTCCTTCTTAGAGATCTGTAACATTCTAATATCACTAAATATTCTACCCTGAACGAATTCCATTACATAAAAGGGAGTTCCAATGACTGATTCATCGGTACAAAGACAAAAAGTCTTTGGAACCGGAACTGCATCTTTGTGATCTTTGCCACCTTTTAGAGTTTCATTATGTTTTCCTAGAGCGGTGATTACTTTATGTTCTCTTTCTACTGCATGAGCTGTTGGAGATAATAGATCTCCGGGTGGTTTCTTGCGTAGAACGTATTTGATTCCTCTGCAAGGTGAAGAGAGAGAGAGAGAGAGGGAGGGAGAGAGGATCAGAAGGATAAGAACAAGAATGATAGAATGGATATACTACGCATATACTCACTTTGTATCGGTCAAGAAATAAGTTGGATTGGATTGACCATAGGCGAATTGTTTGATTTCCACTGGAGTCGAGATTTCACTGACATTCTCTGTCAAGTATTTGTTCAACTTTTCTTCATCCAATGCATGTCGCACTTTTCCATACTCTTGTCCAATCTTCTTGTCTTCTGTCATCTTTGGATTATGGATTAGATAGAGATAGAGATGGAGTGGTTAGAAGATGTTAATGTTAAGAAGATCATTCATGGCTATATCAGGGCCGAAATTCCGAGCGAGTCTATCTCCAGATGAACCTCCTATCAAGATTCACTCACTCACTCACTCATCTCTCTCTTCTCTCTTCTCCTCTACAAACCATGCCGAAATCAGCGCCAATCCCTTCAGTTTTCAGATCAACAAACACCAACGACAACACTCAACAATCCCAATCTCAAACCCGTCCCTTGACTCTGAGCGAATTGGCAGACCGAGCTTCCAAAGCTTCCAAAGCCATCCCCTTTTCCAATTCAGTCCCTATCAATCGTTACATAGCTGGTGCCGAATCCTTGAAACAACAGGCAAACGCTTATCAGAGGGAAAAGAGAAACGAGGATCAATTCATCTGCTTGGTCAAATGCGCTAGATTGTTGGTCGAATTGTTACCTACTCATCATGGTTGGCACGAGACTAATGAAGAGGTTAGTTCATGTAGAGAGATCCCGTCCTCCCTTTGCTAGAACTGACATATTTCTATCACTTCTTCTCATTTTACTTCTAGACGAGGAAGAGAGTGAGAAAAGTGAGTAGAAAGAGGTAATGACGAGCAAGAAAGCTGCGCTCGTTCGAGAAAGATGGTTCTGAATCGCATGTATGCTTCTAATGACTTTTCCTTTCTTTCTATCAATTCAGGAAGGACAAGCTGCTCTGGACAGTCTATCAGCTCTGAAATCAGCCCAACATGATTTATTCGAAGCTTGGAGATTAAAGAATCCAAATGTTTCCTTGGAAGAAGTCCAACCTTCTTCTTCTTTTGGAGTCAATCCTTCTCCCACTCCTTCTTCTTCGACAACTTCCATTTCTTCAAATAGACTCAGTAAAGAAACAAGTTCACCTCAAGACTTTAGGAATCAAAAAGAACCTTCTATTCAAACTCTACTTGGTAGAAATTCCAATAGACCTGATCTTCGAACATCAAACTCCAATGATAATAACAACATAGATGTAATAGATTTCAAACAACCAGAGAAAAATGATGGTCTATTTGGTTTCGATGTACGAAACATCTTAGGATTCGGAGGTGGTGGTAACAAAGCTTCTTCTTCTTCTTCTTCTTCACCAACTTCTGAAATCCCATACAATGTCAATCGAAACAAAGCCAACGATTTCGGGTTCGATTCTTCTACGATTTCCAGTCTAAGTTCTCAAATGGCAACTCTAGGAGGTGGTGATCCTTATGGATCTTCCACAAGAAGAATCGATGATAACATTGGAGTGGGAGGAGATACTTTTCGATATCCTACCTTGAATCCAAGTAAAAGTGTTAGAATGAGTAAACATCAAGAAACCCAAGGTTTCGCTCCTAGCTCTAATCAGACTGCTAGATATTATCAAACCATAACTCATCAGAATCAAAGTCAGAGAAATAGAGAAATCCATGTCGAGGATACCTATCATCAACTTCAAATGCCTTCGGTTCAACATTATAATCAAGCTAAATCTGATTATCCTTCGATTTCAAACAATAGACCTTCATTACCTACTCCACCACATTTAACCTCACATAACCCAACACTAATGCCAACTCCTTTACATCAAACCAATTCTTCTCATCCTTCTTCTTCTTCTTCGATTTATTCCAATCCTTATCCACTTCCACCTGGTATTATCACTAGTCCAACTTCAACCATCACTGCTTCAAAACCTCAACCTGGTCCAAGTATCATGTCAAGTGGTGGAAGTGTCACTTCTCAAGCTTCTCAATTGATGGGAAACTCTATCGCCACTTCTTCTTCAACAACAAAGATTCAAGAAGAAATCTCTACTGCTAGAACTGAATCTGGTGTTCCTTTGAGACTTCTTTTGATACCTTCTGAATTGATTGATAGGTTTATGGAATTGGCTAGGAGAAATACTGAGGCTAATAAAGAGACTTGTGGTTTGTTGATGGGGAAATTGGTGAGTTTTCTTTTTTAGTGTCGTAATAGAAGTTTGAATCTTTCGTTTTTAACTGTGATTCTATTTCCACATTTCTTTTTTCTGCAATCTTGCAACAGCAAAACAACGTCTTGAAAGTAAATCATCTCTTACTACCTCAACAAACTTCCGATTCAGATAGTTGTACAACTCATTCAGAAGAAGACATTTTCCTACATCAAGAAAAACATTCAGTTTCAGTCTTTTCTTGGATTCATACTCATCCAAGTCAATCTTGCTTTCTATCTTCCTTGGATCTCCATACTCACGCTTCTTATCAATCAATGTTACCCGAAGCAATTGCTATAGTTGTTTCCCCTAAAAGTGATCCAAATTTGGGCCTCTTTAGACTCACTGATGGACCAGGACTGGAAATCATTTTGAATTGTAAAGATCCAAATTCTTTTCATCCTCATTTGGATAGCAATGGAGGAAGTTTACCACTTTATACTGACGCTATTTTCGGTCATGTTAGATTGGTTAGTGGAGATTTGGTGGGTGGTCTGGAGGTTACTGATCTGAGGAAATAATTATGAACAAGGGATGATTTGAATGATTGGATTGGTTGGTTGGTTTATTGAACTACTTTCTCTTTCGAGATGGGGAAGAAGTCGAAGGGCTGTCGCCCCTTTCTCTTGTACATGTATTCAATGTCTCTATTACTCATTCATGACGACCTATTATGCATTCACACTGGTGCTCGTGAGCCTAGATCTATTTCACTTTCTCTCAATGAGCGTCTTGAAGATTTCAACTGCTCGAGAGAACCTAGCCAACCAAAGAAGGGCGCTCGATCTGCGAGCTCCATCTTGTATGAGGGAACTCCCCTGGATAAAAGCTCGTCATACGAGCGCATCGAACATGTTCTGCTCTTCTTGTGCGAGAATGAAGAGTAAAAATCCTATCTAGATTTCACTCTTTGTCCTGTCGAGTCGGTTGTGGCGATGTCCGGAATTTGGCAAGCTGCTTCTCCAGCTCTCTGGATTTCACGATGCTCGTTCTGAGATCCTGATACGAATGAACCAAGATTCTCCTAGCTTCTAAGGAAGGGAGTGGGCTGAAAAATCAAGAGGAAGAAGGAGGTGAAGTGGCCAAGATCGAAGGGGAAACAGAAGGCGATTTGAAACTCATCCTTCAACCAACCACTGCCCAAATTGGAGAAAACCCAAAGCTACGTCATTCATTCCATTCATTCTTTTAAGAGTCAAGCGTAGAATCTTCAGAACCGCAAGATAAAGTGTAATCAAGATGGGTGAGTACCGACCCCTTTGGACCTCCTCAAGCTTTCTACAGAAACGAGGGGAAAACAAAATCCTACACCATCTTGCTCCGAATGCGCATACATCCTGCTTTTCTCTGCTTCTCTTTGCATGACTGGAGTTGGAGTATCGCCCAAAGGGCCTGAAATGTTGTCTGGATAGAGTCAGAGCTTGCATGTGGGAGAGAAACGCAGAGGAGATTTGGCGTAGAGGGGCAGTCATGAGCCGACGCTCAATACTTTGCTCAATCTTTGGATGGTGCAGCTGGGTTGCTGGGATTGAGATAGGTTTATTTTCATCAATCTCTATTGATCAAGGCCCTCGAGAGTCTCGCAGAGAGCAAGAATCTAAAGGAGTGGAGGAAGGAGAGGCAGAGCAAGATTTGTACGACCTCTCTGGTCAGTTACTCTGTCAATCTCTCCTCTCCTTCGCTTTCTTCTCTTTGATGTGTTGTTCTTTATATTTCGAAAGTGATAAGATGGAGAGGCACTGTATTCTGACGATTGATCCTGTCTTTGCTCTTCCATCCGTACTACTTCCTCTTTCCTCCTTCTCTCTCGACCATCAACACAACACCTTCTACGAACCTCAACCTCAACCGCAACGAATCAAATCATCAACTACATCAACTATCAATTGATTCAAATTCCAAATGGATTCCGATTCCTCTTCTTCTTCCACATCTTCATCCGGTGGGTTCTTCGATCTTCTTTTCTCTCCTTCTTCCAAAAATGCTCGCAATCCTTATGGCTTGTTCCATATTCATGGCGCGCATTTGATCATCTTGATCTTTTCAATTCTCAACTTTCGTCTCCAATATCGTCTAATCTTTGTTACGACTTTGGAACTTTGGACTGATCTACTCTCAAACTCTCGATTCTTTTTCGCAAACATTCCCATCTTTTTCTAGACACCTCTTCCACTCGATCATCAACTCGAACGTCCACTACTTCGACCAATACAGATTCAACGAACGGTAATGATCCAACTACGTGAGTGATCAAGTTCAAATCGTTGGAGGTGCTCGGAGATTTGTGGACACAGGCATGAATCAATATAGGGGGTCAAGGTGGAGTGAGAGGACAAGGAAGAGAAGGACATCGGAGGACTCTTGACGTATTCTTTCGAAATTGATTTCGAACTCCTTTTCCGAGAATGTGAATCTAGTGTTGGCCAGGAGAAGGTAGTGAAGCTCTGCTTCCTGCAATTTGACACTCTGTTCAAGATGCTTCAATCTTCAAGCTTTCTGTCAAACTAAAGCTGACCATCTTCTCTATTCATATCAACCCCATTCCAAACAGTCCCGTCGGTCCAGGAGATGATACCACGACGACATCCTCCACTACTTCATCTACCACCACTAGCTCGTGAGTTTCTCGATCTGTCCAGAAAGGCTTTCCTTGCTTCTCGCCTTAAATCTGACTTTTCAAACTCTCTGTACATCTCTGTTCTTTTCTCATTAGTACCACTACTTCATCGACTACAAGCGAAACGTCGACGACAACTTCTTCTACTACTTCTTCCTCAACATCATCAACTTCAACAACCAGTGTTACACCTACTATAATCACTTCGGTTTCAACAGAGACTATCACACCTCCATCTTCAATGGGGCCAACCACTATCTTTTCCACTACTACCTCAACTAGCTCAGCAACGAACACCGGTTCTCTAGCAGGATCCGACTCTCGTGGAGGTGATGGATTCTTCGACAATTCAGGCGCTGTTGGAGGAACTTTCGCAGCTGTCGGAGTCGTAGCTCTGGTCCTACTGGGTCTCTTGGCTTGGATGTTCGTCAAGCGTCGTAGAGCCAAACAGATGGACGCAGACGTAGTCGCAGCAGCCAGTGCAGCTGCAGCCACTTCGAGAACTCCATTCGACGACGACGACCCAGAAATGATCGAAGATCCAAACTACGGAGTTGGATCAAACGCAGGTGGATACGGAGGTGCAGCAGCAGGTGGAGCAGGAGCTTATACCAACTACAGTCAATCTCAAGAAGGACATTACGAACCAAGTCACTTCTCTCAAGCTACCGGAGGTTACGCTGGAATGGGAGCTTATGGTCCAGCAGCTGCAGCTGGTGCAGGAGCTGGAGCTTTCGCAGGTTATTATGCTGGTTCTGGAGATCATCAACAACAACAATACTACAATGCTTCTCAAGGTCAAGGAGGAGGAATGTCTGGAACTGGTCATGACGTTTATTCGGATGAAGGTGGATATTCGAACCCAGGATATCAAATGCAAGGAGCTTATCCTCAACCTGGTCAATACGATCAATACACTTCTGCAGGTCCTCATGCTGCAAATCAAGGTCCTTGGAATCAAACTTATGATCCCTCTGCTGGAACTGAATTCGCAGCTGCTGGTGGTGCAGGTGCTGCAGCTTTGAACCAAAACAGACGTTCAGTAGGAGGCGCTCCTATGGCCAATCCTTACGAGAATGGTGGAAATGCTGATGAAGGTCAATTGTTGGGAGCTGGTGTCTTTGGGGACGTTTCTCCTCCTGAAGGTGGATCTCCAGGTCAGGAAGCTACTCACGTCAGAGGTGTGGATGGTCAACCTCCTGCTGTCGGAGCTGCTGCAAATGCCAATGATGAGAGATTGGGTAGAAGAGGTTCCAATGGATCTTTGAGAGACGATCAGGATTACAGTAGAAAGGTTTTGGCTGTCAAGAATCCAGAAGAGGATTGAATGGAAGATTAAACCGGGTTTCCTTCTAGTCTCTACCTCTTCAAAATCTATTCGAATCTCAAGTTTTTACTTCTTCAATTTTACATCAATGAACTCTCTTTGAGACAGTTCAATGATCGTTCCCTCTTTTATCGACGATACCTCTGCATCCGATGGACTCTCTTCTCTCGCCTCATCCTTTTCTCGATCCAGGGTCTCCATTACTCTTCTTTCAATCTCTTTATTTCTTTTCTTAGGCTTCCACCTGATCCTTTTGGGTTCTCTCTTTATTTTCGTGCTTTATCTTCACTGTTTTTCTCCATTTCCAAAAAAAAGAACTATCTTGCCCAAAACTTCTCCCCTCTTCCTTTGTAATTATGCCCTCGCCATCTTCTTTTTTCTACTGCTTTTTAGCTCTTTGTAATTGACGTGATTTTGTTGAATATCACACTCTTTTGATGACTCGATCAGTCGGTTCGTGAGCTTAGACAGAGAAAGATGAGAGAATGAGAGAGATTGTTCATTGGTATTGTAACTTAAGGTAATCAGGGCATCATTAAAAGGAATTGAAATCATGCGCGAGTGCAAGAAAAGGAAACGAAAGAAAGGGAAGAACAAATGTGATAAAGAGAAGAGGAAAAAGAAAAGACAAGTGCTGATGATGTGAGAGAAGACGGATGAAAGATGCATGAGATTGAGAGAGAGGTTCTTTGAAATTGCGAGAGAGAGTCATTAAGTGTTTTGAGAAAGGATGTGGGGGGCAAGAAAGGGAACACAAGAAAAAGGGAAGAGAGAAAAAAAGATTAAATGATCTTGGACTTTGCTTTTATCGACTTGCAGGAAGGTAGCCAGAGATCCAACTGATATAAGAAGAAGTTCCACCGTCTTCCGAATTTGTCTTCGCAGTTGGATTTGATACTTGTTCTGGAGCTTCTTCTTCTTCCAAAGTTTCTCTTTCTCTAACTTCCAAAGGGACAGCTCCGACTCCATTTCCAATCGGAGGTAATTCCTTTCTACCAATGGAAGCAGGGAAAGGATGTAATTTATCATTAAAAGCATAATTCCCTCTTGAAAAGGCTCTATCAATTGAACCATCCTCTGGAATGATAGCAGGACCACCATTATAACCATAGAGTTTCGAAGAACGAGATCTAACTGAAGAAGAGGAAGATTTCAAAGAAGCAGCAGAAGTTGAAGATCTATAATTTGAACCTGAAATCGTTCCGAATTTTGAATTGGTTGCATTCAAAGTGTTACTACTAGTACTACTAAAGACGGAATCCGTTTGCTTCTTGGAGTCAATTGGAGGAGAACTTGAAGAAGGAGGTTGAATTGGATTTGAAGAATCAGGATTTGGATTTGATGTCGACATTGAAATTGGTGAAGCTACGAAATCTCTAGAATCTCCAGACTCCAAGGCTTGTTTTGAAGAAGTATCTATAGAAATTGGAGGTGCAGTGTTCCTTCTCTCTAGATCTCCATTCATGACTCTTCGAACCGCATCAGCAGCTGAACTTGATGGAGCTCTCTGTTTGACATTGATCTTACTTCCGTCCGGAGTGATGACTTCTTTGACTTCCTTTTGTTGATTCTTGTGTTGGGTAGAATATCTGGTAGCCCAAGCCAAACTAGCCAAGCCAATCACAAGGGTATAAGGAGCCCCAGCCAAACTCGAACCCCACCCACCTGCATTTGCATTTTCAACAGTGATCGTATCTTGATGTTGAGGAAGGTGTTGTTGTTGAAGAGTTTGGAAATTTCCAGAATCAGGATGTAGGTTCTGCAAAGTTGAGGATTTCTCCTTTGTAGATCCAACCAGAATCGAAGTCGCAGTGGTTGTTGGAGGAGCGGGTGAAGAAGCTACAGTGATGTTATTCTCAGAGACTCTCCTACTTCTACTGAAGAGAGAAGCAGCTAAAGAAGGAGATGAAGCGGAAGTAGGTTCTGGATGATGTCCATGAGTAGCACCTTCGACATTGTTCGTACTCGATTCCAATCCAGTAGTAGTATGAGCAGAAGAACCCGAAGAGTCGGCAGATGGTCTTCTACCTTCAGCTGAGGGTTTCCCAACCAATCCCAATCCATCTCTCGGACCCAGGAATTGAGGATCAGAAGTGAATTGACCTAAATGTTGAGAAGTGAAAGGTCTCTGATTTGAATCTAGATTTGGAATGTTGTTGACAGTACCTATCCTGATTTCATCTTCTTCTGAATCTTCGATAACAATGTCTGAAACTCCAAATTCATCTCCATCATCTAATGAATTCAATCCATAAGTGTTACTACCTCTAGCACCAGGAGCTATAGCCATTGCCAATTGATCAGATCCCTTCAATAACATTGCACTTAATCTTTTAGCTTCTCTTTCCAATTTCAATTCTCTTCTACTCGGACTTCCAACTCCGGATCTAATCGAGAAGTTACTTCCTTCTGCTCTGGTCGATCTCTTGTTATGCTTCTTGCTAGAAGTTCCAAAAGGTTTCCTTCGAAGACTTGGTGGTCTCAGGTCTTGTCCGAGAGCTTCGGCGAGTAGGAAAGCTATCGAATCTGAGGTATCTGAAGATTCCTTGAGATCTGGGGATTCTTCCAACGTTTCTAATGGTCTTTGCTGAAGTTCCTCTAGCGATTCCCTGCTTTCTCCACCTTCATTTGAAGACTCTTCGACTAACATCATTCCAGCTCTATGATCTCGACTTTCTTCCAACTCTTCCAACAATGATCTTGAAGATTGGCCAACTTGAGGAGTGAAATCATGTTGCTTTCGTAGAGGAGATTGACGTGGAGGGAGCCCTACTGCATGACGTCTTGTAGGAGAAACTGGAGGTGAGGAACTACTGATAGGTTGATTGGTCGAAGAGGTAGGAGAGGAGGATCCAGACTGGTTCTTCAAAGAATTTTGCGACTGAGTGGAAGAAAGGTTCAAAGTGTTCAGAGAAGGTAATCGACTTGGAGAATTTGAAGGAGAAGAATTGGTCCTAAGAGCTGAAGAGAGAAGAGTTCTATCGTAATCTTCCTCATCTTCCTCATTTTCTTCATTGCCATCTCTTGATTCTCTATCCTCGTCACTTTCTCTAAGCCCTCCAACGCTCGAACAAGCATCTCTCGAAGATTCGTTCTCACTGAAATCCCCCTCTTCGCTCATTTCACTTCTTCCGTTAATGCTTTGAGTTGCTTGACTTTGATTGCTTTGACTTCGACTCATGATTTCAGATCCATGAACGGAACTAGAAGGTCCACCAACAACATGTCTAGCCAGATTGAGAGTGGCTCTTCTGAATTTCTCATCCGATAGTCCCATTCCAGCATAGACTCCACCAGTCAAACCATTGTTCAATCCTCTTTTCCCACCTCTCCAACCAAGACCATCGTTTGAAGCTCCATGAGAGAAGTAAGAAGAAGAAGAACAAGCAGAAGAGAAAGGTGAAAGATCTTCGTGATGATTACCAGAAGAAGAAGGAAGATTTCCTCCATATGTCGGTGGAGTCAACATTCCTTGAACTAGGGAAGATGAAGAGCTTGAAGAAGGTGGAACTCCCAATCCTAAACCTAATCTCAATCCTTGATTTGGTCTTCTGTTTGCAATTGGAGATGGAGGTGCGGATCTTTGAATCGAATGTAATGAAGGGTTTGAATTTGAAAGAGAAATCGAATCATTCTCACGATCATCGTTCAATTGCTCAATGACTTCTTCATCCGTTGAAAGACCAGCTTTGGATGAGATCTTGGAAAGTGAAGTAGTGTAGAGTGAATCTTGATGATCCAACGATTCTTCCAATTCTTTAGGTTCGTCCTCTTCCTCCCTCCTGTCATCATCAGAACTATCGTCGTCTTCCTCGTCAGATCTCTCTACCGAAGATTCCAGCTCACTAGAGTTTCCACTAGTGTTCTCATCCGAATCAGTTCTAGCCAAGAGCATGGAAATCCTCCGCATCGATTTTGAAAGATTCTCTCCCGCTTCTCTTGCGAGTCGTTCTTGTTCTTCTCTGGCAGATGCTGAAGGGGAGAGGGAATGAGAAATCCTGATTTCGATTGATGATTCTTTCTCCACCTCTTCCGAGACTTGTTGAATCTTCTTTTCTTCTTTCTCTGAGGAGAAATCCAGAGCCCCTTGACCTAGCATTCCAGGGAGACCTCTATTGATTGGCCATTCCCCTCCAGCTCCTTTCAATTTCTGAACCTCTTCTCCATCTCCATTGAGTTTAGTCTGGAAATTCTCCACCTTTTCAGGTTCCGAAGACAAAGCTTTTGGAACTTGAATCTTTTCAGCTATCTTCCTGATACCAGACATTGATCTTGGAACCAAAGTCTGAGCTACCATCTTGATGATAGAAGAAGGTAGCCAAGTAGAAGCTGGACCTAAATCGCTGACTTGAGTGATTCGAACGGCTGGTGAATTTGGATCTGAAGATAGATCTTCTACCATGAAACCTCCTACTACTAGATGGAACCTTTGATACCCCTTCTTTGGTGGGAGGGAAGGATCTTCGATGGAAGCACAGGTGGAAACCAATCGAAGAGGAGAGCTTTGAGTTGGAGATGTGGAAGAGGGATCTTGCTTGAAGGCGGAAGCTGGAGTATGAGGTAACCTCACATCTGCTCCAAGTAGAACCATATCTCTAGGCTTGGCCACCATGAAGCTGAGAAGAGTAAGAAGGAGAGGCGTGAGGGGGAGATCAAGTCAGGGGGGTTGGATGATAAGGAGATGAGATGCTGCATCTTTAAGGTACCTTGTTCTCTCACTCGTTCTCTCCTAAACTCATATAGTAGATACTCACATTGAGCCAAAACTTAGATATTCTATCCTACTACCCAATTCCCTAGCTATTTCCTCTGTCCTTTTCCTCTTTGATTCTCTCTCTTGATTGACCTCCTCTGCTTCTGCTTCTCTGTGCTGTTCTAGCTCTCTATCGAACCATCTTTTGATTGCGATCTTTTCGGAAGCGTTATCCCAAAGAGATCTATTTGAGCTGTTCGCCATCAAAGTCCAGAATTGAAGGGCGTTTACGTTTGGGAGTACGGAAGTGACGCTGAAGAGAGTGTTATGATTTGGATCTGGATGTCTCCTTACAGAGATTGAAGCTGGATGTTGATCATTCGCATTTGTTGTTGCTGCTGTTGATGAATGAAGTAGAGTCCATTGATCTATAGGTAGAGAAGAAGAGGATGGAGTAGAAGTAGAAGTGGGATTGTCATGAAGAGATGGAATGAAAGTTGCAGCCACTGGATCGACCAATTCTAGGAATTTCCTGAGTAGATCCAGAGAGGAATGGGTCAAATTGGATGCTGAACTTGAATCAGAGTCTGGATTTGAATCATTAATCGTATTGGTTGTCGTTGTGGTCATGGCAGTAAAACTCAACCAGATGGTTGCTGTTGTTGTTCTTGATTGATTGTTTCGATCCTGAGGATCGCAATTTCTATTCGATCTTTGAGGTTGGTCTGATGCTGTTTCGTTGGATTTACTTGTTCATAATGTTTGGGGTATCTCCCAACCGATTCTTGCTTGATCCTCCACCAAAGATTCGTCAAGATGTAGAAAGGATGGAGGTGGTCAGGGGAGAAGAAGCTCAGAGCGCTCAGATACTGCTCAGCCTTTTTGCTGCCGACGTCGTCATTTTGCATCAATTCTCTCTTCCTCTCTCTCGCCTTTTATTTCATTGTTTTTCGAGCGATTTGCTTCCCTAAACTGAGATGATGGAGAGTAGACTTTCTAGCGGAGAGTGCACCTCCAGTCTTGCTCTCATCCGCTCTCTGACTATCTCTTGTCGAGAATCTATCCATCACATACGATGCAGAGTCATTTTAATCAAAAGCCATTTGAGTTTCAATACAGTGTTTAGTTGGATTTGGGGAAGGGGGTATTGATGCTATAGATTTTATGAAACATGAAAGTAAAGAACCTTGGAAAGACTATCGTTTGAAAGAGTCGACCGAACCTTGTGGATCGAGCAGGAAAAAAAAAAAAGAATGGCTAGAATTCATTTCTGAAGAGAAGGGTAGCTTTGAGTCAAGGTTCTCGAAAAGACGCGAGGTAAGAGTCTCTCTAGAGCTGGAAAGAACGCTTTTTCAGAGGAAAACAGCTCAATCGAAAGTGATACTGCTTGCACCTCCCGTACCACCAGGTTCTCTTTGAAAGAGGAACGAAGTAAAGAAAGAACAATGGATCAGTATAGATCCAAATCAAAAGGCAACAAATGAGAAGAGGATCGTTTGAACTCACCTAACTCTTCTAGAAGGAATGAACTTTTGAGGTTGATGATCCTGAGCTGGAGGTTGAACACCTCCACCACCTCTTCTAGCTCTAACAGCAGCTTCAGCTTCTCTCAAAGCGTCTTCATCCTCATCACCACCGAAAAGGGCTCCAATCTGAGCCGAACCTCCTCCAACATCCTCTCTAACTCTTCTAGTTGGTTTCCATTTCTCACCACCTTGTTGAGGTTGGGGTTGAGCTTGACGAATTGGTTCTTTGTTTACATGTGTTTGAGGTTGAGAGGTCGTGTTTTCATTGTTGGAACCTAGCCTTCTAGCTCTGACTTGAGCTTCTGCATCTTTCAAGGCTTGATCATCATCATGTTCATCTCCTCCGAATAAAGCTCCAATTTGAGCTGATCCTCCACCAATTGCTTCTCTGACTCTTCTCGTTGGTTTCCAAGCTTCTCCAGAGGCATCTAGCGAGAGAGAACGGAAGGAGAAACAAAGAGACGTCAGTAAAAGTGAAAGAGAGAGTGGATTGTTCGAAATTTTACTGACCAGTACGATCTACAACAATCCCACGAGTTAGACCAGGTTCTTGAAAAGCAGCTTGTTGGGATTGAGGGTTGGAATCGGAAGTACGTTGAGACGTGGTAGAGGTTGGAGCTGAGGGAGCTGGACGAGGTGCCTCCAAGGAAGAATCATTGATGGAAAGGGATGAGATCTCTGGAGCTGCAGAAGAAGCTGCAGCTGGAGTTGCACTCTCGTTGAATTTCCCAACTACGGAAAATCTATTGAAGTATTCATGAAAGAGAGCAAAAGAGAGGGAGAAGAGATAGGGATCAGTATGGAAACTGAGAAGTCGGTAGTGTTGTTTGTTGTTCGCTCGCTTGACATGTCAAACAGATCTTGATAGTTCCAGCCTGTCAGAGCAAGGCTATCTGAGACGGACAGAAATGAATCTTACAATCAACTTCGTTCCAAATCTTAGCTTTGAAGGCAGGAAGCAGATGCGAGTAGTGTCTATTCTTGCACCTGTCGAAGCTGTCTTTGTTCATTTCAGCCCACCATCTTACCCTCTTCACCAGTCCTCTCCCACATGCTAGCATTCTATACAGTACACTGAATACTCACCTTGGCAAAGCACTCAATTCCGTACAATTTGGGCCTACATCTATTCCGTGAACCTTCAGGAAACCGATGAGGGATTCCTTTGAGAATACGATTCTATCCTTTGCAGTCAATGAGCCAATGTGATAAGCCCAATCTCTTCTGTTCGTCGATGGCAGTAGTCCTTGATGAACTGAAAGAGTTGAAGGTGGCTCAAAGGCCAATGGAGTTGAAGATGCCATGTCTAATTTCAGGATGATAGGTCGGTTGGAAGAGAACGAGATATCGACTTTCCAATCTTGTCCTTCTACCACTCACTCCTTTCGTTGTCCTCTTCGATTCGTTTTCGATTCTTCTCCTACTCATCAAGAAACAATATCAATCATAATACCAATCGACATCAGCCATGAACGCAATCAATCAAGCTCAACTCGCAGATCCAGTCCAAGTTCTGCCAAAGGAGAACCTCCTTCAAATCTTCTCTTACCTCTCTCAAGACGAGGTCGATGCATCTAGCAAAGTCAATCACAATTGGAGAGATTCCATTCAATCAGATTTTAGTCTCTTCACTTGCGTGGAAGTAAAGGACTCCGACGCCTTCTACTCTCCAGGAGAGAATCCGGATCCTTGGTGGGATGAAGAAGATGCAAAGTTGCAAGCCATGAGAACGACTATAGGCCATCTTTCAAGACTCGCAGATCTTTCAGACAACAAATTGAAGCAAGTCCTCATTGGATTGGCAGCTTTTGGAGGTTGTATTCCTAAATCTACTGGAGGTTGGAGATTCTCAAGATTGAGTGTCGTCTTCGATATTCTCACTCTTTCATCTCATACTTTGAATAAGCTTCAACTTGATTACCCTCAAACTATCACCACTGATAGTTCCGTCAAGGCAGCTGGAGAGTATATCAGAGCCATGCTCGTCAAGCTATCTACCTTTCCTCATCTCGGA
The DNA here is from genome assembly GCA_001599655.1 of Golubevia pallescens. Classification (NCBI taxonomy): domain Eukaryota; kingdom Fungi; phylum Basidiomycota; class Exobasidiomycetes; order Golubeviales; family Golubeviaceae; genus Golubevia; species Golubevia pallescens. The sequence goes on from BCHO01000017.1 coordinate 364,122, forward strand.
GAAGTAGAGCTCAAAGTGCTACCTTCAAATCTGGAAGTCATGTCCAAATCCAAGAGCAAGGTCTTAAAGCTATCATCACACTCTTCTCGTTCTGAGAGCTACACGTGCCCGTTCTGCCAGCCTCTCGATCAGGAGTACCCTGGTCCTGAGACGATCTCTTTCTTGCTTCCATTGAGCGATGCCATTAGAGACATCAACGCTTTCACTGGTGGACAGGTCAGTCACCTTGGCTCTTCCTTTGAGGAAGGTTGGCCAGCACATTCTCCTTTCTTGGACCTTGACACGTTGGAAATGATTCAAGACTCGGCAGAGACACTAGAGAAGCTGGAGGTGCAGACTGAGTTTGGTCTTCTTCTAGTTCCAAACTTTGTTTCCAAATGTCCAAAGCTGAGTTCTTGCAAATTTTCGGGCAGTCTAGAAGCTGCGGGTTGGCAAATAACTCTTCCCATTGAAGACGTTCAAGAATCCGAATTGAAGACACTTGCAATCTATTTAGAACGTCCAGGAGGAATAGTCATCAATAATTCTATGCTCAAGTGGGTTGGAATCTCATTAGAAATTCTTGTTCTGAAGACGGAAATCTCTGAAGAGTCTCTTGCAGGAGTTCTTCCCCTAGTTCTTCTTATGCACAGAGTCGGCCTCACTCTGAAGACTCTAGAAATCCGGGGGGTGTATGAAGAAATTTTTGTCTTTAATGCTACTCTGCTAGTTCTTCCAGCTCTTAATAAGCTAGAACTGACAGGAAATGCTGGACTTATCAACGCTTTTCTCGCGTTTCATAGTTGTTCATCTCTCACTCATCTTGATCTTCGTGATGAATTCTTTCAAGAGCACGGAGGCAAGAGATTCAAACTTGCTCCAATCTACGACCTGGTTAGAGCAAACAGTCATTCTCTCGAAAGGCTCACCTTGAGGGAGTCATTGCATGGTGGAAATGAATCGCTTATCAAGTCCGAGCCAGAAGACATGGTTCACGAATCAATGGACTTCCCTCGTTTGGTCCATCTGAGCCTTTCTTTCGCTTTCGAAGGTGATTCGGGTCCTTTTTCAAAATCAAATCTACCAGAACTCAAGAATCTTCAGCTTTCCCCTGCTCTGAAGGTCCACCACAATCGTTTCTGCGTAAATGCACCTCAATTACCGAAGAAAATGGAGCAGACCCCAATGTTGTCGAAGAAAGAGAACGAGGTACCCTTCAACTCAACCGTAAATGATATGGGGGAGACTGACTCAGACTGAAGAAGGGGAAAGCAGGCGTGCTCGACGAGAGTCAACTCAATCAGTCCCGAGCGCATACATTCTCGACTATCGTGGATCCAACAGTGAGTAAGCACTCTCTTCTTTCTTCTTTCTTCCGTAGCGCCTTATCTCTTCGCTTCTAAGCTTCTTTTGCTGACGATACTCACGCTTCTATCACCTTCCTTGCCCTCTGCACCCTCTTCTCGCTTCAAGACGCTCCAAACTTTCTGAACAAGCATCAATCTTTTCCGTCTCTCTAGAATGTCAAGTCCAATCGGCATATAAACTTTGAATCGAGCTCTTTTTTCCCCAGCTTCTTTCTTACCAGCTCTGACCATTCACTCTGTCGTTTTCAATGTACTCTCTTCGCTTCTTGAAAAGTCACTCCTCTCTACATCAGTACTTCGCGTTCAAGAACAGACTGTCTTGCTTTGATTTCTGTGTGCTTGACATTCCGAAATACTTCTATGAGCAGTAGACTCCAAATCGCTCTCTCTCTCTCTCTCTCTCTCTCACTCTCACTCAATCAAATCCTTCACACACAAGGCAGAATTAAAAAGCTTTGAAAAAGTGTCGATTAGTGGAGAAGTGTGATGAGTGATGATTTATGATTCTTAGAGTACAACTGAAAATTGAAATAGAATTTGATTTGTATGTTATTTGCTTGCGAATGTATGGTTAGAGAAATGATTGATTGAAGGATGATTCTATTTGGGATCTTTCAATTTTCCAACTTTCTACCTTCCGTCTTCTTCCTGTCTACCTTCCAGCTCTTCGAGCTTCTCCTCTTCCGGCCTTTGAGCTCTCCACCTATTCTCTCTTGAGAAGCTTCTTTGCCTTCTTGTATTGCTTCTTGACCTTCCTCTTTTCTTCTTCGGTAAGTGAAGGATCGGCTAATTTTCTTTTCTTATTGTTCTTGAGATCTGCAAGTTGAGTCTCCATTGAAGGTTGAGAGCTAGAACTATGAGAATGAAGAGCTGGAGAACCTGATTCGACTTGAGAAGAGCTAGCGATTGAAGAAGCTGATTCGTTCGATTCCAAGTAGCTTTTCAGAATCGGAAGAGCAGTCTTGACGACTCTTTCTTGCGGCCAGCCACTAGGAGACTTGTCGGCTCTGAGCTGTCCTTTGCTGACGAGAGCCTCGTCTTTGATCAAAGCTTCTCTGAGAGCTTGAAGAACTAGAGGAGGAAGACCAACGTTACTTGGTACCTTCTCTTCCTTGACAGCGGTCAGTTCTGCCATTCGAAAGAGTGGATACATAGCGCCGTCAGCAAGAAGTAAGAATGGTCCCAGGTCCAATCTCAATCTTTGTTTCTTCCAAGAAGTGTTGCCCCAGAGCTTGCTGATCTTTGCAGCCAAAGAAAACATCCTAGAGTAGTCTGTGAGTTCCTCCGATTCATCAGAGTGGCAGAAGAGGGGATCGTGTTTGCCTAGTGGAGAAGAAACGAGGGGAAAGAGTCAAACCGGTCAACAGGATGGCATTTGATGAGGATGCGTCATTATGCATTATGGCTTATAATCTGAACTCACCCATCTCCGAAACAGCCCGAGAACGCATCATCTCGACAGCAGCTATGAAGTCACTTTTAGCTACTTGGAAAATCAGCTTCTGGGATCTTCTCTCGCGTTCTTTGATGCAATGATTGACCGATTGGATGAGAATTGAGGGAAAGGAACCATCTCTCTGCCTCTCTGAAACTGAAGTCATTCTGACAGCAATCTTGGTAGCCTTGAGAATGGCTTCCCAGTAAGCAACTCCAACAGCTCCTGAGAAAGGTAAGTTCAGACCGGTTCGAGAAAGGAAAGAGTCGCCTCCTAGCCACTTGATGGTATGCTCGCGAGAGATAGCAATGCGAGTGTTAGGATCCTTAGCTTTCCTCGTCTTGGGGGATGATCCTTCTTTCCCTTGTGTTACTTCAGAAGCTAGTGGAGGTTTGGTAGAATCCAAGTCCGACTGCGCAGCTGCAGTCAGAAAAATGAAGTCACGAGGGAGAGAGTCGAAGGTGAGATCAGTTTCTCTGGCTGTACGAGTTCCAACTGCTGACAGAAGCAGTGATACGAATGTACAATCTGGATCAATCTCCTGGAGTCACTCAAAGTTCGAACTGAGTGGGAGATGAGGATGGCCAAGTTCTTTCATGTTGGTACTCACCAGATTCATCCTCGTCATCTTCTTGTTCCATCTCCATCTTTTCCACTCTCCTAACAAATAGGAAGTCACCATTCGTCAAACCTTTTCTACTGCTGCTCAGTTTCATTGGGAGATGCAACAAAGTGTCTTGATCTGCGCCATTGTTTGGTTGGTAGCAGAGACATTTGTGAATCTCGAGATCCTCTGAATCCAATTTGGTCTTCTTGCAGAACTTGTTGAGTAATCTGCCTACGCTGTTCTTTGGCTTGACACCTCTGATCTGTTTCGGACCAGCTTGCTGAATGCAGCCTGGATGAGCTTGAGAATTGTAGCAAAAGTTGAACGTCCAGAGTGAAGGATCAGAAGAGGTGGAAGTCATTCAACTGAATCTTCTCTGCTCACTTGAATGATCTTGAAAGAGATTCTGTCTATGAATCTGTTTGGCGACTGGTTGAGGGACGAAGATTGACAAAGAATCGAAGATAGGGATCGTAGAAAAAAAGTCTCTTTTCTCGTTTTGCTTCTTCTCCTTCGACCACTCACTCCTTTTCGATTCGTCTTCGATTCTTCTCCTTTATCTTCAACTTTGAGTCCAGATTTTAACTACTCTCAACAGCCAACATGAACCAACTCGATCAAGTTCAAGTCCAAGCTCAAGATCCAATCCAAATCTTAGCAAAGGAGAACATGCTTCAAATCTTTTCCTATCTCTCTCAAGACGACATTGATTCTTCCTCAAAGGTCAATCACTTTTGGAGAGACTCCATCCAATCAGACTTCAGCCTATTCACTTGCATAGAGCTAAAGAACGCTGAGAAGCCCTATTATGGAAAACCTGATCCCTGGGATGGAGAAAAGGAGAACATCGAAGAAATGAGACTGACGATTGGACAGCTTTGCAGACTCTCAGATCTTTCGAATAATAGATTAAACCAAGTTATCATTGGTCTAGCAGCTTTTGAAGGTTGTTTGCCCAGGTCCACTCAAGATTGGAGGTTTTGGTATCGTCTTCGACACACTCGCTCTCTCGTCTCACACCTTAAATAGACTTCAACTCGATTTCCCCAAGATTGAAAGGACTAATGGGTCTGTCAGAGCCTCTGTAGAGCATATTCAGGTCATGCTTTCTAGGCTGACCAGTTTCCCTCAACTCAAGGAAGTGGAACTGAAAGCGCTACCTCTCTTCGCGATGATCTCCAAGTCCAAGACCAAAAAGTTGACGTTGTCTTCTCATTATTATCAGCCTCAATGGTACGTGCATGAAGATGAGGAGTGGGAGCTACTCGGTCCTGACGTCGAGGCTGTCTCTTATCTACTTCCATTGAGCGGTATCGTTCGAGAGATTAATGCGTTCACTGGGGGACAACTCAGTCATCTCGTCTCTACTCCTGACGAAAAGAAGGAAAATGTTGCTCCATATCTGGAACGCTCTACCTTGGAGGAGATCCAAGGCTCTGCGGAGACCTTAGAGGCGCTGGAAGTACAGCTTGGAGTTAGTCTTTTCCCATTCGAGCTGTTCGACCTGATCTTCGGTTGCTCGCATCTCACCTCCTTCACGATGCGTTGCGATTTCGAAGATAGAGAAGACGATGCCGATCATTGGGAAACGACGCTTCCACTGGGGGCTGTTCAACAGTCCAATCTCAAGACGCTGGCAATCCTGATCAAAGGACTAGGGGGCATACAGATTGACGAGTCTATGGTGAAATGGGTTGGATCTCAATTGGAAACTCTCTGCTTAAAGAGTGAAACGTCAAATCAATACCTCGTGGGAGAAGCTGGGCAGCTGTTCCACCTTGTTCAAAATGTCGCTTTCACTCTCAAGACTCTCAAAATCGAAGGGCTTTACGATTCGAGCATCTCAAAGGACTCATCTACGGAAAGCTCTATGGTTCTTTCAAATCTCAGGAATGTCAAGCTGTTGGGGAATGCTGGACTCATCAACGATTTTGTTTCTGCTTTTCATTGTCCTTCTCTGACTCACCTGGATCTTGAAAACTCAAGCTCAAGATATCAAGACGAAAGGATCAAGATCGACAAGGTTCATGGGCTAGTTCGCTCAACTGCTGGATCTCTCCACTCACTTACTCTGCGAGAACCGAAGCACAAGTCCAACAAAGATGATTCGCTCAAGTTGGAGACTGCAGAAAGAGTGAATGAGTCAATGGAGTTCGCTGAATTGGTCAACCTGAGCCTTTCGCAGAAAGAGTGAATGAGTCAATGGAGTTCCCTGAATTGGTCAACCTGAGCCTTTCCTTCTCTTTTGAAGGTGATTCTGGCCCTTTCTCAAGATCAGAGTTCCCAAAACTTGAAAAGATCTCAATCTGTTCTGCTCTGGAGCATCGTCGTCAAGCTTTCTATTTAAAGGCACCTCAGTTATCGAGGTATCAGACGAGGATGTGGGCTTCCGATGAAGAATCATAGGAAGATTAGAAGAAAGCTTCAAAGAGGGTAGCAAGATCTAGTCTCTTACGTTCAAAAGAGGATGCTGAAGAGGTAGGAGCTTTAGGTCCTGTTCCTTCGTTGCGCATACATTTGGATTATCTGAGTTGGAAGAGAGTGGGGAAAAAAGTAAAGGAAGCAGCAGTCATGAATTGGATTCTCAATCGGCAATGTTCTTCTCCCACGAACGTAATTCAGAAGCTCTTACTCTTTCATTCATTGACTTGCATTCTAGAGCTCAATCAACCAGAGTTCAATCTTCACTCGGGGTGATCGATTTTCTCGTTTTTCTTGCCTCTCGCATCTTGTCTCTCATGTCTAGAGGTCTTCTCTTCCTACTTGAGGTGGAATGATCTGCGACTGACGCGAAAAAGCCTGTCTGAACGGAATCATGTCGTAAGAGTCAGAGGCCAGCTAGGCCAGCTTTCTCCCACGACTTCCCAAAATCCGATTCGACGAGCTACTGTAGCACTTAGACTTCCTAAGCAAGTACAGTTTCTATTTCTTCCCCGAAAATCATCAAATCATGCCCTCGAAAGAGAGTGAACGTACTCAGCTGTCCTCGACGTTTCGACTCGAGCTCAAGCTCAAGCTCTGGTCGCTCGCGGAAAGATGCGTTTGATGATCGAGATTTTCAGGAAAAAGAAAGTAAAGAAGAAGAAAAGCTATGACAACAAAAAGAGAAAACACTACCTGAAAACTATTTCCGATCTTTTTTGAGGGAAGTGATTAGAAGAACGACGTTATTGGAGGGGAACAGATCAGATTCCAGAGATTGAGAGAAGGAGAAGTAGAATTTGGAAACCTTGAACTTTTTTGATCTTCCTGTTTATTTCTTATCATTTACTCGTCACTACGAGTATCTGTGAGTGAGAATTCTCCAGCCTTGGCCTTTTGGAGAGGAAAGTTAGAAGAAGTGAAAGGCATACATCAGTAAAGATTAACGAACAAGAATGATCTCTCTGTCCCATTGAAACTTTTCCTTCCATTCTAATTTTGCGACTCTGCTCACAGCTTCGATATAAGTCTTGATCTTCTCATGCTATGGGAAACCAAACCCAATGAACAGTGTTACAATGTGTTTGGGTCAGATACAGAGGAATTGAGACTGGTACGGAAATGAGAAGGAGTTCATTTTGGAAGGAAAACAAAGAGAAAGCGAGAGAAGTCGGAAGGTCTTTGTAACGGAATGCACTCTTTTACAAAATGAATGTACAAGTAAATTAATAGACTTTGAGTGATTGGGAGAGACTTGGAAATCTTTTGTGATTGAGAGAGCTTTGTTTGAAAGGATGAAGATTCAAAAAGGTCGTTGGGAATCGATCAAAGTGGAAAGAAGAGCAGAACCTGAAAGTAGAATCTCAGAAGCGTTTGACTTCGACGAGAAGGTGAAACACACGACCTGGAGTTCGTAGAGCCGCCTCGAAATTCCTTCGAAGAGAATGAGATCTCAGAGTTGTTAGCTAGAAGAGTTGAAAAGGAGATGAGGCTTTTTGGAGGTCAGTAGAGGAAAAGGAGCTTGAAGAAGCCAAAGGCTTGACGACTTACAAGATCACAAGCATCGAAATGTCATGACCCAATAAGAGAATCTCAAATAAGGATCTCCCATTTCTCACGTTCCTCCCCATTCTCGCCGAGATCGATGACGGTCTCTACCAAAGACTTGACTTGATCCAAGACTGAAGCACCACAGCTCTTATCGTCACCCCAAAACCAACAGAACGGAAGAATGACAGTCTTTATGTTCTGAATCTTGATTCCATCGATTTCCATTCCGGCTTCCACTTGAGTTCTTCTTTCTATCAACCACTTGACAAGGTTTGAGAGATTCAGAGATTCGACGGTACTATCATCGGCTTGAGCTTGAAATTGTGAAGGAGAGGACATCTACCAGAGAGTGGAGTGCAATCTTTTAGTGTCTCAATGGATAATTCAGCGATCGAAGGTAGGCCATGATAGACGTCTTAAGTGCCCAGCTTCAGGCTTGAAGGGCACAGAATCCAATGAGGGAATTTGGGCTTCTTAAGGTTTGAGTTAAGTTCCAATACCTCTAGCTTTGAAAAAGAAAGAGGATCTAATTCCCGGTGCTCACCCAATACAAAAAGGGCGAGATGCTTGAGTCTTGGAGACAGAGGTTTCAGCAGGTTGTGCAAGGTTGCAGCGACACGGCTTTGATCTATTCTGAGCGACACTAGGCTAGTGAGAGTGAACTGAGTTCCAAAAAGAAGTTCTGGAACACTGTAAGTCCAGAGAACTTGCAAAGCGAGCCCTTCCTTTGAGACTTGCTTTCCTACCTCTGCACGAGGTTGTCTCAGAATCTTGACATTGTTGGGCGAGTCGGAGTGTTTCCCTTCCCAAAGTCTGAGGTCCACCAAAGGCATGGTCCTGTAGTCTAAGTCTAAGAGCAGAGCCTGGAGTAGACCATCTGGAATAGTGCTCATCTCAAGAGAAAGGACTCGAAGGGTTGATCTTGACTTTGAAATCACTTGGACGAATTCCCTGAAGCACCAATTCTCCGCTCTGTTCTTGTATTCTCCCTTTGCATTCCGTCCGAGCATTTTGAACTTCAATGAAGCTTCCTTGAGTGTTGAACGACTTTTTTCATTGAAGAGTTTGAGGACCGTCTCGTTCCATTCTGGATCTTTTCCTTCACCAGTCACAATCTCCTTGCCGCTCTCTTCATCCCAATTTGAGACTTCCTCTCTTGCCAAATTTGCGACCTGCCATAATAAACGATTCTCATCTATGATCTCTAACCAAGACTTGCATACCTCTCTGAGCTTTACGAACTCGTACTCGTCGAAGAATTGAAAAGTTCTGAGAAGAAGTTCTGAAGGGATTGAATCGTTGATGGAAGTGGAAGCCATGCTAGAGATTGAGAGAGGTTCAGAAAAGAGATTTGAGAGATGTCAGTAAAGATGTTTCCAGTAAAGAAAAGATAAGATGTCGTGATATCTACTTTTATGAAGTTTTGGATGAGTGTGGTAGAAGGAGAAGACGCTGGAGCTTCTGATGTTTCATCTTGACCATCTCAATCGTCTTTTGCTTCTTTGATTCCACTTCTTACTTCATCAACTACTCATTGAGAATGGCACCAAAAATTTCATTCGGATTCAAGCCAGCTTCAGCCTCAACCTCTACTTCCGGTTCTTCATCCTCAACAATCAAGAAGCCAGCTGCCTTCTCATTCCAAGATGATGATGACGATGACAATGCACCAATCAATTCATCCAATTCTAAATCCAAATCCTCATCTTCCAAATCCAAACCAAAGCCATTCTCAGCCCCAGCTTCTCGATCTTCTCAAACATTCACAAACCAAGCCCTCGATCTAGATTCTTCAATCTTCGACTACGACTCTGTTTACGACAAGATGAAATCTGCAGAAAAGGAAATCATCAAACAGAAAGAAGAGGAGAAATTGAATAGAGATCCTAAATATATAGACAACTTCTTGAAATCTGCAGAACAGAGAAAGATTGACAAGATTAGATCAGAAGCTAAAATGATGAGAAGGGAGAGGGAAATGGAGGAAAAGGAAGGTAAAGGTGGAGGAGAGGAATTCGTAACTGAGGCTTATAGGGAACAAATGAAGGTCTTGGAAGAGGAGGAAGAAAGGGAAAGGAGGAAAGAACGTGAGTTGGAGATGGAGAAGATGGAGATGCGTATTAACGATGATAGATTGTTCCTTACTTCTCAAAGTTTGTTTGACTTTGGAACTTGGAAGTTGGTCTGATTTGTCTTCCGTTGAAAGCAGCTGATCTATCTGGAGAACGTTGTCGATTTGTGAAATGCCTCTTTACTCCCAAGATTCTCTCTAATCGCTGATTTGACATCTTCTATCTTTTCCGATCCTCAATTTTTCTTTTTCCTTTCCATTCTTTTCACAGAACAAGACCGATCCAAATCCAAAGGAATAGGTACCTTTTATCAATCCATGTTGGATTCAAGATCTGCAGCTCACGAAGCTGCAGTCGCTGCCACATTGGAACCTTCATCTTCAACATCGACTTCGAATTCAAAACATCAAGAAGAGGCTCAAGAAGAAGAAGCAGAATCATCTCATTCAAGATTAGCCAAAGAAGCCAGAGAAAAAGGGTTGAATGTAGAATTAAACGAAGATAAAGAATTGATAGATCAGAAATCCATTCTTTCCAGTGGGTTGAATTTGTTCAAAACTAAAAAGAATCAATCTTCAAATGGAGGCTCCAATCACAACAACAATAGCAGTAGTAGGAATGGTATCGCTTCTGGAGGTGGTAGTGGTAGAGGTAGAGATGGAGCCTCTGAATCTCGTAGATTAAGAGAAGAACAAAGATCCAGACAATCCAAAATGATTGAAGATCAATTATTGGAAAGAGAAGAAAAGAGAATGAAAGAGGAAGAAGAGGAAAGAGAAAAGATGAGGAAGGAAATAGGTCATGTTAGGAAAGAAGATAGAAGTGAGGAGGAATTGAAAAAGAGAGAGGAAAAGATTAGGATCGCAAAGGAGAAAGCTGAGGAGAGAAAGAGGAAAAGAGAACAAGCAGAGGGAGAGGGAGAGGGGGAGAAGGGGAAAAAGAAGGAAAAGGTTTGATAATCAAGGTCATTCTTTCTTGGTCATTACTTGGGGAATTGATTATGGATTAGGAATAGAAGAGCAGAGGTCTTCAAGAACAGGACTGGCGTCGTCGTCAGAAGCTCCCTCGCAATTCTTTTTCGAGTCTCTTTTGTAACGATTTGGGGTTCCACTTGCATGCTTGTACTTTTATCATCATTAACATCTTTGTAGAAGTCATGACAATGACGTCCCCTCGGCGTTTCATCGCGAAGGCTGGGATTGATCCTCCGTCGAAGCTTCTCCTTCTCTTCCTTCGATCCACTGCACTCACTCTCTCTTCCTTTCAAGATGCCTGCAGCACTCCCCACTACATTGGCTCAAGCGATAGCCAATCTAGAATCTCAATTCAACCTCGACACTGAAACTTTGAATGGAATCGTGAAACATTTCCTTCACCTTTACGAATATGGATTGGAGAACAAGGGCGCTGCAATGGCCATGATTCCTAGCTTCGGTGAGTTTTTGGACAATGGCTTATCGGCTTCGAGATAATGACTTAAACTTCTTTGGAGGAAATGAAGGAGGTTTAAAAGATGGAGAGAGAGAAGGAACAGAGATAGAACAGGAGGGTGCTTGCTCATTCTCATCATGTTCTGTCTCTCTTGATCGTACCATTCTCTTTCAGTGACTGGAGTACCAAATGGATCTGAAAAGGGTACTTATCTAGCTCTCGATCTTGGGGGAACCAATTTGTGAGTGTACGAAAGAACTTTCATCCTTCCTTCACCTCCACTGGCTCTCCTTCTTACTGATCTTTGACCTGGCTTCAATCCATCCCTCTTTCTATTCTCGCAATGTAGGAGAGTTTGTGAGGTCAACTTGGACGGGAAAGGTTCATTCGAAATCAAACAGGAGAAATACAAGGTGTGAGTCTCACTTCGCCAAGCAGGGGAAGGATGGATAACAAGGATGAGGACAAGCAGATCACTCAGAGGGCTCATAACCAGATTCTCCTTCTTCAAGGAGATTGCTAGAGTGTTCAAGGTTCTATTCGGCCCTTGGAGGCTAGAATCTTCCAGAAGAGAGCGAGTCGCTTTCCCTCCCTCTTTGTTTCGAGAGCTTTGAACCGCACCTTCTCACCTTTCTCCTCTCGCTTTCTCTCCCCACTCTTCCAGTTCTGATGCTCTGAAATCAGGTCCAGCTGCAGCTTTGTTCGAATACATCGCTCGTTCAGTAGATCAATTCCTGACCGACTATGGAAGTAGTTCCAAAGAAGATGAACTTCTAATGGGTTTCACTTTCAGTTTTCCAGTCGAACAAACTGCAATCGACAAAGGAACTTTGATTTCTTGGACCAAAGGTTTCAATTGTCCAGATGCAATTGGTAAAGATGTAGTGAAACTTCTTCAAGATGCATTGGATCGTAAACATATCAAAGTTAGAGTAAACGCTCTTGTAAATGATACAGTTGGAGCTTTATTAGCTAGAGGTTATCAAACTAATGGAGCTCTTTTGGGTGCTATCTTTGGTACTGGTACTAATGGTGCTTATGTGGAAAAGATTGAAAAGGTTAAAAAGTTGAAAGCTAAGGTTCAAGGTGGACCAAAGGAAATGATTATCAATACTGAATGGGGTGGATTTGATGATGTTGTGAGTAAAAGAAGAGTTTAGATCTCTTTGTGGAGGTTCATTTCATCGAATTCGAAGATTGAATCTCTGACTCCAAGATCTTTCGTAAACTTCACTCTTCACCTTTCGATCCTATCTTAGCGTGAAGTTCTTCCTATCACTCAGTACGACAATTTCGTCGACAGAACTGCTATCAGACAACGTCATCACGTTTTCGAAAAGATGATTTCAGGACTTTGTAAGTTTCGATAGAATAGACTTTTGCAAACAGGACCTATCATTTTTCGAAATCTTACCTTTATCCACTTCCTCTTTCTCCCGCCTCTCTCCCTTTCAGATCTCGGAGAAGTAGCACGAGCGGTCTTTATAGATCTCATTGATCATCTTCATTTATTCTCTGGATTCTCTTCTGAAAAGATGAATTCACAATATGGATTCGACACAGCTTACGTTTCAGCAGTTGAAGGAGATACAAAAGAAGCTTCAGATCCAACAAATGAAACTAGAAAAGTTTTGGTTTCAACAATGGGATTACGAGACCAATACATTTCTGAAAGAGATATTCAAACTGTTAGAAAAGTTTGTAAAATCGTTTCTACTAGAGCTGCTAGATTGAGTGCAACTGCTATTGCAACTACTTTGATTCATACTGGTAATGTTCAATCTAAGAATTCACCAAAAGGGACTGAAAAAGAAGCTAAAGAAGCGAGGGATGAAAATGAAAAGGCAAATGGAAAGGAAGTTGAAGATGAAGGAGTTGAAGTTGGAGTAGATGGAAGCGTCGTGGAATTCTTACCCTTTTTTCAAGAACGTATGAGAGAAGCTTTGAGAGATATGGTTGGAGAAGAGGCTGAAAAGAGAACTAGATTCGGTTTGGCTAAAGATGGTAGTGGTGTTGGTGGTGAGTAGATTCTTTCCGAAAGAGAACGAGGAAGGTTTTGCAAATTCGACTCGTTGCCCTACCTTGCTGATTTCTTTTCATCACACTGACTCTTTTTCCCCTTCAACTACCTTGTTCATTTTGGTCTTCTGTCCTATCAGCGGCGCTGTGTGCCCTTCAAGCATTAAAGCAGGAGCAGAGCGGGCATCGAGTAGAGTGAGTAGCGTTTGCGAATGAGCTTGAGAAATCGAAGAAGCAGCTGCTTACAGTTTCCTTCTTGATTCCTGTTCTCTATCTCACAATCCTCATCTTCTCTTATCTCTTCTAACTTTCGGCAGAGAATGAACTTTGTCAGATCTTGTCACCAAAATAGTAAATATCAAAACAACAGCAATCTTAACGTGAATCTTTTTGATTTCTTCAATTTCCTTTATTCTGTCTGACAGAAGGTGGTAAAAGCTACACGTGTATGAGAGAAAAGGGAATCTGGGTCAGACGTTAGCAAGTATTCAAGATTAACCGCTGAGAACAAATCGAGAATCAAGGAAAGAAGAACGATGAGGCCGACCATCTGGTGAAATGAGACTGAGGTGTACGACCGAAAGTTTGACGACCGAGTACTTGGGATCTCATCGTCGAGGCCGAGAGGAGGTCTATGAAGGAGGAGAAAAGTAGAAGCGAAATTCAGCTATTCAGTAAACTGGGAAACTGGAGCTAAGAAAAATGCTAAATGTTGACTCACTTTGAAGACTTCGAGACTTCCTCTTAGCCATTGTACTTCTCTGTCATTTGACTTGAGTGGAATATTGACGATGAGGCTCTCGAAGTCAGAGAATGAGTTTGGGCCATCTGAATCGCTCCAGGAAAGTTCGTCCAAAGGAAGCTCTTGTTCAATCGACTCCTTCACTGCTTCGATTCCTTCGGCGTCCACAACTGATCATTAATCACCTCTATAGCATATTTCTCTGCAAGATCCCGGTCTCCATCTGATTTGGCCTTGCGAGCCTTCTGCAGCAAATTTGAGAGGTTTGTTCCTGCTTGTTTCTTACTTGGAGAGCCGTTTTGAGAACCGTCGTTGGCTCTCTTTGATCCAGAGACAGATGTAGTTGGAGCCATGATGATTATGTTTTGTGAAGGTTCACAGTGCGGGGAGAGTCAAATCAGTGGTGGATGGTGAAAGAGATGAAGATTCTTTTTTTCTTCTCGACTTTTCTCTTTGCTTTTAGGTCCGTATTTCGTCACCAAACTCTCGTCTTCCATTCTGTTCGTTACAAGGCTTTCCTTACCAAAGAACAAGGTTAGAGATCAGAACTTGACGCACTTCATTGCTATAGGATTTAGGAAAGATAGATTTGTCGAAGACTCAGTAGCAGACGAGATGAGATCTCCAATTCAAGCAACAAGGTCGCTGAAGAAAGAGAATGGGAAATTGCAAGAATATAAACACGGAAACTATTCGAGGTCTAATACAAAAAAGATAGACCATGTCCTACAAAACTTGTCACTTGTTTTTCTGCCAAACCCATCATCTACTCTATTGATTCTGCGATCCCCCGAAACCAAAAGAGACACCTTCCTGACCGACATGCGTGTTAGAATTAGGAGCCGAACCGAAATCCAAATTCTGATTAGATTCAACTGCACTCTTGTTTTCACTTCCATTCACAGTCTCATCCTCGGTAGTTGAGCTTTCCTTCTTTTCCTCTGAAGTTGAAGTTGAAGGATTTGGACCCAAAGAGGTTGCACTCAAAGTATCCCAATCTTGAAGTGAAGGATTAGAAGAAGAAGTTGCACCATTTTCATTAGTTGGAGAATCAGTTTCTGGAGTAGTGGTAGATGATGGACCTGAAGCAGAACCGAATCCTGGTTGAGCAGCAGATGATGTAGGATTGGCAGATGTGGAAGTTGATGCTGAACTTGATTTTGGTTCGTCGTCATCGATTTCATTGACGTCTGATGAAGAAGAAGCGACCTAGAAGAAATGAGATAGAAGTAGTCAAGTAGAAGAAGTTTCGGTTCAGAATTTCTTTAATCTCCATTGAAGCTCTCTTCCAAACGAACTTTTTCCACATTGCCAACATCAATCAAGCCATTCTGATTACTCACATCCTTTGCGATCATCCTCATGACCATGTCCAGTACGTCTGCTGGGACAGCTTTCTGATAAATGCCGATGAGTTCAGTAGGAGCAGGGTAGACCTTTAGAGCTCTAAAGAAGGCAGCAGCGGCGCTAGACAGCTGAGTTGGACCTTGAGCAGCCAAAGTTTCTCCCAAAGTGATTTGAGTCAAGAAGCTTTAGAGATGAGAGAGAGCAGGATCAAGCAAAAGTTAGAGAAATGTGAAATTTGCACATTCTCAAGCAAAGATTGTATCCATCCGAACTCTCCTCCTCTTTGCCTGTTCAATATCTGGTCAATTGATCTAGATCACTTACAACTTCTCTTTCTCTTCCACTCCTTGAGGGTATTGCTCATCCTTTACCTGATTGAGAGCGTCTTGCAACCTAGCCTCTCCAGCAGCCTGACTCGCTTTTGCGTCTCTCTTTGCCGCCTTTGCGTTTCTCTTCTTGTCCTTGTTGAGCTCTTTACGGAACTTTGGATCGTTTCTGCGCTTGTTGTCAAAGTAGCTGTAGAGATGGAGGGAGAAGGAGAGACAAGTCAGAGGGTTCATCATCATCATCATCATCATCATCATCATCATCATCATCATCATCATCATCAGTATCATTCCATCCTTTCCTTTTCTGATGACTTACATTGCATAACCGAGTACAGCAGTCAGAGATGTGATTCCAGCAATGGACCAAATCTGAGATGACTTCATGTTGTTTACGGAATCGAGTTCAAAGAGAAGAGAAGGAAGCAAAGAAGGAATTGAAATGAAATTCTCATCTTCTCGTGCTCCACTCACACTCATCTTCAAGATCTCTAACTCGATCGCTTCCAATCCTTCAAACCTCATCAGATTGGAGTCATTCCTATCTGGATCATCATGGCAGATAGCGATCAAGCAGCCGCTCCTCTTCCTCCCAAACCTACTCGACCTCTCCCACAGCCTCGTGCTCTATCTCTGAGCGTAACTGCTTCAACTAACAATGACCCTACTTCTAATCCTGCTCAACCGATCGACGATTCATTCGAAGGGATAGTGTCGAGGATAAAGGGATTGAGAGATCCACAGGATCCAAACAAGTTGACTCCACTCAGAGCTCATTATTTGAAGAAGCACTTGGTGGGATTGCAACTCAATCATGAGATCCATGCTCTGAGCGACAAAGGTGAGTACAATTATAGATAGAGTTGGATGTATGCCCTTGATTCAGAAGAAACGAGACGCACAGAACAAAGAGTGATGAGTGAGCGATGAAAGTCATCATGCTCTATCTCTCTATCTTTGATTAGTTACTCTCTCCCAACGAGATCGACTCTTCTCTTTCTCTCTCGACACTTTCGCATCATCTTGACCCTTTCAAACTGCTTTCTACCTCGGATAGATCTTCCGACGACTGCATGACCAATCTAGAACTGAACCTCTCTCTCATCACCAACTTCTCCTTTATTTCCATCTCCCATCTCTCTCTCTCTCTCCTCAGACGCACTATCTACCTTTGGTCCTCCTTTCTCACCTTCACCAAACGCAACCAGAGCGGATCTACCACTTCTACGATTTCTATTCCATCATTTCGTCCTAACCTTCCCCTTTCTACGCTCGGCTCCATCCAATTTCTTCTCTGCAAAAGTCCAAGTCTTTTTCAATCGATTCCTATCACGGAATATTTCCTCAACTGATGATCGAACGGAAACTACAAAGAGGACCAAAGTAGCAAGTAAGATCTCCAAATACGCTTCTCTTTTGATTTCATCGGCAGTCTCAGTCTCTGGAATCACAGGAGATGAACAAGTCGTCAAGATTTCAGAATCAGATAGAGAAAGGATATCGATCTTGGAAAACAAATTGAAAAGAGCTATAAATGGTCAAGCTATCCATGAAGAATTTGACGTCAATGTTATCGGAGTTAGGACTGTGACTTCGAAAGGTAGATTGAGAAATAGATCGCATGAAGAATTCGTCATTAGAACCAAAAGAACTGGGGTCGAAGATGTCTTCGTTTCTAGAAGATATGGGGATTTTATCAGGTTGGCTGAAACTTTACGAATAGAATTCCCGGATGAAGAAATCAGACCTCCGCCAAGTAAAGATAGGAGTGGGATCGAGATTGGTCAAGAGAGGAGAAGAGATGCTAGAATCGAAGGTGGAGGAGATGAAGAAGGGATGGAATTCTTGCAAAATGAAAGTGGAAGGTTATCTGTTGACGATCAAGCGATCGTTAGACCACCAAGTGCTCCTCCTACTCAAACTAGGACTAGAGTTAGAACCTTATCAAATGCAGCAAACAAGCTCAGAGGTGGACATTCTACTCCTTCTTCTCCTTCATCTTCAAATGCAAATCTACCTCCTCCAGTACCTCCTTTACCAGGCTCAAGCTCAACATCAACTCCACTTCCCACAGGTCCTCTAGCAAGGGAGAAGAATCGTCTGACACTCAGAGCTTACATTCGATCTTTACTCTCTCTACCTCAGGTCTCTGAATCTGCTGCTTTGGCTGATTTCCTTCTCGGAGAGCCAGTGACTTTGACGAATGCAGAAATGGAAGATGCAAGAGTCAGAGAAGGTCTGGATGAATTGAGAGCTTCAGAAGCTTCTAGATTCGAAGATGAGGCATCGAAGAGAGTCAAGGAATTGAAAGTTCATCTAGACGCTTTCAAAGAAGAATTGATTCAACCAGATGGTTTGACTAGGATTTTCTCTTTGATTAGATCAACACCAAATTTACACGATCTACCAGAAAGATATCTTTCTTTATTATCTTGGGCTAGGATTTCGTTGGCTAGTACTTTATTCTCTTTATTCATGGGCAGTGATACGAGTTCCGAACTATTTGGTCAATTGAAAAGAATTCATGGTTTAATGCCTTATTTCATGTTGAGACAGATTCTTCGAATTTCTAATCCAGTCTCAATGATTAGAGGAGTTTTGGATTTATTCTTGGCTCAACCTTTTGGTGGTAGAAGTTTAGCCCAAAGAATGGTTAGTGGTGGTCTAATGGATGACGTCAAAAGTCTAGGTGAGATCTGTAATGCTGTTGCCAGAAAAGTTGAAGACGATGATATGTGTGAAAGAGTTAGATGTTTCGTTTACGCCTCCAGAGAAGTCCAAGAGGACTTTAGGAATCAAGCCAAAGATGAAGGGCTGGATTTAATCACTGTCGTTCTTAGAGCTCCAGTTCAAGAATTTGAAACGATAGAAACTTCAACATCAAATGCTTCAGATCCAAATAAGGTTGAATCTCCTCCTAATCCTTTCTTGGAAAATCTTAGACCTTTGAATAGATCTCAAATTCAGAAAGCTGTCAAGGCTTCGAGAGCTTTCGAAAGATACAAACTTTATAGAAAGGAACCTGGAGAAGAGAATTCGAAAGATGGAAAGAATAATGAAGAAGATGAATTCGATGTTGAAGGTTGGGGTCCTAAGGAAGAAGATGAAGACGCTTGGTTATACGAGGATCTTCACGTTCTACTGAGAATGTGTACTAGATTGAGAGATAAGGAACAGCTGATTGAATTGGTCTTTGAGGTGAGTATCGAATTCTAAATGGTTTCGAAGGAAATGATTGGGAATAAAAAACAGGGTCGCTGATCGTCGTCCCTTTCGCTTCTTTTCCCTTCGATCTTCTTCAGGGAGTCACTTCTGAACTTCTCAAGGATATGGTCACTATTTTCTATTCTCCTTTGGCTCAAGTCTACAAAGCTGCAAATATCGCTGACAGTCTTTATGATCTGCAGAGGTTCATCGACGATCTGATCAAGACAATCGAAGGATGCGAAGAAGGTGAGTACCAAGGCGAGCTTCTTGGAGAGTGATAGCTTTCTCTTTCTGTTGCAGCTTTTCTCATACGAGCTTCGTTTTTTCTCTCTCTACTTCTTTCTCCAGTCGCGTACTCCGATCCTCAAGCTATAGTTCAAGTCTTCATCGATCTGGTAGCACGACACGAAGCCAAGTTCTACAATTTTGTTCATCAAGTTCACTCCAAAGGATCAGGTCTCTTCGATGGACTGATGCAATGGATTGAACTCTTCATCAATTTCGTCAGAGGTAGCACTGCAACCAACTTGGATCCAGAATCATCTTCAACAAACCAACATCCAGCTTTCTCTTCTCCAGATGGAACCTCCGCTCAACAAGGAAAGAAGTCGAAACGAAGAGGAATCGGTGCTGTAGATTTGGAAGTCTGTCTACCGGCAGGTGGAACTCAAAGACAAGAAGCTTTGGCAGAAATCGATGCTCTAGTAGTTCATGCTTATCGATTGAAGTATCAAAGAGAGATTAAATTGAGAAAGAGAGTGGTCAGAAGAGAAGTTGAAGGTGCTGGAAACAAAGCTGAAAGCTCGACGAGACAAGTAGGTGGTAAAAACACTGAAAGTTGGAACGAAGATGATGATGCTCAATTCGTTAGAGCTGCAGTTGAGAATCTAGGAGTTGGAGATGTCTTTTCTGGTGAAGTCGAAGAAGCCGATGAAGATAGTAGTGCAGAAGAGGAAGAAGAGGAAGACGAAGATGAAGAGTTCTTCGATCCGAATCAAGAACCTGGAACTACTCCGAACTCTTCTAAATTATCAACTGGAAGATCTATAGGTCACAGAAGATTGGCCAGTGGTGAAGACGAAGATGCTTCTTGGAGACCTCCTCCTAAAGAGGACAAAGATTTACCTCCGATCCCTACTCCGAATAGATCTGATTCTACTTTCATCAACGCTGGAATTTCAACTGGAGATGAGAGACAGGATAAAATTGATAGGGAAAGGAAGAGAAAAGGTAAAGCTCCAGCTCCGAGACTACCGCCTCTCAAACACATCCCGGAGATGGTGCCTTTGTTCGTGGAGATGGTGAGTTTTAGTTTTTCTTCTGAGTATATGTTCCATGGAACTTTCACAGAGGAAGCAATGACTCAGGTGATGGTGGCTGACTCTCGATTCGTCGCATCTCTTCATTCGACAGCTTCGACCTCTCCTTCGACCAGCAAGAACTGCTTCCGGTTCTTCAACTACCACACTTGCAGACGCTGCTATAGCTTCCCCTCCACCGCCTCCGCCTCAAGCTCCAGCTCGCGGCGGCTGGTGGTAGTCCTGTCTCTCTTTCTGTTATCAATTATCACTCACACTTCTCGATTCTGATCACACGCGGTGCGGTGATCTCTGTATTATTTCGACATTTTTCATCTCCTAACTCGACAAGATATCTTGTACGAGCCTCAAATTGTTCAGAAAGATCTATAGCAGATCAGAATGCGCTTTTCGAGTATCAAGCTTCTCTCTTACCGGCACTCAGCGACTTCGCTCACACTTCTCATGCACTGAAGCGCTTCGGTCTCAAAGTTTTCCAGACGACGTCTCTACTCAAGTGTACATTCAGTGGGACAGTCAAAACGAGAAGGAGAAACCTCACAGTTGCGCTTGAAGGTCGAGATCTGCAGGCCAAAACTGGAAGAAAAGAGAAAGGCAGACAAAGAGACTCGTGAGAGTCAGAATAAGAATGGGTAAAGACATGATGGATGCTTTCTACTTACGAGCATTCCACCGCTGAGAATCGAATCAATTTCTGCATCCGATATTGTAGCCTCAGGTCTCGAAGGATCTCCAAGGAAAGGATTTCTAGCTGGCATTTGGGATTGTTCGAATTGCGGGAAGAAAGGTTCTTGAGAGAGGTTTTGAGGGTACGAAGAGGAAGAAGCGGAAGCGTGATTGATAGAACTTGTGGATAGACCGTTTGAGAATACTGAACTTTGATTTCCCATCGAGGCCGCTGAAAAAGCATCTCCCATGTGTTGCTCAGTTCCTTGAGGTCCAGACCATGAGAGAGGGTTTGAAGATGAGGAAGCACAAGAGTTTGCTTGCGGTGCTGAGGTCGCCTCGAGTAGTTTGCGCTGCCATGCATTGATGTGAGTGATGATGCTGGAGACGATGGAAGCAGCCGTTTGAGGAATCGAGCCGGATTCGACAGAGCCTGTTGGATCCATTTGCTTGAGCTTGTCGCACAAGCCATCAAGTCTAGATAGAAGACTGGCCAATCGAGGATGCTGACCGCGAACAAGCGAAAGAAAGAAGGCAAGAGAGTCGGAGTCAGCAGTCAACAAAGAAGAGACGTCGTTTCGAATGTCAAAGGTCTCTCGAACCTTTGACATTCAAGAGACCTTTGACATTCCTTTCTTCGTCTCGACTCACAGGCCTCTGGAATCCAGCTATACTACTCGCGCATGATTCCATGATATGCATAGCTGCTAAGCTCACCAAAGCACAAGTTGAGCGAGGTGGGCATCCAAACGCAGAGTTGGAAGATGGAGACGAAGAAATAGTCGAGAAGATTGCTAGAGCTCCGTCAGTTTCGTTGATCCTATTCTGTCCTCCATATTTGACCATGAAGTCGCTGCAACCGAGAGAATGTGTTCTTTCAAAGAAGGCTGAAGCTCCTCCTTGCGAGAGATAGGAGAATGCTTCTCTCAAAAGCATGGAGAGAGCGGCGCACGAGAGAACGGATTCTGAAGAGTGGAAGGGAGCAGCCGAAGGAAACTGAGGAGTCAGAATAAAAGCAGTAGTTGAAGAGCGCTGAATACTTGATCCAGACAACAATATAATTACCTGAACCTATGGCTTCCAGCTCGCACCAACTGACGAGGCATCGCAGATGATAATCGGAGTGAGGCAACACAGCTGCAAACGAGTAAAGAAAAGACAATTCAATTTAGAAAACGGGCGAAGAGCTTCGAATCACCTGCTGAGAGAACAGTACTTACCAAATTCTCTTTCTCTCGACTGACGATGATGTTCAAGAATCGAGTAGTTCTTTTCTAGAATTTGAGAGAGTTCGTTGGCACGTAAAGGGCCTTGCGAGTAATTCTCTGACGCTTTTGAGATTTCTGGTTTAGCAGCAGAAACATTTTCTAAAACTCTCATTCTATGCTTGATTCCTGTGACCCCTGAAAATCTAGCAGCAGTCTCTTCTGAATCTTCCGAAAAGTCAGTGAACGCTAAGACCATTGATCCTTCGAGCTCAGGTTCATGTGAGTTATGAGAGTTGACAGCAGAATTGTGACCGAATTCAAAGGTCTTGAAATGAGCATCCCAGACTTTGATGCTGTGGGGGAGAGAGAGAGAGAGAGAGAGAAAGAACAAGCGCGTTATGATGTCAAAGATCAGATCATTAGGAAAGAGCGCTCGGTCTGATCTTTGTTCGATGAATCACTAACCTGGCCCAGATAATAACCTTCTCTGCTAAATAACGACAAGTTGCTTCGACTTCTGGTTCCGTGTTCCCTCTACCACCAAGACCTGCCATCATGGAAGCTGCCTGAACCTGCTTCAACTGCTCGAGTGCCTTGTGAAGGCCCATGGCAGTTGCTGAGCTTCGTGCTGCTGCGAGGAGAGAAGAGCCAGAGACAGGTTGAGTGGATCCGGATCCAACTCCCGGCAAAGCTGTGATCGGAGTGTAGACTGCGACGAGCTCCAGAGCTTGGATAGAACTGGAGTGTGAAGAGAATGGAAAGACTGCGATCAGAAAGAGCATAAAACGGAATGAGAAACGTCTTTCGATATGCCTCACCGAATCCCTTTGCTTTCCATCATGAGAACAGTCAAGAGGTCTTGTTGAATAAGTCTTCGAAGAGATGCCCCTACGTTGAGTTTATCTGGAATCGAAATGTCCTGAGAGGTGACGAGGAGAATCGTGGCGAGAAGAAGACGAATAGATGAAGAAGGTTTTGATGCCAATTCTTCTCGTAATGTCGTGATTGTTGGTAGGTGAGGAATAAACAGAAGCATGGTCTTGAGTCTGATGACGATGATAAATTCGAAAAGAAAAGAAGAAGAGAAGACGAGTGTTGAGAGTACGTTGCGAAAAGATCAGGAGCAGAATCGGGAGCACGTACTTCGATTGCATGTCGCCAATTCTGCCAGAGAACGAAGAGATTATTCTCGGCATGTCATAAGAAGCATCTCCGGAGCCCAAATCCTTTCCAAAGTTCTGAACTCTGGATGTCAGAGCGTTCAGAAGAGCTAATGGGTAAGGATGAACGAGTAATTGTTCTTGCTTTGCTTCTGCTTCGATGTCCGTTATTGGAGAGACTTGACTGGTTCCTTCTGGAGTGAAGAAGTGGATCAGAGAAGAAGGCGGAGCAGCTCGATTTGGAGTCTCTTCCGACTCTTGGTCGACAGTTCCATTCGAAGAAGCTGCTTCTGCGGCAGGCGATTCAGCATCGTCCTTTCTTTTCCTTTTTGAAGCTTTTCCACCGCCTCTAGGAGCGTCTGGAACGACGCATTCTAGATGTAGAGTCTTGCATCTGTGACATGACAGAGCTGTTGGGAGCGGAGAAGGCGAAGCTTGAACGTCAGGATCTGGCAACTCGCACTGGCAATCAGTGCGTCGACAGAGAGGAAGAAAAAGATAGAAGAGAGAAGAGCGAGAGATGGATTAAGGAAACAGGACGGAAGGTCAGCTCGGTCTGCTCGTTCGCTCAAGCCTTCCTGTGGAGATCTCACCCTCGTCTTTCTCTGTCGACCTGAGAGATATGAGATTAAAGTACAGAAAGAGAGAGTGGGAGAGAGAAGAGAAAGATGGAGAGAGAGTGGGAGAGAGAAGAGAAAGATGAAAAGAGAGAGAGAGAGACAGAGACGCGGAAGAGAGGGAGATGAGAGAATGAAAGGTCGATTGAGACTGAAATCTGACAAAGCTGCTACGTAGCCTACGAAGTCTTTTATTGTTCCTGCAATGAGCAAGACTTACAAGTTAGGCAGCTTGTCGGGCAGTAAGAGATGGGAGCGAGAAGAGAGGAAGAAAGAAAGAAAAGTAAGAGGAGAATTGAGTGCTTAAACATGCCGTCTTCACCCGATGATTCTCTCTCAGTTTCTCTTTCTTCGTTTCCTTACCTGCGTTTTGCATGACTACGAAAAGTAGCTCTTGGGGGAGGAGGAAGAGCAGCAGTCGTTGGAGAATTGGAGGTGGACATCTTGGAGAGAGAGAAGATGATCGAAGTTCGAAGACTTGCTGAGATGACAATTGACATCTTGACTTGCTTCCATACCCTTTTCTCTCTCTCTATTCACTCCATACCATCCAGCCCAACAAAATTTGATTCCTTGTTTGGATCCCAGTCGACATCAACACCTCTAGAAAGATCAAGCATTCACAGCCCTAACCAGCTCTCGCGCTCCAAGCTAGTCTCTCTCTCAACTTTTGGAAGACCGCATTTCCATCTTCAACCACTGCGCGCACTCTATAGCGTCAAGGCAGACTTTTCTCGGTAGCATTGAACCGGTTTCGACTCCAGACAGAAAGTTCGAAACACATGCTGCTCATCTCGCTGGCTTGTGAATGAAGGTGATGCAAGAGACACAGAGAGTCAAAGTAGTGAGGGACATAGATGTTGCAGAAAATGAAAATGAAACTGAATCCGCTCAACAAATGATAGCAGTGAGAGGGTATATATTTAGTTATGTCGATTCTTTCCATCTCAAGAGATTTGCCTGATCCCTCTCACTTCAGCCAACTCGGTAAGGAAACTTCTCCCTTCTTTTCTGAAATTATCATCTCCGAGCTCGGTTTGGAAAGCTTTGAAGATCAGAAGTTTCTTAGAGTCTGAATCGTAGGATGGCCACGATGGAACTGTCAGTCTGCTACCGAGACCCAAGAGAGTAGAAATCTTCGACGTCAGATCTGGTGAGCCAGTATTGATGAAATTGATCCATCTGGCTTGAAGTTCTTCAGTCAAAGATCCTGGAAGTTGTCCATACTGAGAAGAGGAGATATAGAAGGAAGAGAGAAAGATCAATCTCGACGTCGCTCCCACTTGTCTTGCACATAACGCTTTCTTTTCGAATCAGTCCTTACCAAATTGAAAAGATCTGCAGCATGGAAGCTTCCGAGATATGGAGTCAATTTGAGGTTCTTGTTCAAGTAGGTCCAAGTCGGATTAGTTGAGCTGACTGTTGAAAGGAAAGAAGTTCTGGGAGCTTGAAAAGTGACATCGCCATAAATCGCTGCGATTCTCTTGTTTTCAGGAGTGACTGTGTTCAGAAGACTGGTGTTGAAAGGAGAGCCTTGAGTAGGATCCTGAGGATACAATGTTGCTACTGTCTCGAAGTCTTGATCTGATAGGCCGACTAACAGAATGTCTTGAACCCAATTCTTGAAATCATCGTTAGAAGTCGTGTTGGATACAACGACGATAGTGTGTCTGTAAATGGAGTTGGAGGGGTGAGAATCAGTTTGGGAAATATTCGTACACCATGGAAAGGAAGTCACTTACAACGTCCCCTCATCATCCATGTCCCCATTCAAGATTGAGACGTTTCTCTTGTAGTTGCCGTTCTGTTCGAAGCGAGTGAGATTGAAGAGGAGAAGAAAGAGATCCCTTAAGTCAGTATCACTCTTGAAATTTCTTTATCTTGACTTATCTCATCTCACCTTGACCAATTGATCAGGATAATCTGGAAGATAGCCTCCTGAACCATCGACGGAAGGCGTAAAGAGCCTGGTGCAGCCTTCATACGAGAGAAGCGCAGGAACTTGATTCATAGCATCCACGAACTTCTCAGTCGATAAGCCTTTGAGACATTCGAAAGACTCTTTCGAGTTCTCGCTCGAACAGTTGCTTGCTTTTGCCATGATGTCATACGCTACGTTCGAATCCTCAGTTTTTCCTACTCGGTAAGGCGAGCCAGACTCCATGATGACCTTATCGTAAAGGTTAGTCTCTTGACTTCCTTCACTGACTAGATGCATTCCAATAGCAAATGATCCAGCAGATTGGCCCCAGAGAGTGACCTTGTTTGGATCTCCACCGAAAGCTTCGATTTCGTCTTGAATCCATTGCATCGCCATCCGTTGATCCAGAAGTCCGATGTTAGCCACACCATTTTCTTTCACAGGTTTACCATTCAAGAATCCAAAAGCAGCAAGTCTATAGTTGGCTGTGACATAGACGACGTCTTGATTCAACTTGCTGGATTGAGCTACAAACTTTGTTGGGTCTTCTGAAGTCGTTGATCCGGATTGATAAGCGCCCTGTAAGAAAATAAGAATGGTAATAAAAGAATAAAAGAGAAAAGCATCGAAGTTGAGCGACAGAAAGAGAGTGAAGCTCTGTGTTCAAAATGTCGGTCTTCAAAGTTCTTACTCACTCCATAGATCCACAGCACTACGGGAAGCTTATCAGAAGCCTTGGTTCCTTCTGGCCTGTATACATTAAGGTAAAGGCAATCCTAGATGAAGAGAGAAGACAAGAATTCAGCACACTTTTCCTTCTTTTCTCTTTCGTTGCTATTACTGACCTCTGAAGATTTGGCAGTCTTTGTCGATTTTGGATCTCCATGTCCAGTCAAATCGAGGACCTGTTGTGCAGCTTGAGTACCATTGAGTTTCTCGACGTACTTCTGCAGATCGTCTACGAATTGATTAGGGGAGCTGTTGAGGGAAATGCAAGCACTCGGTTCTTCTGTGGCTTGAAACGTTCCAGTAGGCTTCGTCTGGATTGGCTGAGGCTCTCTGAGTCGTAGGTCGCCTATAGGTGGTTGGGCGAAAGGAATGGACTTGAAAGATTCGACCTTTGAATTCAGCTTTCCAATGTAGGTTGCACTGCCTACTTGGACCGAAGGAGAGTCTTGCTTGGGAACTGAAAGAGCATTTAACGTGACTACGCACAGTGAAGAGAGAGCTAAACTGTGGAGAAGCTTCATGTTGACTATCTGCCAGAAGCTTTGAAGGTCTCAAAGAATAAAGTAGATAAGGAGGAAGGAGAGTGGTGGGAAGAAATGACTTTATATCTTGAAGAGAGAACAAAAACCATCAATCACACCCTTCGGGCGTATAGGGCGAACCAAGCCGAAAGGTCGTTCTCGCACAAATAGAGAGACACTTTTTTCATGAGATTGCTTGAGCTACGTACGACGAGAATATGAATGAAGAGTCGCCAAACCGGAGAAGGGAGTGAGAGACGATGAGAGAAAATGGGAGGTGGAGGATGAGGTGGATTGGAGAATTGAACAAGATTGATTGGGGGACGTGAGAAGAAATCTAGGAAAACCGAGAATCCCAAGTGCAAGTTTCGTGAAAGAGAATTGATAGGCGAGGATACAAGAAGAAAGGAGGAGAAAGAAGAGAATGGGCGAGAGAGAGATACAAGGGTAGTCGATGATTTCGTCGCCACCTCTTCTCCTTCTAGACCAAATTACAGATTATCAATCGCTCCCTCGTACCTTCTATACGTGTAACCAAGGAAGGCGAGATCCTTACTTCCTACGCCTGGATCGGCTCCTGATGGAACATCTGGCACGTCATTGTAGTCTTCGGTTGGGAAGTAAGAAGTGTCGGTGATACTCTTTAGATGAGGAACGAAAGGAGCATCTATATCTCTGATGCTTGACCAATCCACTCCAGCAAAGAATGGATGATCTTTGATCTCTTGAGCCGAGTTACGACCTAATCGATTCTCTGGAGCGGTGATGAGCCTTTGAGGGAGAAGATGGAAATAAATGAGGGAGCACAAGAATGAGATTAGCATGGAGAAGTTCGCGGTCGTGCTTCGGAACGAAAGGTGAGAGAGAGATAGATGGGGAAACAGAGCTCCCTCTCTTCTCAACGCCTGTTCCCCATTTACCTCGCTCGCTCGACTCACCTTCTAACCAAATCCTCCGCTTCTGGACTAAGATGAATATCATCTGGGAAAACTAAAGTCTCTCTCCAAGCCAAGATCTTTCTATAAGTATCATGAGCGTTCTCAGAGCAGAAAGGTGGATAACCACAAAGACATTCGAACATGATAGCACCCAAAGACCACCAATCACATTCGTTTCCATATCCTTGTTGAAGGAAGATTTCCGGCGCAATGTAATCTGGAGTACCAACTGTTGAGTAGGCCTGTCGAGTAGAAGAGGGAGGAGAAAGAAAGAAGATTGAGTAGATAGAAAATCGTCAATACATTTGAAAGGAAATGGAATTCGAATAGGGGACATTCGATACTCACTAGCTTTCTTCTATTTGCTTTCCAAGTAGCGATAGCATCTTTACTACTCAAAGTCAAAGTGATGGAATTGACAGCCACACTATTTCTACCAGTTTGAGCTGGATTCTGAGCCGAAGCACCTTCTAGAAGTCTTTGATAATAAGCTGAATCGTGTTGTTTGTGGAAACCAGTAGATAGACCGAAGTCTGAAAGTTTAATGTGACCTTTCTGATCAATCAAAATATTATCAGGTTTGATATCACTGTTTCAGAAGGAGAGAGAGAAAGGTGGAGGGTTGGGTCGTACAAGATCGATTCGTCAGCTTTTAGGTCTTCTGAATTCAGATTAGGTTATGAACAAGCTTTCTCGATGACTCACCGATGAATGAAACCAAGTTTATGAATCCCTTCCAAAGCCAAAACAGCTTCAGCCATGTAAAATCTAGTAACATCTTCCGAAAAAGTATCATATTTAATCAACATAGTCATCAAATCACCTCCCGGTAAGAACTCCATCAATAAATAAAGATATTGTAAATCCTGAAAGGAATAAAACAATTGAACGACCCAAGGAGAATTAGATTCCGCCAAAACATCTCTTTCAGCTCTAACGTGAGCCAGTTGATCTTTTTTAAACATTTCAGATTTTCTCAAGGTTTTCATGGCATAAATTTTACCAGTGTCTACTTTTTGTACCAATCTTACTTCTCCGAAAGCTCCTTTACCTATCACTTTGACTGTTCGGAAATCATCTAAACCTAATCTGGTCCTTCTTAAACGTAGGAAACCAGATTCTCTACGTCCTAATTGAGCTAATTGACGGGCTTTACGTTCGTCGGAGATTGGAACTTCGGATTGATTGGAGGTTCCTGGCGCTAGACGCTTTTCCAACTCGATACGTCTGCGAGAGAGAGAGAGAGAGAGGTGAGAAAGAGGAAGTGTCAGAAGAAGAAGGGGGGTCGGAGTGGTAGGCAGCGAGATCAAATCGAGGGATAGCCAAACTAGGCTCATCTCTCTTTGGAATTCAATCGATGGAGGTGGTGATATTCATTTCATTCATTTCAAACTGCAAACCGTAATCCAGCTCGAGAAGCATGGGGTAGAGACCTATCTCTATCCACTCCACTTCTTGTCTTCTCCTCGTGCTCTCTCTCTACTCACCTGTTACTCCTCTCGATGGCCTGTTCGACAGCTACCTTATAAAAGTGCTCCAACTTCAACTTTGCGCCAGTAGCAGCGTCCAAAGTATTCTTGGACATTCCAGCAGTAGATCTCTCAAAGTAAACATAATCCGATCCCTTATCACCTTGTGGATTAGCAGAGGATGAAGAAGAGGAAGAAGAGGCAGTACTCGATTGATTCTGAACCCCTTGCATACTGTTTGGAGAAGGGGAACGATTGTTTGTAGAAGAAGGATTGACTTGATTTCTTGGAGCTAGATTTGGAGAAGAACCACCAGCAGCAGCTGGACTCGTAGCTCTATAGATTCCAGCTGCTTGTTGTTGTTGAGGTTGTAATCCTCGCTGCTGTTGTTGTTGTTGTAATTGAGGCTGCATGTGAATCTGTTGTTGTTGTTGTTGCTGTAATTGTTGATTGTAATTTGGATTGATTGGCAGTTGAGATTGAGGATAGTTTAGAGCAGCTGCATGGATTTGAGCTTGAAGGTAAGGCGAAGATTGAGCATAGGCTGCAGATCGAGGATTGCCATGGCATTCAATGAAGTTCAAAGTCAGTGAATGCAGCAAAGGGAGAGAGATAGATAGAGAGATAGAGAGAGAGAGAAGAGATAGAGATACCACACAGACATTGACGACCAAGCATCTCTATCTCTTCTCTTCCTTTGCATATAACGATAGAATGGAATATAATCTAGTATTATCTTGGCCAAAGGATTCCCTGAAGCGCAATCGAGCTTGTCCTACCTTGTCACTCTTTGACTACTTACCTTGAGATTGAGCGAAGCCGCCTTGAGCTGCAGGATAATACTCGTTTCCAGAATATTGAGCTCCATAAGTTTGTTGTTGCTGTTGCTGTTGACCAGCTTGGTTGTATTCCATCTTTGTCAAACCTCCAATTCTCTTTGCTTGAAGTTCTGATGGAAAGATTGGGATTCAAAGCGAATAAGGTTCAGAGCGAACAACAACAATTGCGCACAGGCCAGTTTCCCTCTTTCTTCTCGACTCTATCATCCTCAATATCATCTTCTCCTCTTCTTCTTCTCAAAAGCATCTTGGATTTCTCATTGGATCTGAGAAAAGGGATCAGTCATATTGGAAATGGAATGGAAGGTCCAATCTCAGAGGGATCTTCGTCTGACGATGCGGATCGTCCAAAAGGTCAATCGATGACCACCAAACCTCCATGGCAAAGATTGCTATGGAAGAAACAACCTTATCCAGATAACTACGTTCCAGATTCATTCCTCAATGGATTAAGAACCAATTGTGAGTCGCGCAAGTTGCGAGGAAGAGAGCCTTCAAAGAGAGAGACTCTTCTTCGTTTGTTCAAGGAGTCGACGTTCTTGAAGGATTTGACTGACTCTTACCCTTTTCTTATCTTCTCACCTTATTCTGGATAATCGGATATCGATTTATCATGACCTCGACTCTCGGTCTTCAATCCAGCCTCGATCCATCTCCCACCTCTGCGATCAATCATTCTCTCATCATTACCAATCAGTCTTCAATTCTCTCTCATTTTAATCCTAATCTCAACCTTTTATCATCTAAGATATGGATCTCTAGAAGCTTCAGAATTATTATTGATAAGTCTTTCACTTTTATCAATAGGTTGGATCACTCTTTTCTTCATTCAAGCTTTCACTCTCAAACAATCAATCGATATCAAACCTCTCCAAATGAGATTCAAATTCTCCTACATTTTATTACCTTTGATTCTATTAGCTTTGTCTCCTGTATTAAGGACTTTGACAGAAGCTACTACCGATGATTCCATTTGGGCTCTATCTTCAATCTTGTTTTTTACCAATTGGTCTTTGGCTGATTATACTGATGTAAAACCTGCTAGATTGAAAAACAAATCAGATGATGAAGAAAAGATACCAAAGAATTTGATTTCTGCTTCTAATCCAATCTCAAGTCCTTCAATTCCATCTAGGAGGCTTTCTTTTAAAGATCAACCTCCTCCTCTATCTCCTTCTACATCAATCAAATCATCTCCACCAAGACCTCCAAATCACCTTTTACCAGTCCCGCTACCAACTGGTCCATCTTTACCTCCAACTCCACCACCGTTGCCTTCTTCTTTGTCTTTGAACGCTTCAATCTCTGCTTCGGTCGTTTTGGCTTCAAGATTATCTTCTTCTTTTCAAGTCTTTAATCTCATCTTCTTTTCTTCAATTCTATTTGCTGGAGTCCCAAGGTGGAGAACTAAAGCTTTGGAGTTTTCTTTGATCCAAATCGTCTTATGGGAGAGATCTTCAAATGTTGATGATCAGCAAAACTTCGATTCCAGATTACCTTCTTCACCTTTAATTAATACCTCAGCTCAGAATTCTTCTAATACTTCCAGTCCTAATCCTCAAAAGCAAACATCTTCAAAACCTAAATCAATTCCAAATTTCAACTTGAATCTTTCCCTCAAGATTTTCCCGCCTTTACTTTCCATTTCCATCTCCTTATTCCTACTATCGACAATTTCAAAACAAGTCACCTTTCTGTCGTTGATGGTTATCGTTTTCATTAGTTTGATATGTCCGATTTGGATGAAATGGGCTCAGAGGTGGAAGAATGAAATGAGAGGTCCTTGGGATGTTGGGATTATTCGAGTCAGAAGTTGAGAGTTGAAAGTGTCGATAAGGGATGTAAATTTGAGCTCAAAAGCCTTTCTTTGAAAGTGTAATTTCCTTCGATCTGTACAAGTATTGTATTAATCTAGCCGACTCTTCAGGCAAGTCCTTTCCATTCCGATCAAGAGAATGCAAGTAGATAGGCAGCTTGGTTGTCAGATTCTCTCGTGTTATTCTTCTGTTAGAAGCAAGTGTATTCGTCGAAAGAGTTTGGTGTCAGAAAACTTCTTGCTGTCGATCGTAGATCAATCCCACACTCGAAAGCGAGACTCACCTCTGCTATAGACTCGAATGACATCCTATCCAACCCACTCTCAAAGATGGTTCAATGACAAACATTGCACAGCATTGTCTAGCTTGTCTCTTTTGGAGAAATGAACTTTCTTGTTCTGCACAAAATTGAAGTGTCCAAACTCTTGATACATCACCATATCACTGACTCCCAATCTATTCAATGAAGGATAATTGGAGTTTGAGAAGAACTTGACAGTCTTGAGACTACTTTCCTTGAGTGATAGCTCTTCTAAAACAGGGAAAAACAAAACAATCTCTTCGTTCTCTTCGATTCCCATCAGCGTTGACGCCGTCAATTCCAACTTTTTCAGAGTTTCCAACGAAGGTCGAACCAGTTTGACTATATTGTTTCTATTGATACCAGAGCATTGATGAATGGAAACCGACTTAAGCTTGCTAGAATCTGATTTGCAGACCATATCGGATACTTGATAGGAAACGTTCTTCAGAACCACCTGTTCCAAATTGGGCAAAGGGATTGGGAGCCAATGCTCGTGAAGATTTTTGGTTTCTAAGGTATTGATGTTGCTAAGACTTAACCGTTTGATGGAAGAATGGCATCTGAGAAAGTCCAGAACGTGCATGTAAGAAAAAGATTCACCAATAAAACCTTTGCTTGCCATTCCGACCTCTAGATCTTTCAACTGTGGCAGAGACAGTTTTGTGAAGAAGATCATCAAAAGCAAAGGTATTTTCTTGAGTGATAATCTTTCTAGGTTGTTAAATGTTATGCGTAGAGGATTTAAATGGTCATTCCGGGTAATCAGCTTCTCAATTTCCGAATCGTTTTCTTCAAACTCGAAACTTGATAACTCCAAGGTCTTCAGATTCTTGTTTGATATCACTAGTGAGAAGAAAGACCTTGCAGGAATCAACTCCTCATACTTGAATTTGAATGTTTCTAGACTTCTTCCAATCCAATTTGTAAATGTTTCGTTCCAAACTAACGAGACTCTATCGAAATTGAGCTGAAGGTGTTTGAACTGAGTTTCCGAATGATGAGAATCTGGGATCTCGAACTCTTCCATCTCAAATAGACTCAACTTTAAAGAACTGGTATTACTACATTCGAAGATCAGATCCAATATCTGATGTCCATAAAAGTCGGCCATAAAATAGGTGTTTGAGGTATTGACTTCGAGCTCTTCCAGAGTCTCTTTAGATTCTTTGACCTGATCCATGAGCTCCATAAACCCGCTTATGACATCGTCCGTCTCGTCATCTCGAGGTTTCTCGATGTTTTCCGTGTGAAGAGTAAAGCTATCCAGACCGCCTCCAGTGAAACCCGTAGCCTTGCGAATCCAAGACGCCCAAGCTCTCGGATTTCTCTTTGAGGGGACAGATTTGAGACCTCCGACTGAGAATGAGCGAGATTTGAGATTTGATGATGATTTGAACTTGATAGGAGAAGGCATTGATAGATTGACTTTTTCCAGGTTTGGATAATCCTTGGAGAGATGAGTGATCAATGAGTCGAGATTTGAATGCTCTTTAAGTGGTAGATAACGATCAATTGAAGTGTCTACTTGAAGATGAATGCTCTTCAGACTTGTTCTGGATAGTCGAATGAGGTTGAACAGCTCGAAACAAGGCGCAGCATCCAAGTTTGTATTTTTGGGGCTCCACACGATCAAATCGTTCCAAAAAGGGGAGAATTCCAGCCTGATATCCTCCAACCTGTTCAACGAGAGCTTTGAGAACCTTTCTAGGTGATTTAAGATGTAAGTTGGCTTTTGACATTTCCTTTTGGTTCCGATGAGATTGATGACTCGATGGAGACTTGGATCCTTCTCTATCGATTCTCTCCAGGATCGATTGACTGATGATGCATTTGCTGTGTCTGAGATTGTTGTGAACTTGAAGAAGACTAGAAAGGCTTCTTCTGGAAGAACTCGATGAGGATCCATAATCGGGATTCGATGGTGATGGTCCAAGAGAAAGATGTGCAGGACGAAGAGAAAACATCCTTCCCTTCTTCTACTTCTACCATCCACTCCCTTCTCAAACTCTAATTTGATTCTTCTCTTTTCTTTCAGACATATCAAAGCTAGCTCAACCTAATTCAAATCACAAACGTCAAGCTCCACCCTTCCAATGACATCGCCAACCGATGCATCCGCTCTGAACTCGGTCTCATCAAATCTCAATCATCAAACTCGACAAACAACTCTTTCGGATCCTCATTGTTCAATTCCTAACGAGCTTTTTCTAGGAACTCTATCTTTCCTGGACACCTTCGACAAGACAAGATCGTCAGCAGTTTCAAAACCATGGAGAGATTTCATCTTATCCAATCCGACCTTGCATCAAGTAGTCTTTCTCAGCAATCAGGGTGGAAATGGTAGCCACAACCACTCAATCAACCTCAATCGTATCACTGTTCCACTCGGGAGGGAAGCTGCTCTATCCAAAGATAGATTGGTGGACGTCACTCTCGAGCTTCACAATCTTCGCTGGGAAAAGCAGAAGTCCGGTGGGGATCAGTCAGACATGGACAAGATTCTTACCATTCTTGTTCCTTCAAGTGACACTCTGCGAAGTCTCGACATCAGCATCACAGACTGGCATTGGACGCGGGGGTCTGTCGATTGTTGTCATTTACTGGGTCAAATCGATGAGAACTGTCCAAATCTTCAAGCTGTTCGTATCAAAGGACCCACTTCTTTGGATCTCGCAGTCGGTCGTCTAGTGATGGAATCAACCATTCCTGAAGCCCATTTCTTAGGAGCAATTGGTCATCTCTCCGTAATGGAGATCATTTCGTTGATGGAACGAGCCGTGATTCTCGGAAAAGGAGGGTTGAGAAAGTTTGGGTTGTGTTTGAAGGATACACTGGAGGCTGAAGATTTAGATGAGATATTGAAACAACTTTCTGCCCACTGCTCAACTCTCACTTCATTGGATCTCACCTATCTTAGCTCTTCAAATCCGGAGGAAGCTGTCGAACTGATCTCCAAGTGCCAGAGGCTGGAAACTCTCATCTTCAAGAGTCATTCTTTACAACTAGATGATGACGGGACACCTTCTTTTGTCGGGACACCTGAGGAAGAACATGAATTCAAATTTGAGCTGAACTTCAAAGAGAAACTTCTAAATGATCTTCAACATCTTCAATTGGATTTGGACTCTCGATTCTGTCGGCTCATTTGGAACGACACTCTCACTAGTTGGCTTTGTAGTGGTCGCCTCAAATCATTGAAACTTACAGATGTCGGATACCTAACAGCTCAACGACAATATGATACAGATGAAGAACAGCCAGCTGCTCCTCTCTGTTCCTCAAGAGCTATCATCTCAATCCTCAAAAGTAACAGTCAATCAATAGAAGTTTTGGAGTTGAAGAGCATCAAAATTGAAAGATACAAAAAGCGGAAGGTATTTGATCAATCTCCTCAAGTCACTTTTCCCAACCTAAAGACCATCTACCTGGTTGGCTGTCATCGAGATCTTATCTCATTTCTCTCTTCTAGTCAACTCCAAGTGCTCTCTCATCTCCAACTTTCTCAATCCAATTGGGGTATCCATGACATTACTGGGTATTCAAGGGATCGAGTTCCCCTCTCACATCTGTTCAAAATCTTGGAATCTTCAGCCTCTACCTTGGAAACGCTTGCCATCGATGACGTTGACTTTGAGCTTGCTTCAGGAGATTGGATCGTAGGCACGCGATCCGATCCTTACCGTGCTAGCATAGGACCAGAGTTCAGTTTTCCAAGACTGGAATCGATGGAGCTACTCGACTGCCCTTCAATGGTTTCAGGAGCTTTGACCAAATCGGAGGTGAGTTTGAAGAAGAGAAGAAAGGAATGATTCGGTTGTCCTCTAGCAGTCAAGAAAACATGACTACTGACTCTTTTTTCTCATGCTGTACTCCTCACTCAATCTATTGAACCTTTCAGTGTCCTCGACTGAGAGAGTGGAGCGTGACTCAAGGGGAGATGAGTCAGATAGAGTTTATAGAACTACCTCCAACTCAACTTCTCAAATTCCTTCAATCCTGCAATTCAACTCTAGAGAGAACCAATGTTGAAGACCTTTACGTTTGGGAAACTAAAGAAGATGAAGAATTTCCAAGTGATACCACTTTGAGAGAGCTCTTGCCTTTCCCAAACTTGGTCCATTTGTACTTGTCGCTCAGTGTTGAAGAGGATGCAGAACGTACTTTTCCTTTCTTTCCAGATCCAGAGACCGTGCAAGAGAGAGCTAGAGAGTCAACCACCTCTGAATAACTGTTTGGATTTTGATGGAAGCGAAAGAGATCGGTGGTTGGAAGGTTGGAAATTCAAGGTGGATCCCGTTGTGATTTGTTCTTTTCTGATATGGCTTGGCTTATTGTACTTACTTCTTATCTTCTCTTAATGGAACCGGCTTCTTTTTGAAAACTTGGTAAAGATAGGGAAGATCTCATTCTCCCACTTGATGATCGAAAGAGGTCAAGACAGAAGGCGAAGACGAGTGTCGACACGAAGAGAATCATTGAGCATGCGTGCTTTGGCTGTCCAACCAAGAGAGAGCTCTATTTTCAGAAGTAAAACTTCATATATCCCAAACGTCCACTGGAAACTCGACTTGAATGAGAAGACAAGTTGTGAGCTGAGGTGTTGGGAAGGCAAAATCTCGAGTGTCGCCAAACTCACCAGGCCCTCATTGCTTCATGAGAAAGCTCTGAGATCTTGAGACACCATGAGGTGGAGCTCATTGAGCTCTAACAGTTGGCCATGTAATCAGAACAATGATTTCTAAGGAGGGTGTCATGGGAAGACTCGACGCAGACGCATCAACAGCAGGTTCGTGAGATGGAGTCGAAATTCTACCGAACGCTTTTCGAAGGCCTTCTTCGAGACTGATCCGAGTGAGAGATGTATCCGAGAAAGAGTCTACAAAGCTGAAGAGAACAACCTCTCGACATCATCTGGTATAAAGGAATTTTAACTCGAGCCAGTCACACGAGCTTCTTCGGAGGAGTTTTGGGCCTCATCTTCGGTCTTCATTCTCGCGTCAGAGAGGAGGAGACGGTCTCTATATCCCAATCAAAGAAGCCTGTGTACATTCGATAGAGAAACAATTTCTAAAGAAGAGAAGGAGAGGGGGAGAGAGAGTCCGGAAGATAGAAAGGATCTGAAATTGAAGGTCCTCGATCACACGAGTCGGAAGTAGAAGGAGAGGCAGTGATTCGGTGGATTTGAAGAGGGCGGAAAGGGGGAGAGCAAGGGGGGATGAATCTGAAACCTGAGCTTGACTGTCTGAAAATGAAAGAAAGAAGAAGAAAAGTTGGAGATCTGGACCTTGTGCGCTTGTGGTGTGATATCGAAGGGAGAGAAGCGAGCGACGAATGGGAAGCAAAATGAAAAAAGTTGATTCGCTCCATCTTTCTGACCGTCAACAACGATCTCCCTCTTACGACTTCTCTCTCAAGATCAAATCCAGAAAATCAAGAACTAAATAGAATAGAACAAGAACAAGAACAGAAAGAGAGCAAGCGAGGCAGTCCAAGTAGAGGAGCAGCGATTCTCATCCTTTGGCCATCTTTCACATCCAGCCAACCCAATCCCCTCAATCTTCGCATCCCTCTCCCTTCAAGACGTAGAGAGATGGATTCGATTTCACATTTACACACTCCCATCATTCCTTCCTCTTCTCATTCCACGCCCGGGGCAACTGGAACACCATCTTCACCAGCTGCCAATTCCAATTCACCTCATCACTCACTCAATCCAAATCACCCATCCTCTTCTTCTTCTCAATCACAAGCACAAGCTCCATTTGCATTGGATGCTTTCGATTTCTCATCTCAAGATTTCACTCTTCCTTCAAACATGGATGAACTGAATCTATTCACTCACCAACAAACTGGTACAACGAGTGGTGGTAGTGGTAGTCACAGCAACGTCGATAGTCCTTCCAATCATTCTCAGAAATTTGATGATTTATCTTCTCAGCAATTACAATCCATCATTCAATCTGCAATGGCTTCGGCAAACAACACTACCTCATCGAATTCTTCCAATTCTCCATCTCAATCCCATCCTTCTCCAGTCTCTCACTCTTCTCATTCCAATAATCTCAAAATCAACACTGGTCAACAAGGTGGGAATGGAAACAGCTTGACGATCCAAGATCTACATCGAATCTTGATGGAGAAGGAACAATCTGAAAGAATGCAAAACATGCAAACCCAAGTCTTGAGACAACAATTGGAAACTTTACAACAAATGAGTAAACATCAAGTCGAATCATCCAATAACAACAATAATGGTTTCTTGAATCAACATTCAGGAAATCATTCCAACAATTACTTACCTTATTTCGGCAAAGATCAACAACAACATCAAGGTTCTTCCAATTCCACTCCGGGTGGAACTCATCATTCCTCTCCAAACCATCCTTCTTATCAAAAAGGTTCTTCTCCTCCTACTTCCTCTAACAACAATTATCAGAATCATGGCTTACCTATTCCCTCTTCCGGAGCTCCTGCGAGTGTCATTGCTCAATATGGTTTAATGACTCCAATGGGTTCGGGCGCTTTTGGCAATTCAGTCTTTAATAATGGTCATGGTGCTCCTACCAATGGTCAACCTCCTTTTGTTAGTCCTTTGGATATGCCTCATGGTCATGGCAATGAGATGGACGGTCATCATATGAATCATCAACCTTGGAGAGGTCAGGATGTGAGTACAAAGAGAGGAGGAGGGAAAGAGTTTGGGGCGAGAGGGAGAAAAGACAGGCTTTGAGTTTCGGGAGAATCTTCTAGGAGTCTTGAAATCTGGTTCGAGATATTCACATTCGAGAGTCGAATTTTAAAGGGACGGAAGTTGTTTTAGGGATCGAGAAAGAGACCAGAGCTCCCATCAGTCCCGCTAGACTTGGTGTTCGCTAAAGAGTTCGAAGGCAAAGAAAGGCCGATTGCAACTATCGGTCTGCTTTGATCTTTCCAGCCAGACAGTCGAACACTATCGTAGCTAATGCGTTAATCTTTCGACGAATGTATGCCTCATGAATCCTCGAGTACTCATTTCTTCTGTCCTTCGCTGTCTTCCTCTTCTCCCAACCAGGAATCTGCCTTTTCTCCATTGGAATCTCCAGCAATGACTCCTGCCTCTGTCTTTTCCAACATGAGTCGTGGAGGAGGAGCCGAACATCTCTTCTTCTCGCCTCTGACTTCTCCGGCTCTTCGACCTCAACCTCCGAGCGCTGGGGAAATGATGTTGAATCAAGCTCACTACTCTCACGATGGATCTCAAATGCAACATCATCATCATGGAGGAGGAGGACCTTATGATCCACCTCTACCATCACCTCAATTCAGAGGTCAAGCTGGTCAAAGTACAACTCCTGCAGCTTCACCTCTTGCCTTGATGGGAAAACCTGGGCCTACGACTAGGAGGAATCGAAGTTCTACTGCTGAAGCCAGAGCCAACAAGATTAGACCTTCTCCTTTGGTGAAACCTCAATCTGGTAGAGGAAAGAAAAGAGATTCGAACGGTTTACCTTCTCCGAGTACTTCGATGAATCAATCTTCAACTCCTGATTCTAGAAGACAATCCTTTGGAGAAGCCAGTGGTAGTGGAACTGAACGTTCGAGATCAAGATCGAGTAGTAATAATAATCATCCTCATCAAACTTCCATCTCTGCCTTTTCTTCAAACTTTGATTCGAATACTAGAATGGATGCAAGTCCTTCAGAAGGTGCAGTCAGTACTCCAAGTCCAATAGATTTATCTGGAAGCATGATCATGCCTCCTCCTGCTGCACCTAATAACAAACCAATGACTCCAGGGTCTATCATGGGAATCAGATCTGGGAATGGAAACACTAGACAATCTTCGAATCTTGTCCCTTCTAAATCGGAACCAACTTCTAGTGGAACTAGAACTACTAGAGCTAAGGCTTCTGCATCTAATATGAGCAACGGTGCTGCTTCTTCTTCTTCAAGTTCGAACAATGCTCCTCAACCTCAACCTATCCTCAAGAAACCTGCTATCTATACTGGTGGTCCAGCAGGTCCTAGAGCTCAGGCTGGTGGAGGTCGAGGGAAGAGAGCTGCCAAAGCTGCTGCAGCTGCAGTCAACTTTGCTAATCCAGGTGAGTTCTTGAAGATGAATGTATGCGTCGATGAGCATCCGGATTTTAGATTGGAAGACCAAAAACTAACCCAACTCCTCCTTTTCACTCTCTACGATCTTCAGGAATGACTCCAGCGGAACGAGAGGCTTGGCTCAACAAGATGGCAGGAACGGATGGAGATTCGAGAAAAACTTCTCACAAAGCAGCAGAACAAAAGAGAAGAGATTCGTTGAAATTCTGTTTCGATGAATTGAGAACTCTATTGCCAGCAATCATTCTAGACGAAACCTCTCCTGGTGGATCAGCTCTAGGAGCAGATGGTAGAGAAGTAGACATGAATCCTGAAAACTTTAGAATGGAAGACACTTTGGACAAGGAACCTGGTAGTGAATCTGCAAAGACTGCCAATAAGGGAATTTCCAAAGTTGCTCTGTTGAGACATTCAAATGAATATATCATTAGATTGAAAATGAGATTAAATAGAAGAGATCAAGATATTGAACATCTTATAAATCAAATCAAGTCTTTGAAAAGGGAATTGGGTAGATCAGAAGATGAAGAAGATAGTAGTGGTGGTGACGGAGATGAGGAATTCGATGGAAATGGTCAAATGAATCATCATCATCATGGTATGAGCATTGATCATGGTAGAGAATTAGGTTTCGATATGGATGTATCATAGAAGAGTTTATTCTTTCAAAAGAAAAAAAGGTCATCTCGCTGTTTTTGTACTTAAGATTAAAAGATCTCGTCTTTGCTGTTCCCTCTTCTCTCTCTCTCTTTCTTGCTCTCTTCTCTTTGTGGCTTACTATAGAACTTTCATGTCCCCTAATTACCAGCTATACATTGCTTCTGAGTATATATATACCAACCTTTACGACCCCCAATTTCTCAAACCACTCTTCTAACGTACTTTTCGCAGGGCATTAAATTCAAAGAGCACTCATCTTCTTTCTCAGTCTCTCGGTCTGATTCGATGTCGTGCAATGAGATTGAAGTAACAAGGAGGCAATGACAGGTCAGACAAAAGAAAGGTGGGTTGCTCAAATAAAGAAAACAGCACTTATGCATAGGGGAGGACAAGTGAGAGAAGATGCAAGGTAACAAAGCAGGTCCAAAATGAAGGAAAAGGACAGTAAATAGAGAAGGGACATTATAAAGATAGGTTCTGAAAGTAAGATGCATTCGGGCTTGAAGGAGTCAGAGGAGAAGCTACGACGAGTTCACCGTTGTCAAATGATGTCTTCCATTTCGATACCGTCGCTTTGAACTTGACTAGATTGAGCGGTTTGGTATACCAAGCATCGAAAGAAGACTCGAAGCCTTTCTTTCGAGAATACTCGTCTGAAAGAGCAGTTATGGCTGCGACGTAATGCCACGCATCTTCGGAAGGATTTTCCTTGATGATGCCTTTGATGCGCTTGCACGCCTCGCTGTGGACGAAGAAATGAAACATGAGAATCAGAAAAGTTAGTAGTTGACAACTTGAATCAGAATCTGATCACGGTCTCACTCACTACCCATCCATCTGAAAGAGCGATTCGATAAGCGGAGGGAGAGTTGAGAATTTCCATCAGCTTGAATCAAATCAGCGACAAGGCTTCGATCCTTATCGACTCACCCTGGGCATATTGATGTCGAGTAAAACCAAAGCTGGACGATGCTTTTGGAACTGTTCCACCGCTTCAACTCCGTCTGCGGCTGTGAAGAAAGGGATCTTCAATTGGGCGAGAATCCTCGTGAGAATTCGT
The DNA here is from genome assembly GCA_001599655.1 of Golubevia pallescens. Classification (NCBI taxonomy): domain Eukaryota; kingdom Fungi; phylum Basidiomycota; class Exobasidiomycetes; order Golubeviales; family Golubeviaceae; genus Golubevia; species Golubevia pallescens. Next base: position 405,948 of record BCHO01000017.1, read on the forward strand.
AAGTTGAGCATGTTATCCTCCACCACCTAGAAGAAGAAAGAGAATAATTGGATTGAAAAGAGGAAAGCCTGTCAGAGATCAAGATCTCGAGCGAAATTCGAGTTCTCCTTTCGAGGTGTTTACTCACCAAAGCACTGAACTCAACGACTTTGGGAGGCGAAGTCTCTCTTTTGCCATCTACCGAAGGCAGTTCTGAGCCCATTTCCAGAGGAGAAAGCATTCTTGTGGCAGGCACAGGCTTTCTCAGAACGTCATCAGTAGCCGAAGCTGAGAACATTAGATCTGAATCTCTTCGACCGGATTTGGAGTGTTTCGAGCTGGTTCCTTCTGCATTTGAGGTTGAGGCTGAGGTTGAGTTCGAGAGAGATTGTGAAGTAGACGGAGGAGAAGAACTTGGAATTAGAGAATTAGTTCCTAATGCTTCACCTCCGTTATCTGCAAGTCTTTCGCCATCTAGACCCTCTGCCGTTGAATCCTTCGACCTTTTGGCGAGCCGGATGAGAGAGGCAAAAGATCTAGCTCCGAATGGCTTTCGAGTGACGTAAGTGATAAGACTTTCATTCTTTGCTGCTGAGAGGTGAATATTCGAATCTTGATGAGCTTGAAGAACTCCTATCTTGGCTCCTGGCTTTGCTTTTCTGAAGGAGAACAAGAAGAATGATGAGACATCAGAGACAGATCGGAAAAGAAAATTTCAAGTCTGCCTAACAAGACTCACTCTAGCAATTGGTCGAACTCTTCATGATTGTCGTAGCAGACTTCTTCTGGCAGAAGAATGTAATCACAGTCCGTGATTGAAGTTGTGGTGTAAAGATTACCAAAGGTCGCCAGCTGACTACTGATGGAACCTGCTAATCTTTGAAGACCTATTCCTTCGAATTTCCAAAAAAAAATAAACTGATCAGGAATGGAAGATTCGGCAGCTCCGACTCTTTCTTTTGGAAGTTCTTGCATTGGTAGAAGGACCGAAATCACAGTTCCTCTGCCTACATCCGAAGAAACCATCATCGAACCTCCTAGACGACGAACTAGGGAAGAGACAAGAGCCATAGATAGACCTGCTCCAGATTTGAACTTGTTGGCTTTCGCGAAAGGCTCGAAGAGAGACTCCGAGACGAACTCTGTTGAATGATGAGAGAAAGAAGAGAGATCGTCAAGATATTCCCGTGATGGAGCGAGGTACAGAAGCTTCAGACTCAGAGCTCTTACCTTTTGTCATTCCTTCGCCTGTATCCTCAATCGTCATCCGCAGAAAGTTCCTGGGCTTGCTAGCTTCCGTCGTACCATCTTTCAATTTGCCATTCTCGTCTTGTTCCTCTTCGAAGTAAGGAGCTAGAGTCACTTCCACATAACCATCCCCATTCGTGAAGCGTAAGGAGTTCTATTGAAGAATAAAGTATAGATGGAAAAAATTTGTTTTTCACTCAGAGGATCGTAAAAGAAAGAGGGAAAGGCAGAAGAGAGAGAACTGCTAATCTCCATGACTTACACTGATGAGCTTGTGAGAGACCGTCTTGAGAATCTTTGACGAAACGACAGATTTGCATCCTCTGAGGGAAGTATCGATGGTAAGAATCAATTCAGGAGGTGGTGGAATACGAGCATCCGATCCGTTTTCGGCTCGTATGCTTTGGATTTGTTTTTCCCATACCCCAGTTGCTACTTCGTCCATCAGCTCTCCGAGATCGACTTCTTCATTCGGAGTGACATCACGCTTGTGTTCTTCTTCTCGAGCTGAAATCGTTTCCGAAGCCTTCACATCGAGGGAAAAGGAGAAAGAAAGATTTGAGTTTAGTCAGACACTTCACAGAAAACGTTCAAGACTTTACACAACTCACAAAGTCTCTGAAGTCATCCAACAACTCCTGTAACTGGTTTCCAAGACTACTCAGATCGTCTACTCTTCTTTTGAGATTGACCTTTTGCTCTTGAAAGCTGAGTTCTTCTTCTGTCTGCTTGAGATCTTGACGAGCGCCTTCGATCAATGCCAGCATTCCGTGAAGAGGAGTTCGTAATTCATGCTGAACGCTCTGTATCAGTTCTATCAGAGCCTTGTCTACACCAGGCTTGGGAGTCAATGGAGTGGCTTGAGCTAAAGATTGAGGATCGATTTGTGGGATTGGAAGCGGAAGCTGCAAGCCAGAGGTGTCTCTAGGCATCTCTTGATGTAGAAAAGCTTGAATCTTTTCTTCTTTCTCTTCTATCGACTCGTCTGGCATTGGTATAGGGTCAAAGTTGTTGACAGAACTTGAATAGAGATGGAGATTTGATGTTGATGTTTTGGAAGAAGAAAAACATCCTCGACCTTTTCCATTTCGGAAAGCACCGAGGGTCTAGATTGAAACGCCCTAAATCTCTGAACGATCTCAGTCGAACGAAAGGAAAGGAGAAGAAAGAGATCAAAATTCAATATCTTTAGTTCTCCAAGATATTTTCCATCTGACCTTGTGATCGTCTTCATCGGAATGAAGTCCTTCTTCTGCTAAGAACTTCGCCAGCAGGATCAGATTTCTTCGTCCAAATTCTTCTTCTCCTCACACCAAATGTCTGCTCCATCTTCTCTTCCAAACTCTTCCCTTTTACCAGCAAAGCCTAGCAAATCGGCTTCCCAGAAGTTCAAAGATGCAGACGAATTCTACAAGGACAGGATCGCCAGGTAAGTCGAGCAATGCCAGCAAGTCTCGTTGAAAAGATAACTGACCGTATCACTTTCTCCGTTGTTCTACTCTTCAAGCATGACTGAAGAAGAAAAGTCTCTGTTGGGATTGCCATACATCGCTCTGGATCCAGAGCTAGTCAACGTTCGAACGAACACTAGAAGACTTGTCAGAAGGTACAATCAAAGTGAAGCTGGTACTAGGGATCAATCAGAGAGAGACGCAACTGATATCACAAACAAGGAAAGAAGAGAGATCTTGATGGAATTGTTCAAGATTGACGAGGCAAAAGCTTTCAAAGTCTGTTTGGAACCTCCGTTTTGGTGGTGAGTGAAGCCAACTTTCTTGTCAGCTTCTCTTTTCCAAATTATCCTGGCTAGTTTCTCTTTTCTTCTAAACATCTTCCTCACACTAAATTCTCCTGTACATTCTTTCTAAAATTACGACCTTCCAATCCGATTCAGCGATTTTGGAACAAACATGATCTTCGAAGGACCATTCTATGCCAACTTCAATTTCACCTGTCTAGATGCTGCAAAAGTCACCTTCGGCAGCGATGTTCTATGTGGACCAAACGTTCATATCTACGCTGCTACTCATTCAATTTCAGTCACAGAGAGGGAAGATGGATGGGAAAGAGCTCTACCAGTCTCGATTGGAAGAGATACCTGGATCGGTGGGAACGTCACTATCCTTGCTGGAGTCACTATCGGGCAAGGTTGCACTATAGCAGCTGGATCCATCGTGACTAGAGATGTACCAGATTGGTCTGTAGTTGCTGGAAATCCTGGAAGAGTCTTCAAGACTTTGTCGCCTGAAGAGAGAGGCAAAAGGTATAGACCTACTTGAATCTGAAAAGACTTTGTACATTGAACTTATCATTATCTATTACAATCCCCAGCTTCTTAATATTCCTGTGAAATAGCAAAAGGAGAATAGTCAGCTTGCTTTCCCTGCGAGTTTTGCTTCTTCATCGTCTACTCTCTCAATTTTAACCCACCTAGCCAACCTCTACCTCCCCATTCAGTCCATTCTCTAGCACCATCTAGATACTGTTTGATCTCGGGAGACACAATCGACGAGTCTGAGTCTCTCCTTGTGATTCTGTGGAAGAGTGAGATGGAATCTTGAGGTGAAGTCAAGTGAGGCGAGAGAAGATGGAGTTCTGAAAGAAGAGAGATGCGGGAAATGAGGAAGCAATATTCAGGATTGAGGATGAGCCCGATGAGCATTCAAGACCAATCACTGGCGGGACCTTGGATCAATGAGAGGAATCAGATCTTGACAGATATAGTTGACAAATATAGAGCTCACCTGCAGAAAGGAAACCAGCGATCAATTTCGATCTAACGCTATACCATTCAGGCTGTAGGGAATACAGATTGCAGATCCTTGGTCAGCCCTATAATTATTCTGATTTTATCCAAGAGCAACGCAAAGGGTAGAAAGATCGACTCACTCCAATCTCCTCGCTTGAACGAAAGCCAGTCAAATCAAAACCATGCTCCACGATCCCAACACTTCTCTTTATGAGCGGTAGAGGAGTCGGAATAGATAGAGTCTTTGGTATCCGTTCAACAAAGTCATTAGAGTCTGGAGAAGCGCCTCGAGATGGAAGTGGAAGAGAAATTAGAGAAGATTCTAAAGCGAAGGCCTGTAAGGAGAAGAGATGCCTTTGGTCAGCTTTCGCTTTCAAATCGAATTATTAGGTCAGAGAGCTGTAGATATACATACGCTGAAAGAGACTCACTTGTGACAGGTGCGATCTTACATTCCAACTCTCCAACAATCTCTTTTCCAAAATCGAGACGGTTCTTTCATAAGCAAACCTCCGATCTACCTTCTCACTCGAGAATTCAGAGCTAGGATTCTGAGTGTCATTGGACAAAAGATCTGATTGATGGTCATCCCAGGCTCTGAAAAGGCTTCTCTCAGGAGATGTCTTTTCGGAAGGTCTTCCTGGAAAGAAACTTCGAATGACACTCTCGTTTGGAGAAGCTGTTGGAGTTGATGGGGATGATAGGAATGAATTGATTGTGAAACCGTGGGTTGGTATTTGAGGGATTGCTGATTTCAGAAGTTGGATTTTGGATGTCATTTCTTTGGGACTGTTGTGGTCGAAGATGAAGATGAAAAAGTTCAAAACAGCAGACGAAGGAAGGGAATGTTCGCTTGTCACTGTTCAGACCATCACCACACTTGTACTTGGATATACTTGTATACCAAAAATCAGATCAGCAGCCCAACTGAGGAAGGAATAAAAAAGACATGAGTCTAAAGGGAAAGCAGAGGAGAGGGGAGAGAGCTATCAGCCTGTCGCTTCTCTTCACTTCTCCCTCGCCTCTCCGCAACTTTGTGTCATTCAAACTCGCTGTACTTTGCATCCATCATATCATGTCGTTTTCCCAAGCAAAATCCAGACAACAAGAAGCAGTGCGGGAGGCAGCGGGAGGGTCGGTTTTTCGGATTAGATTGCCACTCTCAAGAGTCGATCTGACCATTTCCGTCTTTCTTACCAACCACCACCTCCTCTCTACTTTTCTCATCTTCAAGCCACTCTACTCTACTCGTTCTTCCAATTAATGATTGAAGCCGAACAGCCACCACCAGATATATGTTGCTTACTCCCACAAAGCAATCTTCAAATTCACAGTCACACCACAAACTCCAATGAATTAAATCAGCATCAATCTACAAAGCATAAACGTCATCAACTTCAACCTCGTCCAAGTCACAGACTGTTCAACTTTACTCTTCTAACTTCAGCTTTCCTCTCATTCTGTTGTCTGTCGGTCAGCAATGCATCTGTGCTGCCCAATCCCAAAGCAGCAGTCGCAGCTCAATCAACTGTCACCAACGACAATCATCTTGACAACCTCAGACATGATTCCATTGAAAAGAAGAACGTTTATGATCAAAGTTCCACCTTAGAATTCATTCCTTCTTCATTAGATTATCTATCAAATTCAATCTTCAAAGATCCATCATCTCTCAACACAGCAGTCGGAGATTATAACCAAGAGGGTTCAAATGACATCATCTCCTCTTCTTCATTGGGTTCTAATCAAAATGAATCTCAAAGATTGGAACAACTCATCTATCAACTATCAAGACGTAGAGATCAACTGAACTCTCATCATCACGACGTTGGTCGTCATTCAAAGAGATCTCTCGACTTGGTTCCTGCTCCAACTTCTCATTTGGGTCCAGTCATGAAACTCTTTAGACATTTCAAACCAAAGATGGTCCATTCTCAAGATCTACATCAATTGAGAAAGAGAGAAAGTCTAACCACTGGTGAAAAGATCGGTTATGGTTTCCTGATTCCAATCTTGGTTCTCTTGTCTGGTGTCTTTGCTGGTGAGTGACTCTCGTATGATCAGATGGCAACGCAGGCAGTGATAGAGTAGATATGGTCTCTTTTCGAACGATGTTCTTTTGGATAGTATGGAACGGGAAAGCAATGGGGCATACATTCATCTTTCGATGAAAGTGGAGCTCCCTCCTTATCTCTCTACCCTGTTGTCTGACACTCTATCGTTCTATCTCTCTCTCCTTCTCAGGTTTGACTATCGGTTATATGTCTTTGGATGACACTCAGTTGCAAGTCTTGATGGCTCAAGGTACTCCTGAGCAAAAGAAGAAGGCTGAAAAGATCATCATGGTTCGTCAAGATCCTCACAGACTTCTCACCACTCTGTTGATTGCAAACATGTGTACGAACGAGGTGAGTGTTCCCAAAAGAAAAAGAATGGAATGATGTGACTCTTATTTCGCTTCCAAGTATCCCTTGCTGATCTTCGTCGACTTCATTCTTCCTTTCTCTTCCATCTTTCCCTCTCGCAGACTCTTCCAATCATCGCTGAACCAGCTTTCGGAGGTGGAGTTCAAGCAGTTCTAGGGTCCATCGTCATGGTCATCGTCTTTGCAGAACTGATTCCACAATCCGTCTGCGCGAGATTCGGTTTAGAAGTAGGAGCCTACATGGCTTGGCCAACTCGTATCACGATGTGGATCTTTTGGCCAGTAGCCTATCCAGTCTCTCGAGTCCTTCATTGGACTTTAGGAGCTCATCAAGGTATCATTTACAGAAGAGGAGAATTGAAGGAATTGGTCACAATGCATGCAGCTTCAGGAGGTAGAGGTGGAGATTTACAAAAAGATACAGTCATGTTAGTCGGTGGAGCTCTGGATTTACAAGAAAAGGTAGTTAAAGAAGCAATGACTCCTATTGAAAAGGTTTTCATGTTACCTTTTGAAGCTAAATTGGATTATCCCACTTTGGAAAAGATTGTCAGATCTGGTCATTCTAGAATCCCGGTTTATCATGAAATCGAAGTTCCAGTCTCTACTGGTGGATTGAAAAGTGGATCCGAAACACCTTCTAAAAGAGGGATTTTGGGAGCTTTTACAAGAAGAGCAAGTGGTAAACAACAAAGTCAATCGCAACTTGATAAATCTAGTTCCAATCCATCTTTACCAGACGGAGTCGAAGTTTCGAAGGCGAATTCAAATGGAAATGGCTTCAGTTCTTCGGAAGATGAGAAAGCTTCCTTGGCAATCAATCAAGCTGGAGTCTCTGCTTCGAACATTCCAGGAATAGAAATGGTCAAAAAGAAGAAGATCCTAGGAACTTTGTTGGTTAAATCTTGTGTTTTATTAGATCCAGAAGATGCGGTACCAGTCTCGGCTTTGACTTTGAACGCTCTGCCTACCGTTCCTGGAGACGAACCTCTACTCAACGTTTTGAATGTCTTTCAAGAAGGTAGATCTCATATGGCAATCGTCTCTCCACGTCCTCGCAGCGTGGGTCTATCTAGATCTACAGCTGATGTTGGTTCCAAAGGGAACCTGAATTTGCTTCCACCTCAAAGAACCGGTACTCTGAATGCTGCCAAAGCAGTCGATGGTTTAGGTCATATTACGGAAGAGAAGACTACTGGGACTGGAAATGGTGATCAATTCGATTTGGAAAGAGCTTCAAGCGGTTCGGATAGTGAAGGAACTAAAAGAGGTAGTATCTGGAGAAGATTCAAAAGGGATGATAAATCCCAAAATGAAGAAATCGTCACCGACACTACTTCTGTCAATCAAATCAATACCGACAATACAGAAGAAGAAGCTCCAGGTTATTATGATGAAGGTTTACCAATCGGTATCATCACTATGGAAGATGTATTGGAAGAATTGTTACAAGAAGAGATTTACGATGAATATGATAAAGAAGGTGAACATGCAAATGCTTTCAGCTCTCTTTCTCCTCCTCCTTCACCTCAAGAAAAGATCAACGTCAAAGCTCAGAACGAAGTCAACAACGAAACTGGCCTCGATCAAGTCAATGAAGTTGACGGAAACAATGATTTGGGTGGTGAGAAGAAGACAGTTCTTCAACGTTTGGGTATCGCTAGAAAACCTTCTAATAGAAACTCTTCGAGTACAAGTACCGATGTCGTTTCTACTGAACCCGAAGAAATGAAGGAGATTCCATCTAGTAACAATCATGATGCAACTGGTCTTTCCAATTCGATAGTCGGACTGGATGGTTCATCTCAAGCTGAAGACTATTTAAATTCCAGAGACGTTTCATCTTCGGTTTCTCCAATGGGTTCAAGACCTCCAACTCCAAGTCAACAACCAAATGTCGTCACTTTTGAATCTTTCGCAAATGGCAACAATGGTGGTGGTGGTATCAATCCATTAGCTTCTCCAAGTCTTGGTTCGAATAGACCTGTAATCGTTAGGAAACAAGCTCCAGGTGGTCAAACTTCTACCAGTGTAGTTTCAGAAGGTTATCTAAGAGGTAGAAGACCTTTGATTCAAGGTTTAGGTTTGAACGACGGCAGTAGTGGTAGTTCTGGTGCGGATACTCCTCCGATGGTTAGATCTTTGACTCCTTCTCAATCTAGAGGTAATAGATTCAAATCTACTCCTATTACTGGAGCTGCAAGTGGTAGTGTTACTCCTGGAATCAAAATAGAGGGAAATTCCAATCTCAATGTCGTCACAACTGGTAATAATGGTAGAGGAAAGGATCAAGCTTTGGAAGCTCAGGCTGCTGCTGCTGGATCTTCAAACGCTCCTATCAACTTGGAAGAATCTCAAGCTTCCTTGAACGAAACTGGGTCAAAAGAGTAGTTTGTCCAAGGTGGAAATCAAAAGCAAATAGAGGAGAAGGGGGAAGTTCTCCTTTCACGTTGAAACCTTCTCTCTCTCAGTTCAACGCCAAAAATACAAGTCTTAAAGTTCTCATAAAGTTCAAAAATAAATATCAATCAGAGAACAAGGTCAAGATCATCTCACACATAAGGTTCTTTTCGTCTTCATTTCTCAATCTTTCGTTCTCGTCAAGCTCTTCTTCGTCGGCCCTCGTTTTCTTCAGTACTATTCGCAAAACAACCTTTTTCGTTTTGATTTCGTTTCTTTTCCACTTCTAAGTTCATTTTCTCGATACCTTTCTCCTGTTTGTTCCGTCTTCGTGTTCGTGTTGTTCTTTAGTTTTTCTCTCTCAATGACGATCATTTGATTCCGTTGATCTCGTACCTGTTGAAGAGTCTAAGATCTAGACCTTTGAGACCGAGAGTGCTCGTTCTGCTTACATAAATTCCTCTTGATTGAAAGTGATGTGGAATGATGTCATTGAATGAAGTGGAAGAAGATTCCAGAAAGGAAGAAGGAAGGAGAGGTGGAGGAGGAGAAAGGCTCCAATGGGGAGGACGAGAGGAATGACGAAGGCTGTGCTTTCGTGGATGCCCTGCCCGACTGAATTCGAGTCGAGACCAAAGAAAAGGTGGTCGGAATGTCGGATTGAGAAGGCTGTGCAGAATTGGGGGAGAGTTGAGTTGGAAGGGAGGCTGCCGCACTTGAGTCAGAGGAAGTTTTCGCCTCTATTTTCACAGACGAAGTGGATCCCATGATCGTCATCGTTGTCGACGTCATTGGTCTAGACCTGTGTTATTTGGAGAAGTGGAGGAGCGTTGCCTTTCGAGGGATATAAGAGGCAGCCCCAGAACGACTTCTACTTCAATTTCCTCACAACAACGCTTCTAAAACAAACCTCAACCCAACTCTACTTACCTCTACTCAAAATGCAAACTGTTACTGGTGAGTAACAATCCTTTCACTCCTTCACTCTCTGCTCTTCTCGAATCTACTCCCACACTCTCGTCCTTACCCTCTCGTCATCATCATCTCTGACTCCTTTTCTCCTCATCTTCTTCGCTACGTTTACCCCTTTTAGATGCCGCTAACTACGTCGCCGACAAGGCCCAAGAATTGACCTCTGGTGCCTCCAAGGAAGCCAACAAGGTAAGTGTTGATCTTTCGATTGGATGCCAGCGATCATCCTCTCACTTTGATCCAATCCACTGACTCGTCTCTCTATCCCTCTTGACACTCACAGCAAGTTGCCAAGGATGACAACGCTTCCCTCTCTACTCGTGCCTCTGCCGCCAAAGATGCTCTAGGGTGAGTTGAGAATCCAATCGAACGTGGAAGGACTAAGATGTGGAGGTGTGGAAGGAACAAGATGGTCTTGGTTGGGAAGGTCTTGCAAGAACTAGCTGCCATCCAGATTTGGTTCGAAGTAGAACGTTCGATCCATGTTACAATGCTTGACTCTGCTTGGAGCAGTTTGAGGAGAAGAGAGGGCAGCACTACTGGATCTTTACAACAGACCCTTGAGACAGTCTACTCACCTTCCTACCCTCGTCTCTAACTTATTCTCTTTCATCTCTCCAGGGACAAGCTCGATGAATCTAAGCACTCTGCTTCTGCCGAACTCAACAAGGAGAAGGCCAAGAACTAAAGCAATCTCCCCAATCATGAATGTCAAATAGGATGGATCCCCTCCCGTCGTGTTTCTCCTTAATGAAAGTTGTAGCTTCTTAGTCTAATCAATTTAATTCAAATCTTTGCTCTTGTAATTTCTCGTTTGCTTGTCCTGTTTGTGTGTTCGATGATCGCTTGCTTGCAATCTGATAGTGGGCTGGGAATCTTGCAAGGACGTGAAGAGAGGTGATGCGCTGAAGGCACTCGAGCGATCAATAGAAGAAGGAAACAATCATAAGGCTCTTGACGAAAGCCATGGTGAGCAGAGGAGTTGATGAGCTTTTGCGTTGAAGAGAAAATGATGGAGAGTGTAGTACAAGTATAGAGAGAAACTTCAGAAGCGCCTCTAGATCAGTCGCGTTCCCGAATCACTGTAATAAGTTATCAGACATCTTGTCCTTTGGCTTCATAAGTAGCTCACCAGGCTGCGTTTGAGAAGACTGGATTCAAACCAGCTACCGGAAATGCTCACCTGAGAAGTGCGACCGTTGACAACGCACCAGCTTCTGAGTCTGCAGCCTCTATTGGGAAGAATCAGTCTGCATTATAGCCTTTGTGAGAACTTGGGTGATATGATTCTATCACTTCGAGAGCTCACAAGAGCTGCATGATTGGAGATAGAGATTACGTCCGAACGACGAGTGAGCTTACCTGTGTGACGAACTTTAAAAGAAGGACCTGAGATTAGACGTTCTTTGTCTTTTTCTTTACCATCGACTTAACAACAACAAACATTTTTTAAATCTCAAAGCACTCAAGCCAAATTTTTTCCCTCCCTCAGCCTCTACAAACTTTTCTAGTTGCACTTCAGACCGTTCTTCACCTTCAAAAATGACCAAGTTTCTCATTTCCGGAGGTAATCAAGGTCTAGGATTTCATATCGTAGCCTATCTTCTACAAATACCAAACAACGAGATTTTCCTTGGATCTAGATCTGTCGAGAGAGGCGAAGAAGCTTTGAAAAAGCTGCAAAACAACCCTAAGAATGAAAAGACGTCTCAAGTAAAGCTAGTTCAACTCGACATTACTGATGATGTGAGCATCAAAGAACTAGCTAAACATGAAGAGTTGCAGTCTCTCGATGTTTTGATAAACAACGCTGGTGTCAATAGTGAGTAATCACTGCAAACGTCAACAGGCTTCGAGCTTGCCATCGCACGTCGCTAACGTTCTCCCACCCAACCTCGACTTTTTTCTTCATAGTACCGGAAGAAGATAAGTCGAAAGTGAGGGAAATCATGGAAAAAACTTATCAAGTCAACGTCTTTGGAACAGCAGCTCTCACAGAGGCTTTCATTCCAGCTCTCAAGTAAGTGACTTTGACTGGATCGAATCTCAGGATCGATCTTGATCTCTTACTATCGAACCACCTTCCCTTCCAACCCCTCATTTTGGTTACAGGAACTCAAAAGAGAAAGCTTCTATTGTCTTCGTAGGATCTGGATTGGGCTCAATCACTGAAAGGTTGAACCCCGAAAATCCTTACAAAGCTGCCAATCTTCTCGCCTACAATTCTTCAAAGTCTGCATTGAATGGAGTCACTGCTTATTACGTCAATGCTCTACCTGAAATGAGAGTCGTCGTTGTCACTCCTGGTGAGTCAAGCTTCAAGCTTCAAGCCTCAGGAGAAAACTCGAGATCTCTCAAATTCATCGCTTGAGCGTTTTCTCACACACTCCTTTCGTCTCTCCTATGAAACGCTCTTCAGGCTACTGCGCTACCGCATTGAATGGTTTCTCTGGAACCGAAACTCCTGAATCTGGAGCTGAAACTATTGCAAAGGTGGCTCTAGGTTTGGGCAAGAGTGGCGATTTTGTCGTGGAAGGTGGAATCTATCCATGGTAGCGTGTTCGAGATCAATATCAGATTCGTCTTTTGAGTGGAATGTATAAAATGAGAGCCTGAAAAAAGCAGCTAGTGACCCATTGTCGGATTATCGGCTCGAAGATGGCGACTTCAGAATTCAGAATCTTGGAATGGACAAAATAAGCTTGGAGATGGCCGAGATAGAATGCCTCTTCTGTAATTCTATTGAATCTTGTTGTGCATTTGACAGATCTAGAGTTTTTCGAAAGTTGAACGAGTGACACTGATCAAGGAAGAGTCCTGTTGGAAGCAAGAGATCGTTGAAGACGAGGATGACAGTGTTTGGATCTTCCTCGTCGTTTGGGAAGAGAGAAGAATCGCTCTCGAGGAGAGAGGAAAGAGCTGGCTAGCTAGCTGGCGAAGAATTTGACGTTCTTTGGAAAGAAAGAAGAAGAAAGAAGAAGGAAAAGAGGAAAAGGAGAGAGAAAAAATCCAAATCTCGTCCCTTCTTACGGACTCTCGTCGAGTCTAGATCAAGCACTCGTGTTCCTGACCGACCTTTGAAAATTCGCAGTCGAGTTTCATCAGATCCTTTCCATCATCCAGATCAACGTCATCAACAAGAAAAGAGAGACTCAGAGCTGAACAGAGTAGAATTTCAGATAGAAACAGGCAAGAATCATGGCGCAAGGTGAGTGAGAACAAGCAAAGATGTCATGCAGAGGACAGAGATGAGATGAGTGGTGGTTCAAATAGAGGATTGAGCTCACGAGGCAGTGTACATCAGGCCATGACGTCGAAAGATGACATAAGGCATGAGCTCAATCTCACAAAGGATAACAGATCTTGAAATTGGGATCGTTCAGAAGAAGAAAAAAAGAGGGCGAGATCGAGAGAGAGAGAAGAGAAAGGCCTTGTGCTACTTCCTCACGCAGTCTCAAGATATCCAGCCAGCTCTCTTCTACCATAGTTACGCTGACTCTTTCTCTTTTCTGTTTATGAATTCCATCTCTATTGTTGTCACTTTGGCCGATGAACCAGCCACTGGACAGAGACCTGCTGTGAAACCATTCAATCGTGAGTGTTGGACTGTCAAGCAATCCTTTCAATCCTGCTGCTCTTGAATCGCAGTCTCACTTCTCTTTCTCTTCTCTTTCTCTCTTTCCTTCCTTCTCGTATCAGCCTCACATGCTCTGGAACCAAATCCATTTGAACAATCCTTCTGCTCCAAACCTTCGACGAGTTCCTCTCCAGTAGATTCAATCCTGAGTAGTGCTGGTGGTCCTTCAACTGGCGCAACTTCAATCTCCTCTCAAAGGACAAAGGATCTAAATCAGAACGAGGATACCTCTCCATCATCACAGAGAGAATCTCCACTGGCCGGAATAGATGGTGGGAATGTTAAAGCTGGTTCTCCTTCTTTGAGTGGTGAGAATAAGGGCGACTCTAACTCCGTGGGAATGTCAAGAAGTAGAAATGGTAGTGAAATGGGAAAGAATGATTCGACGAATGCGAATGGCATCGATTCCAATTCCCCAAATTCAAAGAATGGCAACGTCAATGGCAGCAGCGGTAGCAGTTCGGGAGGAGGAGGAGGCATACATTCAATCACCACTCCAAAACCTTTGCTACCAGGTGTTGCTTCCATGGCTTCTCCAGGTTCATTAGGTGGTTATGGTTGGAATTCATCTTTGGCTTCCTCATTGAGAACTGGTCCTCTATCACCTGCAATGCTAGCCGGTCCTCACTCTTCAGGATCAGGAGGTCATCAACATCAACATTCTTCGAGCGGTAGTGGTTTCGACATTTCATCCTTCAGAACCGGTTTCACTCCAGATTTGAACAATTACAAGACTGGTCTCACTCCTTTGGGTTCTTCAGCATCAAACATTCCACCTCCAAGTCCTTCAACTGCTGCTCTTATCGCTCTCATGAACAGTAGTTCAAATGGTTCAAGTTCCCCTTTGGGAGGTGTCAATTCTTCAACCATGACTCCAAACACTTTGGCTGCTTTGGCCAATCATCATCATACCAATCTATCTCCTTCTAATCATCATCATCATGGGGGAAACAACTCGGGTTATTTCGGTAGAGAACACTCTGGTGCTTTCGATTTGGCTTTTGGCAGAAGTTTGAGTGAAAAGAAAGTCAGTAGATTAAGGACAAGTAGTGGTAGAGAAGTAGGAATCGAAGATGATGATGATCAAGAAGCCAGAGAAGAAGAAAGTAGAAAGAATCAAAAAGAAGCTGATTCCTTGATCAACACAGATGGTGGTATCGAAGATCATCAAGTCAAAGTCAAGACTGAAGAGAACGGTTCCTCTTTGGATGATGGGAATGCATCTAGATCAAATGAGCAGAGTAGAAGATCAAGTCAAGTCAAAGGTCAACCAAATTCAAGACCTGATACAACTTCTAATAGAAATCAGAACGAAAGCTCTGACGGTCTTCATCTTTTGCATCGAGCAGCTCATGATGTCGGAAATCATCCACAACCTCCTTCTTCTAACCATTATCAACAGCAACAACAACAGCATCATTCACAACAGCAACATCAGCATCACCAGCAACAGCAATTGCGACACCATCAACAACAATATGAACATCCTCCAAATCCTCATCCTCTACCTCCTCAATCCGGTCAAGTCGTTTCATCTTCTTCAACAAGATCGCCTCTAACCAACGGAGCCACCATCAACTCCAATCCATCTCAACTCTACTCATCTTCTAACAAACGTAGAAATCCAGACGCGGAATCTACCAAAGAAGATCCTTCCAGTAACTATCAAACGACTGGAGGAGCTGCTTCTTCTTCCAAAGGGAAAGGAAAGAAAGCTAGAACTTCCAATGCAAGTAGGGGAAAAAGTACAGAGACTCCTCAACAATTTGGTTCTCCAGATCTTGCAGGTCAGAGTAATAGAGGTTCGGCAGCTCCGAGTGAGACTGCATCCATCGACTTGGATGAATTGGACGACAAACCGGAAAGTAAAGCTGGAAAAGGAAAGAAGAAAGCCAAAGATGTTGATGATGAACCTCAATCTGAAGAGGCAAAGAGAAAGGAGTTTTTGGAAAGGAATAGACAAGGTGAGTGGAAATGACGAGGTAGAGAGAGAAATGAAAAGAGGACGTGAATCAACTTATTTCTCGTATCAGAACGTAACGCCAACTGACATTTGTTTTCTATTCTTTCCTCGATTCCAACCTCTCGTCTCTAGCTGCTCTCAAATGTAGGCAACGTAAGAAGGCTTGGGTTCAAGATTTACAAAGTAGAAACGCCGAATTGGAAGTTCAAAACGAAACACTTCAACATACTTTGGCTTCTATGAAACAAGAAATGGATTCCTTGAGGATGCAATTGATGTCTAGAGATAGAGACAACAACAATGGCGGTGGAGGTAATGGTAACAGTAGCAATCATCGTGGTGGAAGACCAACGGAAGAAAGAGGAGTGAATTCTTCTTCTGATTTGGCTTCTGGAATGGTTGGAAACATGGCTACTGGTATTCCACCTCAATCCTATCGTCAATCCTCAATCAGTCTACCGAATCCTCATCATAATCCTGGTTTGCCTCAACAACAACAACATCAGCATCAACATCAACATCATCCTCACCATCAACAACACTCTTCTTCTAATCATCATCATCAAGGTATGGCTAGGTCTCCTCCTAATCATCTAGCTCAATTACCAAGACGATGATCATTTCTATTCTTCCAATTCTGCAACTCTATTTTGTTCGGTTCTCTTCGTCAAGTCGACGGCCTTTTTACTGGTCTCCTATCTCTCAGTTTCCCTTCTTTTCGAAATAGAAATCTTCATGCTCTCTGAACTTTCCCAAAGTGTATATCCTTCACCACCACTTCTCCCTCTTGTCTCATTCCCTTGTATTCCTGCCCTTCCTGGCTCTAGGTCTTCCTCTTCACCGAAGCTTCACCAGTCTTGTCACCTTGAGCCGTGTCGTCTCTCTCCCTTTCTCCTGTTTCCCTCTTCGTCACGGTCTTCTCCTGAGAGAGAAAAAGTCATTTATTACTTTACATCGCAGTCTTTCAATTCAAAGCAAGGTTCCATCGATCGTCACGATTCTCTTTTATAAAACAAAACAAATAGTGAACTGTGTGTGTATTCTTCTCACACTGATCCGCTATGAGAAGTGAACCTTATTTATTGAAATGAGCAGGAACCCGAAAATAAAGATATTGGGAGAGGTACGAAATGTGTCAGGAGAGAGAATGCTCGATATTTATACAGTGACAGGAATCAAAGAGAGAGAGAGTGAGATCCTTTTTGGTAGAGTGACGAAGAAACCTCCCAAAAGGCCAAAACAGATTGAAATCGCTGAAAGGGAACATTCCAGATGCAAGAAGAGAAGGGGGCAGGTTCCAAGAAAAGAGAGTGTGCGAGAGCGAGAATGAGAACGAGAACGAGAGAAAAGAGTCGACGAAAAGAAGAGACCGTGGTTTGTTTTTTGAGGTACGAGAAACGAGGAAGTGAGGCTATGTGGTTTTTGAGGTTGAAATTTCACAGAAGCTAGAAAGACAGAGAATAACTACTTAGTCCGCTCCCATCATTCCCTCGAATCGTTCTCTAATAGAGAGATTTGAGGAGGTAGAAGTCGCTCGGCTTGGACGAGTAGGACAAAGAGAACCTTCTCTCTGAATAGCCGTCCTGCCGTCAAATTCATTTGCTTGTTGATGTTCGAAGGCTTCGCTTGCGATTGGAGATGAGCCGAAGTTTGAAGGGGGAGAAGTAGGAGGGGAAGACTCTCGAGCTTGATGTCTTGAATCCGAAGAGTAAGAGCGATCGAAGCTAGAGTCGAAGTTTTTGCTTCTTGAAGAGTTGGAACGAGTGACGGTATCGACTTTGACTCCTTCTGGAATCGTATCGGCTGCCCGTTCCTTCCAAGTTGCATGTGCCTTTTGATGTCTTCTGAGATTGGATTGGACCGAGAAGGATCTACCACAACTGGGATCAGGGCAGACGAAGGGCCTTTCGCCAGTATGAGTATAGATATGGATCTGAGAGAAGAAGGTTAAGAGACGAAGAGAAGTGTCTGTCAGTCTTCCGATCTCGAATGAATCGCGAGAGTAATCTCAATTCCCCACGAAGCTAGAACTCACCTTGAGCGAACTGGGTCTTGTGAACCTCTTCTTGCAGTGCTCGCATTCGTACTTGCCACTTCCAGAAGTTGAAGTAGAAGCAGACGTTGAAGCTGACCCGGAAGATTGATTCTTTTTACCAGAAGGAGAAGTATCAGAAGCCACGTTTGACATCTGATGATCGACCCCAGTGTCGTCGAAGGAAGGTGACGGATCCAACTCGTTGCCTTCGTCTTTGACTCTGAAAGACCCAATCGAATCTGTAGACTGATTATGAGCTAGAGGAAGCGAATGAAAACTTGAGGCTCCGGAGCTGCTACCGCTGAAATTACTAGCTATACTACCTCCACTGATCCTACGATTCGTTTTGAAGTCAGCTTGAGGCAAATTGTATCTGAAAGACATGCTTGACGACGGAGAAGAAGAGAGCATTCCAGAGGAGTTTTGAAGAGCTGGAGTCGTCGAGGATTGGGAACTCGAACGGAGATGGCTTTGATTTGAAGAATCTGGAGGTCCCCTTCTGTAGGCCTCGTCGAGATCCATGGAGGAAACTCTTTGAGGTAGGAAGAAGCCAGGTCCAGGAGATGCTAAGGGACCAGAGCTCTGAGTTGATCTCATGCCAGAGATTCTCGATTGCCTCGAGAAGCTTCCATTCGAAGAACCTGATCCTGAACCATCCGAAACGTTCCTTTCTCTTCCAGGAAGGTTTGTATTTGGTCGACCAACTGATTCTGAAGACCAACTCGATTCGTTTGACCAGACTTGTTGACTTTGAGAAGGAGTAATTCCACCATTACTGCTGCCCCCACTTCCACTTCCGTTACCACTGAGGATTGACTTTTCCGAATTGGTTTCCGGAGAATCATCGTGATAGGTTCCTTCAGTTTCGTAGTCGATTCCAGCGCTTCCATCTCTTGATTCCCAATCCTTAGCGTCTTGCCTAAGTTTCAAACTTGAAGACCTCGGAGGAAGACTAGGTTTCTTCTTGGTCTTCGATTTTCTACCTTTGGGTTTGCCCGACGAGGAAAGACCTTGAGGAGGATGGTAGCTGGAATCGAATGCATGAAGCTCAGTCTTCTCTCGTTCGTTGACATCCCTCAGCTCACTTTCGACGGAATGATGAAGGAAAGGAGGATGAGACCCAACGGCACCTCGATTCCAAGCGTTGCTGTGGAGAGAATCTGCAGTTGAATTCCTACTGTGACTTGATCGAGATTCGACTGAGAGTGAAAGACTTGATGCGCTTGCGCTTCCAGAAGCACACGAGGATAGTGATGGTAGACTTCCACGAGTGGAATGAGTAAGAGGAAGAGAAGATGTTGAAGATGCGAATGTAGAATTTGAGGCTCTGTTGGAATGTCTTGGAACGAATTCTTGAGAGGAAGACGAGGAATATTGACTATGCCTTGCGAACTGAGTCTCTTGACCTGCATTCGGATTTGGACCAGTCGGAGTGGTAGGACTATCCGGCAGACCTCCTCTTCCAGAGTCTGGTAGAGGCAGACCGCTCCTGATAGAAAGATGAGAGTTTGAATTTCTATTGCTGCCAAAGTAAGAAGAATCTCTTGAACTTGAATAAGAATGGTAAGAGTCTCTAGAAGAAGAATAAGAATCAGTTCCGCTTGAAGATTGCTTGCTTTGAGCGCTAGGATTCCTAGCGTGAGATGTCGCTGGGATTTGATATGGATGATGATGGTGATGGTGATGATGACTAGCTACTGTAGGAATTGCAGGAGAAGAGTGAGAGGTAGCTACTCCGAAGAACCTCGGTGAGTCTCGAAGGCTTGGAAGTGTTGGGACTGGAGGAGCGGCACTTGGGATGAATTGACTGTATGCCTGAGCTAGATCCGCTCCTAGAGAGGACCTTGGATTGAGATTGCTCATGCGAGAAGAAGTTGCTGATCTATCAGGAGCATCGGCAGCACCAAGAGTGTGTCGTCTTCTAGTGCTAGGGGCTTTCTGAAGACGATCTTGGAAGGTTTGATCTTCATCTTCTGCTCTCCTTTTGCCATGGCTTGAGCTCGAACTCGAAGAGGAATGAGATGAAGTTGCGATTGAATGGTGAGATTGAGAGCCTTCTTCGGTTCCAGCTCTCGAATGCTTCGTCCACGAAGCTTCAGGCTTGAGTCCAGCACTTCGTGAGCCTACGTTCGTCGTCGTTGGAGGAAGCATAGAATTTGGATTCGAGCTGCGATGAATGTAGTTGGAAGATAGATCCACGCCGTTTGAAGAGAAGCTCCTAGCAGCTGAGAGAGAAGCAGGCCTCGAAGGGAACTTGAAGGCGGGATGAGGTGGATTCGACATCTCTAGACTTGACCTTTCAGTTTCGACCTCCTTTTCATATTCCATTTCATCTTCAATTGAGAAAGCTGTGGTTGCTGAGGGACCCAGAGCCAATCTTTGAGGTTTCGGTGTCGTCCTTGGAGACATGATCGAAGAGGCAGCAGAAGAGATGGATGGAGACGGCGATGGAGCTCCCAGAGGTAGGTCTGAATAGTGACTACCAGGAGAAGGGGATGATGAATTTGAAGAAGCGTAGAGATTCCTTGTCGGTCCTGATCCTCTCATTGGTCCAAAGGCAGATGGTAGAGAGCTAGCCACGTCGTCTAGACTTCTGAGCGAGTCTCTGGGTGACGGAGAGTTTGCCGTCGGTGATGAAGAGCTTAAAGACCTCTGAAGTAGGAAAGCAGGACTTGAAGGTAATCGTAGAGGAGACTCTGAAGACGGGATCGGTAGCTTCTCTCGAGAGAATGGCGGAAGTGGAAGACCAGCACCACTTCCTACCACCGGTGGAAGATGAGATTCGGATCGATGGAACGGTCCTCGTAGATTAGAATCGCTTGGACTTGCCGAGCTCGAACCTGAAAGATGAAAGAGAGAGAGAGAGTCAGATGTAGAGAAAGGGACAGCGAGAGAAGTCAGTCAGACAGTCATTGGAGAAGGCACCATGCTGCATTTCGACTCCAGCGTCGCATCACTGCATCAGAACGACCCAGATTAAGGTCGAAACTCTTCATTCAGCTTGAAACTGCCAGAACCAAAGCTCCCGTCTACTCTCGGGACATTCTTGAGCACCTCTGGTACTCAATTCGCATCCACGGGCTGTGTATCATTCGACAGCCAATCCAACCTCTCAAAGACCTGGCCATCTAATCGTTTCATACTCACTCTGATCATTCTGATTCACCAGCTGAAATAGATTGGATATGCTAGGTAGGGATTCTTGCTTTGCTTGTGGCTGCTGTTGCTGGTTAGAAGCAGAAGAAGTAGTAGCTGCAGCATGTGAACCTTGATCCATGTCCAGATCCATCTCCATGTCCATCCTGATCTCCTATACCAATGAGGTCTCCAGATTCTCTTATAGAATCGAGATTAGGGGATCGGTTCGTGAGAGTAGAGGTGTCCACCGGCTATCCAGGACGGGAACCCAAAAGTTGAAGAAAAAGAAGGTTGATCTGAAAGATGAAGTTGTGATAAGGTTTTCGACTAGCCAGAAGATTGAGTTGACAGTAGAGACAGATCTTGGTTAGAGTTGCAGTTGACGAACGAACGAATGAATTGATAGTTTTACGAAGACCTTGATATTTAAAGAGATGGAGAAGAAGAAAAAAATGCAAGGAAACACAGTCGGGGGTTGAAAAGTGGTTGCTGATGTTTTCAATCTCCTCGCCCTTGTTTGTGGCAGATTTGCTGAGCTTTCCCTGGGCGGAATGTTTTCTGATGGAGGTGGAAGGAACCAGAAACTGGAATGAATGATCGATCAGCCCGAAGAGCCACAAAGAGAGAGAAAGGGGAGAGAGAAGGGAAAGAGGGTCGGTACAGGAGCAGCGGACGATGGAGAGGAAGATCTTTTCGAATCCCTCTCAGGACAGCAACAGTTTTTCTGTAGATTAATCTCGCTCACCCCTTTTTTGAATGTCGTTACGTACATAGTATCCTGTGGGTGCCTTGATTCGATCTTGAAACTCGTCGATGGATAGGTGTAGAGATCTTCCCAAGAGCAGCAGCAGGAATCAAATTGATGTTGCTACTGTATGTATCTCGTTCTTCCTTGGAGTTATTGTCCCGGGTCCCTCTTCTCTGATCCCCTTGTTTCAGAGATGGCTCCTTCTCTCGGAGCAGCGCCGGGCAGATGCTGGTGATGGTGGTGGCTGGAGTTGACTTTTGGGGCGACTGGAAAGTAAAGTTGAGTCGAAGATCAACCGAAAAATTAAGGGAGAGAGCGAGAGCAGCAGAGGAAAATGAACAAAGTTATTGGGAAAGACGAACAGAACTTCCAAACTCCTCCCCTTTTTATCTTTCGAGAGGTCGTAGATATGCATCTCGAGCTCTCTCTAGGATGCACATAGTAATTCCTTATGAATCTAACGATTCAGGAGACCTTCTTTTCCTTCTTTTCGAGATCAAGGTCAATTGCGCCTATGTACATCGAGCTTCGCTCTATCGATCGAGGAGAAGTTTAAAGCTCATCAAAAATAGACGCTGCAACGCCACGCCCACGATCAAACAACGAAAGAAGATTCGCTCTGAGTGTCGGAAGACAAGGGAGCCGATTCTCCTTTCAGCAGAAAAATAAAGGGGTTTGGGAAAATCCAAAAAGAGTGACGTATCGGTGAAGACGACGACGACGGTCCTTCGAAATCGTGGACTCCTTCTCTTCCTTCTTTCTCTCCTTTGGTCTCTTCATTTCGGTGCCTTGAGTTTAAGACTACGCCCACTTGCAGACGAGGCGCAAGAGTCTGACAGCTGATTGCATCTTTCTCATCAGACTCTGACTCCTTGTCCATTGTGGACTTGTTAGAGTGATGGATCAGAGGCGTGGAACGTGGATTCAGTAAGTCCCCTGCATATTTTGAAGATCTAAAATCAAGGAGAAGTGGGCAAGAGCGACGGCAGAGAAGCGATTCAGACTTTGAATCAACATGAGGTCTCTGCGAAGCCTTTGCGAGTGCATCAGCTCGTTGTCTTTCACAATCGCTCGTGTTTGAAGTTGTCCACTTTGTGAGAAGCGATTTACTTTTCTCATCCACAAAGTAATCAGAGCGCTGTATTGGAGTCTCTGATATAGAGCTCTTAGAAGCTGCTGAAAGTGAACGCGCAAAAAAGTAGTCACAAGCCATAATCGAGACAGTCACATTAATCAAGGGCAAGAGATCGCGTGAATTGATAACAAAGATAGAGCATGACTTGAATTAAGTGTGAAGATTAATTAACGGGTAGGGGAGAAGAAAGGATAGAGAGAAAAGAAAGGATGGGACTTCTTCTTCCTATCCTAGAATGTAGCAGAGCCTACTCTTGCATTGTAATCCCACTCATTGTTTGGACAATCAGCAGAGACTTCTTGAGAGGATGAGTCTTGCATTTGTCCATTGTAACCAACGCTCACTTTTCCAACTCCCAGAGCGAGGTCGTACTCGGTAATCCCAGCTGGAGCTTGCCAAGTTTGAGTGTTTGAACCAGAGGTGACAGTCACGGATCCCGCGGTTTCTAGAATCGCGGTGACGAAGACCTTGTCCGAGATGTATTCTGTTCCTGCTGGTTTGCCCAAGCCAGAGCGATCTGGAGTTTGACAATTACCATCCTTGAAGAAGGTTCGATAAGAGTAGACGAGAGTGTTTCCGAGACCTGCAGTAGATGGTGCAGAAGCTGAGTACGGAAGGAAAGATTGATGGAAGCATTCAGAAATGATGGAGAAGAAATTGAGATTGAGAGAGGAAGTGGAGAAGAGAGAGAGAATCAAAAACGTCAGTGGCAATTAAGATCTCAAGTACCGAGAAGCCTGAACAACGATCTCTCCACTCACCTCCAGCCTTGTAAGCTGCGATATAAGGCTTAGCTACCAGTTGCCAAGCTGAATGATCGACTCCGAAAGACCAAGCTGAAGATCCATCGTCTGTGTGAGCATTGTTTGGGCTGTTGATGTAGTGCTGCAAGAACATGAAAGAAGGGGGTAGGACAAGACGAAGACGGTCAACTCTCCACTTCTTTCTGGATTTTGACACCCTTTTATGAATATTGTAGAGTACAAGAAGGTTTGAGTACTGTGTAGGAGGACGAGAAGGTCTGAGAACTCACAGATTCTCCATAATCGTTCCAGGTGACGATCTCGATAAATTGGGAGTTCAAACCGAGCAATTGATTCCATCTGTTCTGCCAGAGGTTGTCAGAGTAGTAGTTCGTATTTTTGCTGGTGAAATGAGAAAAGTACCATGGTGAAGCTCCAGCCATATAACTCTTGCCATTAGCTTGAAGATTGTTGATGTAGCTTTGGTCAATCGATCCATCCAAAGGTCCAGCGATTGCTTGATTATTTGAAGTTGGCCAATTGGATTCCCAAGCGAAGATACCATCAATACCAGCTTTACCAGCATCAGCAGCGAAGTTATCAGGTACAATGTATAAACCTCTTGGAGAAGAATTCTTGACGGATTGCCAGTCGAAATCTCGACCGTTTCCACCGATGAAAGAAGATACGAAAGCGTTTCCGTTGTAAAGGAATTGAGCTGGCTTTCCTGAATATTCGTTGACTAGACCAGATACTGTTGAAGTGTCTCCAGTTTGGAAGTAAGCAAAGTCGAAAGAAATGAAACATTTGAAGCCCTGTGGGAAGAAAGAGTGCGAGTGAAGGTTAGTATCGGACGCATCGTCAACTGGAACCATTCTTGTCGACTAACTTTGTTTTCGGCCGCTTGGTATGCATTGTTGAGCTGAGTTTCAGTGAAACTATCGGTCGAAGGAGGTGCAATATTGAGTGCGAAAGCTGTGGAAAAAATCAAGAGGCGGAGATTTTAGTCGAGTTGTTCAAAACGAAGTCTCCTATCGAGGCTTTGACCCTATCAACAGAGACTCACCATCAATCCCGATAGCTTGAGCCTGAGTCATTTCGTTTTCCCAATCTTGGACTGAATATTGTCCTAGAATTCCAACCACAACGTGAGCGAAGACACTTCTTCCATCAGCTCGTTTTTCGAGGTCCGAAGTTGAAGATGAGTTCAGAGCAGCTGCTGCTACCAGACTTGCTGAGAGTAAGAGAGAAGTGAAGGATGAAAAGAATCTCATGATTAGGAGTGGATGGTTTGGTGGAAGAGAATCGTTCCTTTTGGAATCGAGCTTCCGTTCTTCTTAAGTACTCGCCGCGGGCTGAATAAATCTCTCGTCACGAGAAGCAGGAATCTTCGGTTGACCTCTTATTCCTGCCAAAAGCTGGTCAGACTTCGATTGGAAATGACGATTCTGTGCCTAATCAGGCATGTTAGGGTACAGGCTGATCTTTTACCAGCTCAGCTCAGCCTGAAAGCCGAAGGCACTTCGGTGGGATAGAAAGATGGGCGTCATGAACATTCTCGTTGTTCTTCGACAGCCTTCGGAAGTCTGGGCCCATTTCTTTACAGATACATTTCTGTTACGAAAGATCCTAATTGAAGAATTCGAGTTGTAGAAGCTTTCGAGTCTCGAAGACGAAAGAGAACAATCCTGGCATCTCGCCCTAAACGCTTTCCTATTCTTGAGAAGATTCGTAAGAGCTAGAAGCCACAAAGCAGAAAATCAGGCTTTTCGAATTGATGAAACCTTCTTTTCAGTCGAAAGAAAACTCCCAAGATGAGCTTCTTGATAGTCGAGCAAGAGGAAAAGAGCTGTGGCAATTTTGGAAAGATGGTTGATATTTACAACTTGATCTCAAAGCTCCAATTACTCCTCGGCTATCGTTTTCAGCTGGTAGATTCCAAGAAGAGTTTGGGTAGAGACCAAGGTTCGAGAAGAGCATCCAAGAAGCCAATCGTTTGGGAGAAGAGGGAGAAATCCCAAGAAGAAACAGAGAAAGGGTAAAGTTAGAATTCAGAAACACGATCAGCTCAGTTGTAGTCTACTTTCAACAACAACAAGAGTTATTTGTCAACGGAAAGATCTAGAGTAGAGATGAAATGTTGAGACTGACCTGCAAACCATGAATGCCAGGAATGACTTCCTTCAAAGTCTCGTTGACCATTCGATGAGCCTTGACTGTCGGGACGCCTGCGAACGATTTGGAAGACAGTGTGATTGCATAGAAAGATCCACAACCACCTGAGATGGAAAAGGAAAAGACGCAGACGAGAAGAGAGAAGAAAGGAAAAGGAGAAGAGGATTAGCTTCCATCTCCTCTGAATTTGGATACCCACCTTGAGGAAAAGCAATCAATAGAGATCTTGACTGCCCTCTCGTCGTCGAACGGTAGAAGCAGATCCAAGGATCGAAGAGATGTCTGCCCACAAAGGAAAGAAGAGGTTCTTCTAGATGACCAAGCTCAGAGCATCTTGCTTGCTTTCTCCTTCCTTTCTCTTCCAAATTCGGTCACCAATTCAAAAGAAGATGAATACAAATGAGGTGACCTTTTGTAGAAGGTGCTACTCACCACTAACGTCCTGAACCTTTAATTCCTTTGGATTGAAGCTTTCATTCAAAAGGTTATAGATTTTCTTCTCTCCCTCATCCTGTGGCGCCGAATGAGCATTCCTGCTGACAGCAGAAGTTGAGAGATTCCTACTTYTCGAGATGTGGGATGAAGAAGTCAAGGTTGAAGTTGAAGTTGAAGGAATGCAAGATTGTGACTTGGTGGAGAATTGGTTGCTATTAAAACATCGCACAGCCATCCTGCTCGATTGGCAGTTCCTGAGAATCGAGTTACGAATTTGAATCGAGGCTAAAGACATTTTGAATCTTGAGACTGAGCAGTTCTGCTGAAAGTTTTGAGGATGTTGATTCGTTGGCTTGGTCAGAAGCAAAGATCGATTGGAAATCGCTTTTCTCTTCTCTCGAGTCGCCTTCTCATGACAGAGCTTTCTCTCGATTACAAAGTTCTGTAATCCCATGATAAGTTCGCACATGACAAAATGAAATATTCAAAGTTTGAAATCTTCATCATCGTCTCTATTTCAAGAGGAGGCTTTCCTAGCTTCCGCATTTCATTTTTCGAATCAAAGAACAACACTCTTTAACAACTTTTCGTATCGAGACTTTTTCTGCTATTTTGTGTGTGTGGTTGATGTAATGGTGTACAAGCTGTCCAAGGTCGGACGAATAGGTAGAGAGGATAGTGATAGAATGCATAGAAATCAACAAAGAGAAGACTTCCCTTTCCCCTTCCTTCTCCAATAGTCCTTAGCAGAAATCGGGGCTTAGGAGAAAGAGAGAGAAGGGAGATGCATAGAGATAGAACATGAAAAGAAAAGAGAGAGAATATGCGGTGAAAAGATGAAAAAAGAAGACCGTCGAAAAAGAAGATGGAAATTGACTAGTTGAAACCAGAACTTTTGAAGAAGAGGGACAGTTACAAGTGTGTGTTGAAGGTTTGAGCTTGATATCTTGGAACTTGACATTTAAGCGGTGCTGTCAGCATCCTGTGGAAAAGCAGAAGGGAGAGAGTAGGAGTGTTGAATCAGTTTCAAACTCTGGGAGAGAGAGGAGGTCACCTTCAAAGCATCCCCTCGTTCAGCTGGTGAAAGCTCGGGAGTGATGGCTAGATTTGAATCTGACGAGAGAGAGATTAAAGTCTCGAATCCCAGTCGATGAGAGTGTATCGTAGCTCTCTTTGAATCTTCGAAGGGAGATGCAAACCCAAGCATCCTGCATGCTCTTATATTCCCATCTCCTTCTACCATTATCAACTTTGTTATGAAAGCTGAAATTCAATTCCATCTTCGAATAACCCTCTTGAGATGGTTTAGAAGTGGGTCGATGAATTATATCCGCCCTTGAGAAGCTCTCCAAACCGACTTTCACTACTTTCTCCAAATCCCAACCGTTCCGACTCAATCTCATTTCCACATTTCTCAATCTCTCCAGTTCCTCCTTAATTCCGCCTCAAATGCTCACCTTGAACATAAAAGCAACCTCCTTTCCAGTCAATTTTCTATAAACACTAGAGAAAGAATCCAACTTGTATTCCAAAGAAGTAGCATCTTTAGAATCCAAGAAACATCTAACAGTCTTATGTCCATCAGTTGCCACTCTGATTCTCTTTGCAGTGATTTCGGTTGGGAAGATCAAATCTTCCAAGATTGAATCATGAACTGCAGTCAAGGTTCTGGATCTTGGTCTTGGTTGTTGAACACGAGATCTACGTCCTGGCTTTCCTAGAATACGACGTTGACCGATGAAGATGACATGACGATCTGAGAATTTCTTTTCGAGCTCACGAGTGAGTCTAAGGACAGAAAAGGGAGAGGAAAGAGGGAGGGGTTGGTTAGATGGTTGAAGAGTTTGAGAGATGGAGTTGGGAGGACCGGGTGATAGGAGTGTGTTGATTTGAGGTTGATGGATTGCTGAATTCGAGACTTGAAGTTCTTGAGATTTCGAGAGCGAATCACTAGCATTGAGCTAGAGGTAGGATCGAGTTGCTGGTCTTCCTTCGCATTCTGCCAAATCCAACTGCTACTCTCCAGCTCATCGTGCGTCTTGAGGATTTCAAACAAACTTGCTATTCCAACTTGAATGAATTTGGCATGAATTGCAGATCCGACTGAATTCTACTCTTGAAGATCTAGAGGATGAAACTTCCTCGAGACCATTTCTTCTTTTGCCTGCTCCTCAGTCTCTCCTCTCTCCTCTCATTCCCTAGATCCCTCGTCCAGAATTCCATTCTCATTCTTCTTTCCAAACTCACCTCTGTTGAATCTTGTGCCAAGCCTTCAATTGAGGGACAGGGACGAAGATGACGATTGCCTTCTTTCCACCTTTGACATCGATTTCCTTTGCAGCAGAGAATTGCAAAGGTCTCAATTCCGCCTTCAATTCAGCCACGCTGGTTTCCAAATCCAAGATGGCTTGACCGACCATGGTCTCGGTCTCGGTTGGGGCAGAAGTTGGAGCGTTTGCTGTTCTGTAGATCTTGGTCGCCATCTTGATGAGGAGGATGATGAGAAGGAAGGGAGGGAAGAGAGAAGGGGAGAAAGAGCGACGCCGAGAGCTTTCACTTACACTTCCAAACTCTTTGAAATACACTCAGACTCGATTAATATGAATGATCAAAGTTCAAAAAATGGAAAACTCAATCAAAGAATAATTTCTGCCTCGACGTGTGGGGGCGAGGTTCACTGCTGCGGATCATTCAAAATCGGGGCCTCCGGCTCCAAAAGTCAAAGATTAAAGACGATCAAAGTCTAAATAAGGGAATTGTTTCGAACAAAAGACCATTGACTAGCCAGAGAGTCGGCCAGTCAGTCCTTCGTTCACAGATCCATCTGATAGAGGTCAAGAAGGTAGAAGTCATGGAATGCTCGAGACTGAGACAGTTGTACCTCAAGATCAAACAGTGAGCTTATCTCTGAATCTTGAAACAACGGAAAACCATATCCAAGTAGCAAGGAAACCTCGAGAGACCTCATAGCTGCCTCTATCTAGTCGCAGATCTGAGCCTTCACCGTCTTTGTACGACTCATCAACCTAGAGATCTTAATTTCTTGGTCAAAACAGAATCTAAACGAAATCAACCTCTACTTTCGTGTCATTCCAAGTAGTCATCGTCAAAATGACGAACTCGTCGTCGAGCAGTCACTTGAAAGTCATCGGCCTCTAATCTTACAGCTCTCCAAAATGCTTTACTCTCCTTTTGCTCAAAATCCTTCAAGACTTGCAAAACTTTCGAAAAAATTAACTCGACCAGAGCTTTTTCTTCTAGGTACAAAGACATCCATCAAAGCAGCTCAGACTTGAGCTTCGAGCCATTCCAAGATTTGATTCTTTAAAGGGTTCGCTGTTGAGAAGATGGAGTCGTAAGAATGAGAAATCATAGTATGAACATCAAAAAATGCTTTTACAAGGAAGACTTCGAATCCAATGGGTTTTATCTTGCCTTACCTAATGTGGTCTTCTTCTTCCAACCAAACTCCAAACCCTTCGAGCTTCGCCTCTCGCAGTCGCTGCTTTTAGACGAGAGCCCTCTTTTCAGGTTCTGTTGACACGCTCCTCGGAAGTTCCAAATTCCCTCCTTGACACAGAATGTGATCGAGGTTAGACAAATTCTCCGGGGGAGATCAAGAAGAAAAAGGGCTCTCGGTGGGCAAGAAGGGGGTTTCTTGCTCCCAAAGCTGGCCATTTGTCTATTTCCCAAACTCGATGTAAAGGTTCCGTAGTGAGACATCCACATGAATTCGTTGAAAGCGTATGGAGAGAGCGCAGAAGTCAGGCGAACAGCTTGAGAGTGCCGAATCATTTCTCTGTGCACTTAGATCGAGAAGCAATGTTGTTTTCCTGGCTGCTTCTTTTCTCTTCTCTCAACCTCTTTGACTGATTTCGAGATAGAAACAAGGTGCAAAGAAAGATCGACCGTTGTTTGTTTTCCTTTTTGGTTGATTGTTCCAAAGGCAGCCTCGACAGGTCCTCTTCTAGATCCCCACCGATCCATCCAACCATCTCTCGATTGAATATCTTTTTCGATTCTTCTCCTTTCATCCATCTCAAGTCAATTCACTTTTAACAAATCAAGATTTCAACATTCCATTCAATCCATCAAGCCTCAATCCTCTCGATCCAGTCCAGCTCAGATCCTGACTAGCCACTCTTTGAAACCTCATCAGTGTCAATCTCAATCTCATCCATCTCCTCCTTCTAACCAATTAGTCACACTGACGATTCAATGAAAGGATTAAAAGATTTCCGTCGATCGTTGAATAAAGATCGAACGTCATCTGGAGGTCAATCTTCTCGTTATCCAACTTCAAATAACTCAAACTTCAATCCACAGATAGGAATCGCTCCAACTTCCTTCCAAGGTGTAAAGAATGCAGTTTCCATCCAACCTCCAAAAAGGGTCATAAAAGCAATTCGAGATTACACTTCAAGATCAGCACAGGAATTGAGTTTCCAAAAGGGTGATTTCTTTCACGTCACTTCAGATTCAGATAACGATTGGTTCGAAGCTTCAAATCCAATCACAAATGCAAGGGGATTGGTTCCAGCTTCATTCTTTGAAGTGTTGGGTAAGAATGTAAGACAGAATAATCAAGGTGGTGGTGGTGGAAGTAGTGTTGGATCTTCAAGTCCTACTTTGAGTCAAGCAGGAGGGATGGGAGGAGGAGGAGGAGTGATTGGAAACGTAGCTGGAACAAGAGCTGCAGGTGCTGCAATGACTGCAAAAGGTGGTGGTGGTTTATATGCAAGAGTCAAATATGATTTCGCAGCAGAGAGACCAGATGAATTGGATGCCAAATCTGGTGAACCAATCATAGTGATAGCTCAATCCAATTTCGAATGGTTTGTTGCAAAACCAATAGGTAGATTAGGTGGTCCAGGTTTAATCCCAGTTTCTTTTGTAGAAATCCAAGATTTAAATACTGGGAAACCAGTGGAAGACGTTCAAGGATTGATAGAAAGTGGAGTGGTACCAAAAGTGGAAGAATGGAAAAAGATGACTGCAGATTATAAAAAGAATACCATTCCTTTGGGTAGATTTGAAATGAATCAAGGTCAAGGAGTTGCAAATTCTCCATTTTCACAACAAGGTTCCTTTTCTCAACAACCTCAAGGAGGAGGAGGACAGAATGGTGGAATGATGATGGGAGGAGGAAGAGCATATAATAATCAGAACGCTCCTCCTTTACCTACACCTCCTCCAAAAGATGAATTTAATGGTGATTTCATGGATCCATCTTCTTCTTCATCAGCCCAACAAGTAGAAGGTGGAGAAGGAGGAGGAGGAGATTTCTCTGCTGGAATGCCTCCTGGAGAACCTTTACCAGTTGGAATCATTTCCTCTTCAACCGTAGATTCCTTCCATTTCGAACAAGGAGATTATTGGTTCAGAATCCAAGCCACACATATTTCATCCTTATTATCCTTACCATCCTCAATGAGACCCAATAGATCTTCAATCCCAATAGCACCAGAAGGTGAACAAAGAGATTTAATCCTTTATAGATTATATGAAGATTTCTATGAATTTCAAATCGCTTTATTGGACAATTTCCCAAATGAAGCTGGTAGAGAACAAGATGAATTTGGGAATTCTTCAGATAGGATTTTACCTTTAATGCCTGGACCTTTGGAACATGTCGATGATGTAGTAACTGCTAGAAGGAGAGTAGATTTAGACACTTATATTGTTGATTTATGTAATTTACCTGAATATATTATGAGGTCGGAATTGGTTAGATTGTTCTTTGAACCTAGACCTGGAGATCATTGTACTACTCATCCTCAAAATCCTAAAGATGCTAAAGAGGCTGAAGTGAAGGCTAGAATTAAAGCTGAGGTTTTGGAAAGAGAGGAATTGGAGAGAAGGAATAGAAGATTCGGTAATTGGAATGAGGAAACGACGAGTGGGAATTATCAGGAGAAAGAAAATGATGATGGGAATCATGAGAGAGTGGAAAGTAATGGTTTGAGGTGAGTGTAAACGAAAGGGAAATTTTCCAATCTTCGAGACTCTCTCGATTACTCGTCTCGTTCTAATGTCTCCCTCCTTCCTTCTGATTAAAATCTCTCCTCGATTTTTCTCTGTTTCTTGCAGCAAATACGCTGAAGACGCTCCAGTCGGACCTTCGACGAGTCAGGGAGAAGATCTAGTAGAACGAGCTAGAGGAATGTCGATTTCGTCCTCAAGGAATGGGGATTATAATCGATCTTCTCAACCTAACTCAGATAAAGATTCTCATTCTCGAAGTAGTGGACCTTCTTCCACTTCATACCTTCAACCTCATTCCTCAATGACTCGAAACCATTCCGGAAGTTCAACTGTAGATTCTAGAGATTCAAGAGGTAGTGGTGGAACTGGTGTCAATCAAATGACTAGTAGTAACAATTCAGCTTCTCAACAACCACCACCTTTTATCAAAATTAAAATCTTTCATAGAACTTCGGATGATTTGGTAGCTATTAGAGTTCCACCTTCGGTTTCTTTGGTTAATCTCTTGGAAAAGGTTAGAGAAAGATTGGGAAATGATATTAATGTTTTGAGATATAAAGAGAGTTCTACTGAAGCTAGTGGTGGGATTGCAATGATGAGATTAAGTGATGATGAAGATTTGAAGGAATGGATAGCTAGTGGCTCTAAATTGATTCTTTATGCAGATGCAAAGTAAGAAGCAAAGGGAGAGAAATAACAGAATGGGATTTAATGATTTATACCCAATTTACCTACCTCTTATCCATTGCTTTTCTTCTCAAGTCCGAATCATCTTCTTTAATCAGTCAATGCTTATAACTATCCGATCTCAAGTCTCTTAAGAAAGGGTTGTTGCTTTTTCATCGCTGCTTCTCTTTGCAAATTCTCTCTCATCATCCCAAAAATGCAATCATCAATTTCTCAATCATTGCTCAATCTATCTCAATCTCTCTTCAAAACATTCTTTCTCTTTCGAGAAGTCTATGCTCAATCTCCATCGTCATCATCTCATCTCATCTAAACAGATCTCTTCATCATGAATCTCAAAAAGTCTCTTCACAACTTTCCAAAAAAAGGGTTCCAAAGATTTCAAGAGCCAAGTTCCATTTCTTTCAGTCACCACTGTTTTTTCTCTTCTTTTGTTCCCCATTCTCTTCTCTTTAATTCTTTTCGATCCACTCTTAGTTCAGAACATGAATAAAGTTTCAATCGAAGCTTTTGACTTCTGTTTGTATTGTTCTCGCAGATGCTTTCGTCTGTTCTTTCTGTTACTACCCCTTCGCCTCCTTTATTCCCGTTTCGAAGTACCAATTGTTGTTTCAACAGTCTGTTGTGCATTTCCTTCCTTTCTCTGTTCTTTTGTTTTTCTCACTTCTTTCCAACTTGCCCTTTGTGTTACCCCTTTTTGATCCCTTCTCCCCGCTTTTCTCTTTTCCCGTCCGTGGTGGCCTTTTCAGAATGTTCTTTCTTTCTCTTTGACGCTTCCTTCAATCCAGAATCCGATGCTCAAACCTAGTCTCCTTTGAACGCGAGAGAAGTACTTCCCTTTTCTTGAACCGCTGTTGTCGAGTCGAGTGAAAGAGTAGTACTATAGACAAGATGTCAACAATCATCTTGGCCTTGGAGTCAGATAGATTTCCTCTTTAGTGTCCGAATCATGAGAAGCAGATAAAAAAGAGCAGTGACTAAGGAACCCTGATATACCAGATTATTCGTCGTTTGTGAAATCGACAACTTTTCTTGTCGACGTCGAGATGGCTAGAGCCTGCAAGCTTCTTTTAGGGGCTTCTAAGACAAGAGAAGTAGACTCTTGGAAGGCTCTACTTCATTCAGATCTTCCAATTCTAGGTCTCAAAGATATGTTCTCATTGGAATGGAAGTTTTCGAAGGTGAGGTGCAGCTGAACTTGAGCTTCGAGAGACCAAGATGATCTGCAGCTTTCCCTCTCTTTCAGATGATGTGGTTCCTTGAATTCGTCTTTCTCTGATTCAAATTTCTCTTTGGTCCAGTTCCCTTTCTTTCCGGGCAATATTACCTCTCAGAGCTGTTGTCACTGTTGTAGCCGATCATCTTGAAATCTTGAAAGACGCACAGCCTGACTTCTGCTCCGGCTCTCCCCTCGCCTCCAACATTTCTTTATCTATATCTTGATGTTTTGAAGAATTGGTAAGAAGTAGGAAGTTTTGTCTTTCAAGGTGGCTATCAGCAGTTTCACTCTTCGCTGAGGCAAAGGCCGATGATCACGTCAATAATCGATGAGGTCGTTGGAAAGAGAACCTTCTTCTTAACCCTCAACTCCCTCCATCCTTCTTCCAAGAAGATTCAAAGATCTGAGTCCAGAGGTCTCGTTCTTCTCCAAACGAGCAGCAAGAGAAGGTTAGGAGGCCGGCAGGATGAAGGGATCTTCTCCAATCTCGATTCTTCCCAATCTTAACTCTTTGACTTCTTCCCTGCTTTCAAGACCCAAAGCTTCAACCAACGCTCATTTCAATTCCACGATCTGTCCTTTCACTCAAACCAGGTGTCTCAGTTCGATCTCGTCTACAAGATTCAATCCTTCAGCTTCAAATCTAATCAATCCTTCTATCTCTGTCGCTAGGAAACTTGCATCGAACCAAAGGAAAGATGCATCAGAACAATTCAGATTCCATAGAAATGCTTTCATTCAGTGTCGATCTTACCGTCACATGGCAGAAGCAAGAGATTCAGACAATCAATCCATACCCAATCGAAAACCATCTCCAACTTCATCTCCCCCTTCCCCTTCTCCCCCTTCAACCCCGAATACTTCCACCACGATCGCTTCTTCTAGACCTTCGAAACAACCTCAAGCTCAAGACCCGGACGATCCTTTGAATCTAAATACTGCTCCGAAGACGACTGTAAAGGAGCAGAGACAGGCGGATTGGAGTATCATCAAGAAGTTATTGCAGCATGTTTGGCCTAGAGGAGATGGAGCTACAAAGAGAAGAGTAGTTCTGGCTTTGGCTTTGCTGATTGGTGGGAAGGTAAGTCGCTCGAGAGAAGTGGGAAGGAATTCTGGAGGAGGAGAGAGACATCTTCCAACTTCTAAAGCAAGAAGATAAGCAGGCTCTAATCTCCGAGAAGATCAGAAGTCAAATTCCATTTCGACTGTCTCTATTTATGATCGATCTTTTGATAGATTGAGATTTTGTATCTATCCAAAGATGCGGCTAAGTTTCAAACTCGAGAAAGAGAGGCTGAAACTATTCTCATCTTGTCCTCCTTAATCTCACCCAATAGCTTTTGAACGTCCAAGTACCCTTCTTTTTCAAATCAATAGTCGATCAACTCAACGAGGTATCTAGCCAGCCTTTAGATATCAGCAATCCGAACACAGTCTGGGTAGTAGCGGGTGCAGTCATCTTAGGTTGTAAGTTCTCATCGACCTTTCATCTAGATCTGCCCTCTTTTCGCTGCAGACTTCCAAGACTTTCGCTTCGACTCTGACATGATCTTCTCGATTTTATGACCTCTCTTATCTATCGAACAGACGGAGCAGCTCGTATAGGAGCAGCAGCTTTCTCCGAATTACGAAACGCAGTCTTCGCAAATGTAGCTCAAAGATCCATTCGACGAGTAGCTTTATCAGTCTTCACCCATTTATTGGCATTGGATCTCTCCTGGCATTTATCCAGACAAACTGGTGGTTTAACACGAGCAATAGATAGAGGTACCAAAGGTATTTCATTCCTCTTGACTTCCATCGTCTTTCATATAGTTCCAACAGCTTTGGAAATCTCGATGGTCTGTGGAATTTTAGCTTGGAAATGTGGTCCTTCTTTCGCAATCGTTACGGCTGTCACGATGGCTGCTTATAGTTGGTTCACTATCAAGACTACAAGTTGGAGAACTGGTTTCAGAAAGGAAGCTAATGCTGCTGATAATAGAGGTGCGACGACTAGTGTCGATAGTCTGTTGAATTATGAGGCTGTGAAGGTGAGCGAGAACGATTTGAATCCCTTGCTAGATTATTTTTGTGGCTTTTTGATTCGCTAATCGCTGACAATTTTCATTCGAATGTTCTCTTGCCTCTTCATTCTCGTTATCAGTACTTCAACAACGAAAAGCACGAAATTTCGAAGTACGACAATGCGTTAAAAGATTATGAAAAGTCTTCAGTCAAGGTTGCAACATCGCTAGCTGCTCTCAATGTCGGACAGAACTTCATCTTCAGCAGTAGTCTGACGATCATGATGTTATTGGCTGCTCAGGGTGTAGTCAATGGTGAGCATCTGGAGTCCTGACCAGCTTTTTGATCTCTTACGGCTCTGCAGATTCATCAGATTCATCATGGATTGACTTTCTAACTACAACTCACTCTCTCCTTCTATTCTCGAACAGGTACAATGACTGTCGGAGATTTGGTTCTGGTCAATCAATTGGTCTTTCAATTATCACTGCCTTTGAACTTTCTGGGAACAGTCTATAGAGAACTGAGACAGAGTTTAGTAGACATGGAAACCATGTTCAATTTGGAGAATGTGCAAGTCAAAGTCGAGGTGAGTCGAAGTTTGGATCAAAGCCTTCATCCTCAGGCTGAAGCTCGAATCATCCCGAATCTGAGGATCCGCACCTCTTTTCTCCATCTTCCTTACAGAATAATCCAGATGCTCCACCTCTTCAGGTGAAGACGGGAGAGATCAAATTCGAAAACGTCACCTTCGGCTATCATCCAGATCGACCGATCTTCAAGAACATTTCTTTCACAGTCCCAGCTGGAATGAAGACTTCATTCGTCGGACCTTCAGGTTGTGGTAAATCGACCATTTTCCGATTATTGTTCCGTTTCTACTCTCCTCAATCTGGAAGAATCTTGATCGATGGTCAAGATATCACCAAAGTCAATTTGGAAAGTTTGAGAAGATCTATCGGAGTCGTACCTCAAGATACGCCTCTATTCAACGACGATATCCTACATAACATTAGATATGGAAGATTAGATGCTACTGATAAAGAAGTGGAAGAAGCGGCTAGGAAAGCTAAAGTGGATCAAATCGTCAGAAATTTACCTGAAGGCTATAAGACTAAAGTCGGTGAAAGAGGTCTGATGATCTCTGGTGGAGAGAAACAGAGATTAGCCATTGCCAGATTGCTTTTGAAAGATCCCGAGATTCTTTTCTTCGATGAAGCTGTGAGTTGTGATGGAATTTGAGGGATGATCGAGGAGGCATGCCTGCGATGTCTGACATTTTCTTTCCGTTTGTTCTTCCCCCAACCATAAACCCTACTTTCCTAGACTTCTGCTCTTGATAGTTACACAGAAACAGAGCTGATGCGAAACATCAATGCTACCCTGCTAAGTTCCAGTCGAACTTCCATCTTTGGTGAGTCCGAATTGATATCGTTTTCAAGAAGTTGTGATTTCCGATCAACACTTCTCTAACTCATCCCAAAATTTTCTGCTCTTCTGTCCCGGAATCCACTAGTCGCACATCGACTACGAACGATTTCCGATTCTGATTTCATCATCGTTCTTCGAGATGGTCAAGTGAAAGAACAAGGAAAGCATGAAGACTTGATGGAAAAAGAAGGTCTTTATTGGGATCTTTGGAATAGTCAAGCTACCATTGGAGTGGGTCAAGGAGCTGGAGAAGGTGAAACTGCTCATTCTGTTAGAAGAGAACAGGAAACGGTGAGAGAAGAAGAGAGTGAGAGAGTGGGAGAAGAAGCGGGTGCACAGGTAGAGAAGGTGAAAGTTTGAGCCTAATTGATGGAAAGATGTGCATTGAGAGATCTCTTTCATTGTTTAGCTTATCTGTAAAATCAGCAATCATACAACTTGTATCGCCCAAGGGAAAGCAATAGTGGAACCGAAAACTGTCGAACGTCGAAGCTTGGTTTCGTCGACTGCTCTCGTCCCACATTTTCCTTGAATGTGCTCCCCAACTCTTTTAAATCTGTAGAGTTGGACTAAGTGAACTGTTCGCTTGAGATAAACAAGGTACAAGATGGAACACTGAAGCCAAATTTACAATCAGAGCTTCCTTTACACTTCTCTCTCTCGTTTCCTTTTTCTACCACCTCCATTCCACAACTCCTTCCACACAATTCCTAACCCCTTTAAACATTTTATAACTTTCTCCAGTCAAATTGATACTTTCAATTTTCAAACCAGAAATCGAATGACTTTGGATTTCAAAAGTAGTCAGGACAGAATTTGAAGGTAAAGAACCATTAGAAGAACCTCTACTAGAAGAATTCGATGAATTTTCCCAACTTCCTTTCAATTGAAGAATTCCATCTTCATTTCCAAGTTTTGGAATTTCCCAAGTAATCGTATTCTTGATGGGATCGAAATGATAGGTTGACATGGTAGATGCATTTTGAGAAGTAGAAGTTGAAGTTGATCCACCACCACCACCTGAAAGAGATTTAAGATTCGAATCGAAATTCAAATTGGATGAGATGGAAGTTGATGATAAATCAACATTAGTAGATCCTTCACCTAAAGAAAACTTAACGATTAAAGATTTCAAACTTTGAGATGAAGAATTCAATGAACTTGAAACATTGATTTCGAAACTTGATTTCTTATTGTCTTTATCTTTTGATGAAGTAGTAGAAGAGGAGGTACTTTGATGATTAAGATTCAATTTCGATTTCAACTGTAAAGGTAAAACCTTTTTGAAATCCCTAGGTTTCATGAAATTTTCCAAATTCTTAGGTCTATTAGGATTTTGACTCAATCCCATTAAATCATTTTCTTGGTTCTTTTCATTAAAGAAATTAGAACTATCCAACATTCTATCTTTCAAAGCTCCATCCCCACCATTACTACTATTTAAACCAACTCTAAATTCAGTCAATAAAAAACTTCCATCTGGAGGACAGAATGATAAAACTCCTTCATCCCACCATTTCTTTCTTCTAACACTTTGATGAAATACAGGATCAACTATTAAATCTTGATTCCCTTTTGAAAATTTTATAGTCAAATCTGGGAAACCTTTTAATTTGGATCTAGATTGAATTCTGCCCCAATTCTCTCCTGATAATACCTTTCCTTTGGATGAGATTTGTAATTCCAATTTCTCTCTAATGTCGAAATAGATTTCATTCGATTGTTGATATGAATTGGATTGAGGATTCAAGGAGGATTTAGATTGGGCTCGTCGCCAGGGAATTGGAGATGAGAAAGGTGAGGAAATAGATGGAGATCTAATGGAAAAAGTTGGAAAGTGAAGAAAAAGACGAGAAAAAAGGTGAGGTTAAGTTTTCAAAGGTTCTTCAAATCATACCGTTCAAAAGGAACTTCAAGCAATCTTCAAAAGCATAGACTCAAGATGGAAGTTGTGAATCTTCTACTCACCCAACAACTTCACTAGCGATCCCCATTCTTCTCTTTACAGCTTCACTCCAACCTTCCTTTACGACTACATCTCTCAATTGATTCCATTCCATAGTCAACATATTACCATCATCCAACATTTCTTCCAACAAATGATAAACCAAAGGGAAATGATCTCTAATTTCAACTTCAGTCAAAGGTTGTAATGAACCACTCCCCATTGTGGAATTTGAAGAAACGTTTCCATTAGAACTGGAACTTGGTAATGAATTGGTTATGGAAGTAGGTAAGGAGGAAGTTAGAGAAGAAAGGGAACTTGAGGAATTGGAATTGAAATTGGGTGTCAAGTAATGATGAAGGATTAGAATTAAATGTCGTAGGAAAGAGAGAGGTAGAAGAGGATTGACTGTTTTGAAGGACGAAAAAAGAAGAAGAAAGGATGAGAGATACGAGGTAAAGAGAATTCAGTAAGTGATGTAGAATAGAAGGGTAAAGAAGAAGCTTAGCTGTGTTCGACTTGGAGTAGAGCTCTCCACGACCTCATCTTCTCCAACACTGCTATTGAATTGCCTTTGAATCTACCAATAAATGTTGGAAATCTAAGCTCTGAAGGTTTCTCGGACTCGAAGAGACTATCTGGTTGAATGGATAGACTACTCACTTTCCCCAATGACAGGACACAAGAACCTCAATTGACCTTCATCCACATGAATCAAAGCGGCTCCCTGTTCAGCCAAAGCATTTACATGACTCATAGCTTCCTCTGCAGATCCGAAGTTGATATTTGAAGCAGTCGCTTCTCGATCTTCAGGCTGACCTTCTATCTCTGCCTCTGGATGTCGAGTAGAAGTAGAAGAAGTCCAAATGTTGGGATCTATACTAGCAGTTGTATTACTTGAATCCTCCACCTGTTGATTCCAAGCATTTCTAGCATCATCTTGAAGTAAAGCCGAATCGATTTTATCAGTGGAAGTAGAAGATTGATCTAATCTAGGATCTCGATGCTCCTCCTCTTCTTCTTCGTCTATCCGATCCTCTCGCACTCTTTCATCTTCTTCATCTTGTAATTGTCTATTTACTTGTTGAATAGTAGGAGCTCCTTCCACCCATAGTAGAGGGAGTAAGTTTTGATTGTAATTTTGATTTCCAGTGAACTGATCGGTTCCTAAAGAAGAAGGATCGTAACCCATTGTTGAATGATTGGTTGAAGTGGAAGTGGATTTGATGTTTCTCAAATGAGAATTGAGTTTGTCGATGTGAAGTAGAGGATAATTGGAAAGAGGATGTCGAAAGGAAGAATGAAGAATAGGTCGTCCATCCAATGAAGTAATTATGATCCCTTGGATGCCGCTCATCCTGAACTCTGAGTGAGAATGTAAGGTTTGGACTTGACTATGTAAATCGAAGGATCATGGATCTCAACCAATAAGTAATTGAATTATTAGACGCTGCTGGATGTGTTGATCTTTGGAAATGACTTTCTCTTTTCTTCTTTCTCTTGTTCCTTGTACACCTCATCCAGTGAAATGAGTTACAATCCAACCAATCGAACAAACACTGGATTCGGTGGAGGAGTGGCTTCAACTCCTCCTCAATACATTTGTGCAGGTCAGTAGAATCCATTGTCATCCATTCCACTCCAAGTAAAGCTCGAATCTTCTCAAATCTCATCGATTGCTCTCTAATCCCCCGTCCCCCTCGTCTTTTCTTTTACAGAATGCGCAGCCACAA
This sequence comes from Golubevia pallescens, assembly GCA_001599655.1. NCBI lineage: Eukaryota > Fungi > Basidiomycota > Exobasidiomycetes > Golubeviales > Golubeviaceae > Golubevia > Golubevia pallescens. Next base: position 446,737 of record BCHO01000017.1, read on the forward strand.
ATGAAATCAAACCTAGGGAACCCATTCGTTGTCAGGAATGCGGTCATAGAATCATGTACAAAAAGAGGACAAAGAAAATGGTGAGTTGGAAAAGACAAGATAGTGGTAGTGGTAATGGTAACGCTTTGGGTTCTCCTTCAATCCAACAAGCTTCAGACAACCGATTTGGATAGATTACCTGATTGCAAATGGAAACAGAGACTCCACAAGGAAAGAAAGATAGTCGCCGAGCGACATCCGAGAAAGGATGCCAAACTTCCAGAACAGGAAGAAGGAAAGAAGTAGAGGTAGAATCCACTCTACCCTTCTTCAACTGGTCTTCTTTGCTCTCAATATTCTATTGGAAGAATCAGATAGAAACGCCTTCTTTCGAAAACGCTGGCTTTCGATGAGAAAAGAGAGAACTTACAGTCCTCGAGAATGAAAGGCCATCTCTTCTTCTCGATTCCTCAAGAGCAAAAGGCTTCTTCAAGCTGGTCAACCAACCCAGAGGACGAGAAAAGACATTGATCGATCAGATTCATTGAATCGAATATGATGAGCCTACAACCAAACTTTTTTCGCTGTGTTCTTTCAGACAAAAACAAGTCCGAGGGTTCCTTTTCCACCTTGCATTCATTGAATGTGTTGGAAGGGAGTTTTGTGCTCGAGGACTTTTGTGAAGATTTATTCTGGACCTGACAAACCTTAACGATGATCGATCGATTGGTGTCTTCTTGGTAAAAGATGGGTGATGGGTGCTGGAGTATAAGTGGCAATCGATGAAAGAGTAGCTTTTTCGAAATAGATTTTGATCTCACTTCTCTCGGAGGATACCTTACTGACTTTTCATTTTCTCAATGTCTATTCTACTCGTCTCCTTGCTATGCCATGGACTATTCTTCAATCCATCTTCTTCCCCGGACGTAGCTTCATTTCGAAGCTCGTTGAAAACAACAGGATTCAACAAGACGAACTCGAGGATCTCTCTCTCTCTCTCTCTCGCTCACTTTCATCAAATTTCGCTCCTCTTCTTGATCTTGGGAAGATCGTCTAGATTCTTTTTCTTCTCCTTGTACAAACAGACATTTCTATTTGGCTCGACCTCCAGCCCCCCCCCCCCTTTTCCCTCCTTTTCTCTTTCTTTTTCTTCTTTCTTCTCTTTGGTTTTGACTGCATCACAAACATCATTTTCACTTCTCTCTCTCTCTCTCTCTTGTACTTTTAAATGAATCCAAAAGTTTTCTCGCAACAATCGATCAAATAAAACATCCAACAAAAGGAAAAGAAAAAGGTCAAATGATGAATATCATCACCCTTTTTCGGGACAATAGAAAAAGCTCTACTGTAGTTGTTGCCTTTTTCTCTACTCTTGGTCTCGACGAACACTAATACGATGCTTTATTTTCGATTTCGACAAACTATGAGGGATAGAGAAACTGTAACATGTGGATTTTCAGGGGTTCCGAAACGAGGAAGGTGGAATGAAAGAGCATTTAAAGTATCTCGTAAATTGAGGAAGAGAGGGAGGCGTGAGACTACAGAAGAGGGAGACAGCGATTCGAAAGGAAAATGAGAAAGTGGGAATGCATTTTGGGAGGGAAAAGAGAGCTCGTCAAACGATTCGAAACCTTCTTACCATCCGCCTCTAGCGTTGTTGAGCTGAGCAAGACGGTCTGGATGAATCTGTGAAGGAGGTCGTGGAGGTGGTGGTCCAGGAGCTTGACCAAGTCTGCCTGGAGTCATTCTACCAGGAGTCATTCCACCGTAATTTGGAGTTCCAGCGTAGGGATTTGGAGTTTGACCTTGACCGTAGATATTCGGCGTCTGACCGTAAATGTTTGGAGTTTGACCATAAGCGTTTGGAGTGACTTGAGGAGTATATCTACCAGACATTCCAGGAGTCAAATGACCAGGGGTACGACCGGGAGTCATATGACCTGGAGTATTGAGATGACCTGGAGTTCTACTTGGAGTCATTCCACCACTACCGTAAGGAGTTCTCGATCCAATGGCAGGAGTCCTATTGCTACCTCCCGCTGCAATTAATGAAGTGGTGTATTGCGTCTTGAAGGAATTGCAAAGACTCAGGACGTCTGGAAGTTGATCAGCCTTGTTCAATTTGAAGTGACCTGGTAGAACTTTGACCGGCCACGTTTCGATTGGAGCTTCTCTGTTGGCCTTGTACGAGAGCTTGAAGTATCCAGGTCGTTCACGATCGAGACCGAAAGCGTAGATGGATCTACGAGGATTGGCTGCAGTCCAAGTAGTCAAGTAGTTGACTTTGGAAAGGAAAGGTTGGGGAGAAGACGAAAGCTCAAATCAGTAAGTGAGCAAGATCGACTCGACTTCATAAAAGCATACATTTTTCTACTCACCTAACTTGTCCGGATCAGCTCCTTGGTACTTCTCATGATGCATCATCATATCTACCATTTTGGCCATTGGTTGAACGTGATTGACGATGAGCTCATCGAGATCAGAATAAGTTCCCAAGCCTTCGATTCTCAGATTCTTTCCTAGAGCGTAATCGTTCTCCTTGTTGAGTTCGAGAACGTCTATGATTTAAGAGGTTAGGTGAGAGAAGAAAGATTCAAGAAAGGGAGCGTAAAAAAGAACGTCAAGGTAAGAAAGAAACTCTCGTCTTGCCTTCTCGCTACTTAAATTTCTGGAGAACAAATCCGCAGAATCACTCACCGATATGCTGGAAAACTCCGTCATCAATCTTCCAAGTAACAGCCAAATGATCGTTTCCTTTAGAGCTAGGTCTAACGACGAGACTACCTCTAGGTTGACCAGCCAACCATTCTTCAGCTTGACCAGATTTGAAATTCTTGAAGTCTGGATGTTTGATATTTCTAGTGACGGCTCTATTCTTGTTCTTATTAGCTTTCTCTTGAGCTTCTTCCAATTCAGCAATAGCTTTGACTTGATCGAAATAAACAGGATCAGTAGCAGTCTCGTTACTCTTTGTAGCCGAACCTGCACTCAAATGATCTTTCAAAGCAGTCAGCTCGACTCTCAATGATTTCTTGTCCATGTCAATGATGAGAGCATCGAAAGATTTCCCAATAGAAACGAAGTCTCTTAATTTTCTCTTCTCCATAGGATCTCCCCATGGAACATCGGCGACGAAGTATTGAGCATTGATTGTCCCTTCGATACCTGAATCTAATCTCACTACCAAATGAGTAGGAGCGATGGCAACCACAGTGACTGGAACGACCAAATTGTAATCCAGAGTCTTACTAGTCTCACCAGTCAACATGGTTAGCATGTCGTCTTCGGTCGGTAGAATAAACTTGTCTCTCTGTTCTTTATAAGGACTTGCTAATTCTCTCAAGCACATAATCAAAGTATTCCTCTTCCTTAATCCTCTCAATTTGAACAACATTTGAGCGTAATTCTCCAAATCGAGATCTCTCAATCTATGAGCAGCTTGTTTGGAATCCATTAATTCTTTGCAAGGTTGAGATGGATGAACGTCTTCTAGATCTTCTTCGTCCTTTTCCAAAGCATCTGCAGCCATCTTTCTAGGATAATCGTAATCTTCCGGATGAATCCTGGTACAATCCAATGCATCTGGTTGACCTTGATCCACAGCTCCGTCGGATTCGTATTCGCCTACGATTCTCAAGAAGGAGATACAGTTCGTCCAAACAGTGAAATGAAGTAGAGGTTTAGGTTCGAGGAGAGCATTTCTGTTGACGACTGTTCCTTCCAATTCTCTGTTGATACTTCTGATGAGAGCTTTGGCTTTTCTCGGTCCTAAACCAGCGACGAAAGGTAGAAGATTCGAATAGTAATCGTCAGAGACAGCTCTGTTGATATCAACACCGCTCTCACAGACGTAAGCGACTAGACTCCTCTCTAAGATTTCCTTTAATCGTTCTTCGGGAACTAATCTTTGATTTGGATCTAGTAGAATCGTAGTCAGATCTTCTTGTAAACAGCAGAACTCTAGTAAAGGATTCTGAACATATCTAGCTAAACCGACACAATATCTACCCAAAGTCGATAATTCTGGATATTCTTCGGCGGATCTCTTGGAATGTTGATATAATCTTGCGATATCATCGTGACAATTAATGACGTCGATCTTCAATCTCTCTTTGGCTCTCTCCGATAATTCTTCTCCTCTATTATCCTCTTGAGCTTCCTTTATCAATTCTTCAGTGATTTGAGTGGAGATTTCGTTCAATTGTCCAGCTAGAGCTACAGTCTTGTGACTAAATCCATTGACGACGATGACATCCGGTTTTCTATCCTTGACCATTTGAATGAAATCAGCTCTTGGATCAGAGACTTCTTCACCTCTTCTAGTATAACTCTCGAAATCTTCCCCTTCGTCTTCGTCAGTCTTTTCAGGTGCTCTCAAATGATTGAAGACAGCGTGATGACGGAAACGGGAATGAGAATCCAAAAAGATTGCAACGATTGATTCACCTTTCCTTGGATCTCCACTACCCTGAGAAACGGCCAAGACTCTTGGAACATTCTCGTCTCCAGCAGTTTCTTCGTCTTCGGAATCGGAATCGTCATCGTTTGTTGAATCCTTCTCTTGAGATTTGGCCTTCATGCTTGAAGACTGATAAGGAGCGCAGTTGATTCTCTGAAGAGGAAGAAGGAGAAATTCGAAGGAAAGAAAAGTCAGCGAATCCGAAACTGATCGGCTGTTTTCGTATCTACAAAGATTTTCGAAAGTCGACTCACCCTGATGAGATTTGTCTCTGCATTCTTGGTAATGACATCGGTACACTCCTCTTTCAACCATTCCTTGATCCAATTCTTAGCATTAGGAATCAAATAATTCGTCACAGCTTGTTCAACGATTTCTCTTCTAACTTCATTCCAACGTTTACTAGCTTCAGAAGTACCTTCACCATTATAATTAGTGAACAATCTAGCAACCAGACCTTTGAGGGTAGATTCCGGAAGATCGATTTTGACATTGACCAATAGATCAGTTTCAGCTTTAAGAATCTGTAACCATTGAGCTGCAGAAGCAGAAGTAGACATTCCAATCTTGTTTCCAGCAGAATCGAGAAGAGGAGGAGGAGCCAAGAAAGATCCAATAGGTTTATCTTTCAAAAACTTGAAATTGTAGAAAGGATGTTGATTGTCGATTTTCACAATACCTCTTTCGGTTGGATTGACGTTGATTTTCGAAGTTGACATGAATAATTTCCTAACTTCTCTCTTCATGATTGGATGTCTACCAATCTCATTTGCCAATAACATTTGAGCTGCTTTCAAAGCTGAACCGGAATGATGCCATTCTTCAACTTCGTATTCTGAAGAAAGAACTTCGGGTGAAGAAGATTCATCATCTGGGAAATAGTTTCTCGAACCGGATAGAGAAGAAATGTTGGATGCTAATTCACTTGCTGTGATACCGATCTTTTCAGACAGTTTTGAGATGATGGAATGCTTGGTTCTTTCGTAAACTCCAATAATCGATGGTTTCTTGAAGACTGGAGTCTTGGTAGATAGTGAAAGCGTGGAATCTAGATCGTTGGAAAGATTGTAATCTGAAGTTGAAGCTTGAGCATCTCTCATCCTCTGACCGTATTTCATGACCAGCCATTCGGTAAGATCCGAGATCTCTTCAGCAGAAGCCGATGATTCCAGAATCGAGTGGAATTCAGATTTCTCCTGTTCGATCTTTTCCCTCTTCTTTTGTTTCTTTTCAGCTTCTTCAAAGCTGAGAGCATCTTGATCAGCTTCATCTACTTCTTCTTCTTTAGTTCCATCGATTTCGGTCATCAATTTCTCGAAAGTGATTTTCAATTTCTCTTTCCTTTTGAGCAAGGTCTTGAACTTCAAACCTAAATGAACCAGAGCAGCTAATTCTCTTCTAACCAGATAATCAGCTCTTTTCTTTCCACCACTTGAATCTCTTTCATTGGTATCGAATTCCAATTCGTCATACTTGTGTTGATAAAGATAAGGAGCTTCCAAAGATGAGTTCAATGAATGATCCAACATGGTTCTTACACAACCATACCAATCTTTGGAATGATTGAAATAACTTCCAGAAGAGTTGAGGAACAGTTGAGTGCATCTGGATGAGATTCTAGGTCCAACCCATTTCGTTGCTGAATCTAATTCCGAAGAGGTCAATTTCCTTTCCAGAAGAGCTAAACCATCATCTCCTGGTAAAGTCAATTGATAACGTTCTGGTAGATCTGATCTACGAATACGATCATCTTCAAGAGTCAACATTCCTTCTGCGATTTGGGCTGGTTCAAAGATCTGAGAGGCAAAGAGAGAGTCCAGTAGAATTATCAGTATTTGACCTTCCGAATCCGAAACGGAATGCAAGAAACCCTTCACAGAGTCTCGAATACCCACATCTTTGTAAGCCACACCAGATTTCTTTCCTTTCTTCTTCTTTTCTTTCCTAGGTTCAACTAGACCTTCATCATCCTTATCATCATCCTCTTCTTCCTCATCCTCATCTTCATCATCAGCGTCTAAATCCATATCATTTCCATCATCATCTCTTCTATCAGCCTTCATAGCCCAATCATAATCCTGACCATCACCGAAAAGGTCATTCAATTCTTCCCAAGCTTCTCTATCAATCCCAGCTTTACCATCTCCATTCAAACCAATTCCATTAGAAGATGAATTTCTATTCCTTTTCTTTTTCCTTCTCTCACCAGTTTCTTCATCCAAACTACCTTCATTTTGAGAATCATCATCATCATCAATGAAATCGTCTACGTCATCTTCATCCATCATTCCAACTCCCATTAGATTGTTTCTGGAATTGTTGGTTGATGGTTTGTCTTTTTTGTTTGAAGAGGATGATCCACCGACTTTGAGTCTATTTCCACTTCGGATCGCATCTCCTACAGAAGGTAAATCATCATCATCGGTTCCATCTTCTTCTTCATCATAACCCATGTTTCTGGAATTGTTGTTGGGTCTACGTTGGACTTTGATTGCATTCTCTTCGTCGGAATCGTCAAAGATCTTTGAGAGATCTTTTCTTTGTTGAGGTGGTGGTGAAGCCGAAGCAGAACCTCTACGGAATCGTTTGAGACGATGCTATGGAGAGAGAGAGATAGTGAGAGATAGTGAGGGATAGTGAGGAAGAGAAGGCAAAGAGAAGGCTCAGCAACACTCTTCCAGTCTTGAGATTCCTCGCTCATGATTCCCTCATTCGCTTTATCCTTCATGTTGGTTAACTATTCCCTCGTAAGATCAGGATAGGATCCCATCATCACCATTACTTCTCAACTCACCTCGTCACCCTTTCTCTTCTGACCAGTATTCTCAGCCACCAAATCCAAATCATCTTCATCCAATTCCTCTTCCTTATTTTCTCTTTCCCTCTTTCTTCTCCTTTCATTATCATCACCATCTTTCATTTCCTCGTCATCATCCTGCCCATCAGCATTTGATGGACCCAATTTACCTCTTAATTCCTCTCTCCTTCTCCTTTTCTTTTCCTTTCTTCTCTTCTTTTTCTTCTTCTTTTCACTCTCATCGTCCTGACTATCTTCCTCATCTTCCTCGTCTACGATGAAACCTTGAGCTATCCTTCTTGCTTCTTCTGGATCGTCGTCGGATTCTTCCTCTGATGAATCTTCATCTCCTTGACCTGCTATGGGATTGTTGGAGGATCTCTTCATTAAATCTTCGCCGGATCCTTCATCTGATGGTGATGGTGATCTTGATTCCGACATGATTAGAGAAGAGGTTAGATGGGAGGGATGGATGAGTAGATAGAAGGTAGAAGGTGGGTAGGAACGAGATAGATTGAGATGGATGGATTAGACTGTTTGGATGAACTGAGCCTTGCTTTACGGAATGTTCTAGAAGTATTTGATGGATTCTATTCTATCCCGATTTCACCCTGCAAAGTCAATGCTACCGAGGATTGGACTGCAATAGGATGAAGTTGCTGGTGTTGGGCCAGAGGGACAGAAGTGAAGAAGCACTTTTGGCTCAAGAGTACTTTGTCCTTTTAAATTAGAGACATCTCGATTCTCAATTTCTGCTCCTTTTTTCTCTTTAGAAGCAGAGCAGCAAATTCAAATTCAAAACCAAAACCATTCAGAATCAACCAAAAGTAGAGGATCTCTAGAGGCCTGCCTCCTGCTTGCTCGATCTCTTATCTACCAATCATGTCCTCCTCTCTACTCGTCCAATTAGATTCCATTCTATCTTCAAATGGAATCAAATTCACAAATCATTATTCATCAATTTCAACCATCGACATTGAATCTGAAAGGAGAATTCAAGAAAGAGATTCCTCAACTTCCACAATCACCGTTCATAGACAAGATACTCCAACCGTAAAGAGTTTGGCCAAATTGACTGAGAAACTCAAGGTGGATAGTAAAGTCAATTCAAATCATTCAGTCTTGACAGATTCCCCTTCCACGGCTCTCTTCATTCCTCCTTGGAAAGATTCAACCTCGCAGTCAGAAGGTTTGGATTTCAATGACATTGCAAGTCAGGATTGGGATAGGATAGCAGATGTTTTCAAGAGCTTGGCTGATGCTTGTAGATCTGGTCAGTACTCAAGGAAAATGAGATTGGTTTGGAGAATGGAGAGAGGGGGCTGTAGAGAGTGGTCGAAGATTGGAAGATAGTAGACTTTCGAGGCTCAGATGACTTAGACAGATAGAATGAATGCCCTTGAATTGCAGACTTCGAAAAACTCATAATAATTGGCAATGATTGCACTTGTGATATAGAGGTGCTGCTCAAACGGAGAGGGATCCAATCTGACTTTCTCTCTGTTCTTCTCATAACCTTCTCTCTCTCTCTCTATTCCATAGACTCACCCAGAACAAGTCTTGGTCAATCAAATCTACCCAACCTTCTTTCACTCTTACTATCCTTCACGATTCAATCCAGCTCAAATGACAAGTCTTCAGAAGAAATACAGGAAACAATCTCAAACAAAGTTCAAACTGAACTCTTGAGAAGCATTGCAAATCTATGTATCGATCATGATATCAATCGATCCTTGATGCTTTCAGTCGGTATACCCAATAAGATTCTACAAGTTCTAGGAGGTTTGATCCAAAACATCGAGAATCAAGAGAGTTCAACTACTGCTTTAAAAACGGAAACTTTGGTCAAATTAAGGACTACGTTGGGTTGTTTCCTAAATTTACAATTGGAACATAATGAAATCAAAAAGGATCTTCTGCAAAGTAGCTTGAGATCTACTTCTTCAAGTGAGAGCTCTGCTGAAGTTTCGATGGATTTCCTTCCAATCCTTCTGAGAATCTCTACGAATCCTAAGATTTATCTACCAGCTTCTTGGAGTCTTTCCCTCAATTCAACTCCATCTCATTCATCTCTAGAGCATTTATTGATCTCTTCAACCATTTCAAAATGGTCTTTCAGGATCTTGACGGAGCTTTTGACTCCTTTAGAGAAATCTAAAGATTCACAAAGTGAAACGGATTCAGATGAAACTTCAAGTGATGATAATGGAGAGATTGACGAAGTTAATGATTTGATAAAGAAAGTCAAATTCAAGTCTTCATCGAATCCGTTACTCTTGAAATGGATTCTGAGACCTTTTCATCATTTCTTAAGCAAGAATTCCCAACTTACAACTTCTTCCGATTTGGAGATATCATCAGAAGATGTAGATGAATTGATAGATTCAGATGCAGAGATTTTATCGAATCTATCTGAATTTTGGCATGGTTTATCAGAAGATTGTTGTTTGGGATTCAAATTGAGAATGATCAATCAAGATCAAGAACAGAATCAAAACCAACCTCCATTAGAGACTCTGATGGATTTCATTGAGTTCTCAAGTCATCCTCAAGAATGGGAACCAGATCGAATCGAGGAATCAAAGATTGAAAAACCAGAAGATGTAGAAGCCGCTTTAGAATCCATCAAGGCTTTCAGTGTTAATAAGGCTTTGATTGGTAAAAGTTTGATTCTCATAGTCAGTGAAGATAGGTTAATGGAATCATTGTTTACTTTGGATGATTCCAACGCCTCTGGAAACTCAAGTTGGTTCATTCAGAAATGTCTTTCTTGGTTGAAATTGGAATCGAAATATAGACCTGATTTAATCTCTCTAGGTATTCTTTGCATTGGAAATCTAGCAAGAAAAGACATCAATTGTATCAAGTTGTTGGATTTGACCGATATTGGAAAGGTTTTATTTACTTTATTGAAAAACACTTTGTTCCCTTCAAATGTCGATTCGGTCAAATCTTCGAAACCTCATCTACCTTCTTCGGAAGATTTGAAAATCATTCATTCAATCTTGGGTCTTCTGAAGAATCTATCTATTCCGAAAATCAACAAATCAAAGTTAACAAATTCAAACTTTATCGAATTGGTTTCTCATTGTTTAGATTCGAAATTCGACAGGATTCAACCGGTTCAATTTTTAGCTGTAGGAGTCTTGAAAAATCTAGCTTCAACCCCCTCTGGTGAAGGTGGGATTCGATTGAGTAATAAACCTGTTCAATCAGAACTGATAGATCTTCAGAATAAACACAATACGATAGAGAAAGTTCTAGGTTTGGTCAAGAGATCAGAAGATGTACCTATCAAATTGGAAGGTAGTCGAATCTTAGTCAATGCTATCAAATATCTTTGGTCTCCTCAATCAGTTGAAGATCAGAAAATAGATCAAGAATTGTTGTCAAAAAGTAGAGATCTTCTTATAAGAAGAGGAATTACAGATGTCTTATCTGAAATGGTCAGAGATTGCGAGAAGTATCCAATCTTGATCAACGAAGGGATCTTTGCTTTGACTTTGTTGGCTAGTTCCGAAAGAGGAGGTGAGTTACCTTTCAAGCTGATTGTGGCTTGTGACGCTACTTCCGATTGACAGTTGGTCTCTGACTTTCGTCTTACTCTATCGTCATTTCCAGCTCGACTCGTAGCGGTTTCTTTGACAAGATTACATCAAGCCAAGGCAATGACCGAATCAAGCGAAGAATTAGTAGCAAAGACCTCGAATGATCAACCTTCGAACACCTCCAATAACGATCCAACTGCACTTTCAATGATCAACTCGATCCTATCCTTGCAAAATCCTAGCATTCCCATAGAGTTCGTCATCAATTGTTGTTCTCTTATCAACTCTCTAGCTAGCACTGAAGCTCAACCTCAATTACTTTCAGATGATGAAATTGCAAAATTCGATCCTCAAGCTCAAGAAGGAGATCGAGACTCAGAAGAATGGCAAGCAGATTTCAAGAAGTCTGAAGAAGCTTTGAACCAGATCGAAAGAGGGGTCAGGAGATCTTTACAGAATCTCATTGATGATACCGTTTCTCCAAAAGAGGTCTTGAAACCTGCTAACATAGCTTTACAAAGTTGTGGCAAGAGATTCAGTCTGTGAGAAGGTTCAAAGTTGAGAAGTAGGAGGTCACAACGAGCATCGGAGCAAAGCCGTCTGCTCACACTTGATCTGTTTGCTTTCCTACTTCTTTAGACGAACTTTTTGTACTTTAGATCTCAGTCCTTCAATTCCAAACCTGTGCATGCACCCAGTAACTCACAAAGACGAGACTCTCCGGAAAGGTGTCACTCGAGCTCTCTTTTCTGGATTAAGCTCAAAGGCTCGTCGCCATTCGACTTCTTCCCTCGATAGGGATGTTCAGCATCTGTTTCATACATACAGCCCGATCCTTTCGGACGGACAAGAGAGATGTGTAGGTCAACGGCAGAGTTGGAAACGGGGAACGAGAGACTTCAAAGTCAGCTTTCTTTGACTCGTCACAACTTCAGCGATAGAATCTAGATTGCAGTCTCCAGATCCTTCCAGCTGCTGACGCACTCTTTGCAAGTTGTAAACGTACAGAATGGTTTGGATAGAAATGAAACTCTGCTCTCTCAGTGGTGCAAGCAAGGCAGATTGTCGATTTGTGCCACCAAGAATTGAGCGTTTCATTGGAAACTTCGAGATCTAGGAACAGGCAGCGAGGAAGAGTTTATCCAATGGACTTAAACCTCGAATCCTCACACCGATATTTTTCTTTGGAGTTTGAGAAATCGCAAGCAGCGCCTCGTCCAGTTCAACGTTCAAAATACATATGAGTCGAGGTTGAAACTCAGATCACATCCCGCCGCAGATCTTTTGCCTTTCGTTTTTTGGTCGATGTCGATCTGACTTGGAATCAACGCATGCAGATCATCATTCCTCTTGGAAAGAGTCAAATGTTGCTTCACTCTACGCACGCATGTAGAAAGCAGTCAAGAGTCTAGACAGACGACATGGTAGAAACTGCCTCGACGTTTGATAATCTCGTCGTTTCGTCCGCTTGTTTCCTTGGTCTTTTTGGGATGTTGGCTTTTGCTTTCGAGCGGGATTGAGATGCATCCAGACAATCTTTCAGACCCTCGCTTTATTCCTACCTACTTATAAAAAGCAGGCTTTTGAGAGAAGCTCATGTAACGGATCCTTATTTTCTCTCTTTCTTTCAGACTCTCTCATATTCCTTCAACCCGTTGACCAAATCACATCACTACTACTTCAAAGCGACGAGCTATGAGCGCCTCGTTCGTAAAGATCGCAACACTTCTGGCTGTGGCGGTCGCGATTGTTCAAGTTCAAGCTTTGCCGCAAAATCACACTCATTCGGTTTCTTCAGCTTCAGCTCCATCTATTACAGCCTTGATACAGTCCCCAAAGAGTCAAGATGAGGTTCAGCCATCCAGAATGTCTCAAAAAGTCTTGATTGCTCATGTGGTAAGTCTTGCCGTCGCGCGCTCTTTGCTCTCTCTCTCTCTCTAACCATTCCGATCGGCTTCGCCTCATCTCCATTTCAGATTTGCATGACTCTATCGCTTCTAGTATTTGCTCCTCTTGGTGCTATTCTAGCACGTTACGGACGGACTCTGTTTGCTTGGTCTTTCGTTCATCGACTCTTTCAAGGCGTCTGTGGCCTGTTGGCTATCGCTGGACTTGCTCTGTGAGTGTTCTAAAAGCTTTGAGCCTGCCATAGTCCATTGTATCTGAACTGAACTCTCATTTCTACTCCCCAACAGCGGTATAGCCTACACCAACCTCTCCCCGACAAGCAAAGGCCTCGCCTCATCTCATGCATCGGTAGGACTAGGATTGTTCATTATTCTCGTCATTCAATTCGTTCTTGGTTATGCCAGCCACATCTTCTTCAACAGTCAAATCTTGAAGTACAGATCCATAAACTTTGTTCATGCCGGATTGGGTGTCACAATCATTGGTCTATCCTTCTACGACGTCGTGTTAGGAAGCGAAGAGTGGTCGACTTCAAAACCACATTTGAAGGTCATCAAATACTCTCTTCTGGGATACGGTTTGACTCTCCTTTCTATCTACTGCTTGGGTTTTCTTTTGATTCCCAGAGAAATCAAACTCAATCGTCTACAGTATAATTCAGAGCACAAACTTTTGAAGTACCGTCTCACGTCTGCACCAACATCTACTCAAGAGACCCACCTCAATCAATTGGAATCTTACGCAACGAAGCTATCAATCCCGAAACCATTGGAAGAGATCTGTGGTCCAAGCAGCTTATTCTATCACAACACCGATCTGCAAAAAGTTGTCGTCGCCGAGGGAGAAGAAGGACGTCGTTCCGTATTCGAAGACGATGATGAAGATGATGACAAGAGCATGAAAGAGATCAGAAGTTCTTTCTCTTCAAGCAGGAAAGGGAAAAAGAGGAACTCGAAGAACAACAAAGAGAAAAATCACAAGTCTTTCGAATTAGTCAGGAGGAATGGTTACGAAAGTGATAGAAGCCTTCAAAGCAGTGGCGGTTCAAGAAAGAGTAGAGTCGGATCAGAGAGAACGGTGAAGAAGGATACAATCCAAAGACCTGAAATGAGAGAATACGAGACAAGGCCTCAATTAGGAAACACCAGTGAAGGAAATGGAATGGCTTTTGTTGATGCTTTGGAAGCTGAAGACGACGACAGTCTGGAGATGGAGTTCAGTGAGATTCGTTGGTCTGGAGTTGCCCTTTGAGAGATTTCTGGATAATTTTTCGATTGTTGATATTTTGATACCCTTCTTTAGATACAGCAGATTTAGTCCTGTAACCCACATTCTTTTGTTTCACTTTTCGTCAGTTCTGATTCTCTAATTCTCAAATTTGTTTGATCCAAATGCCCTACGTGTTCGAAGCTTGAAGAGAGGCAAAGTCTCTCAGAACCGAGGAAGAAGAGACATTTCTCAAAAAAGGAGAATTCCAACCAAGAATCAGAGACCTTGAACCGAAAGTGAGATTTCTCTACTTTCCAAGTCTGCCAGGAAGATGGATATGGGAGAAGACACGTCAAACGAGGTTCGACCTCAGCGAAGATTCTCAGAATGATGAGGAAGCCTCTTGGAAAGTTCTCGACGGTCTCTCCGACTGCTACTCACTCTCGTAAATAAACTAGCTCCCATTCTCCCCATTCTCATCGTGGTCTCTTTTCCGCCTCGAAGAAGCCCGAAAGCTTCGAGAATTCCGGAAGTGTAATTGTCTCGGGTTTCACATGACGGAGTGAAGGCAAGTAGAACCTGGAAATTGTTTCGTCATCCAGGTATAAGCCCATAAAGACAAGTTCCGGAAGAGAGAGACTCGTGTCTACTGGTTTGAAGAGATTTGCCTCTGCAGCGACACTCGTGCCTTGAAGTTGGATTTGAAAACTCTTGAGAGTTGAATTGCAGGACTCCAAGGCCTTCAGGATTCTACTTTGGTCTACAAAGCGGCTTTCTCTACCTTCGATAAGAAGTTCTGAACTTTCCAAAGAGGGAAAGTCAGCAGCCATGACTGCGTTGATCAGCTCTGAGTTCCCACGAAGCTCCAGATTGCGTAATTTGTGAAACTTGACTTGCCCTGTTGTTGTTCCAGATGGTAGAGAGAGTCCTTGAAGCGTTAGATTGGTGAGAGACTGACTGGAATTGAGGAGAATTGAATGGAATGATCCCAAATCATTGAATGATGAAGCCCCATCCCAAAAAGGCTGGATGATGTCCACCGTTTTCAGCGTCTTGTTGAAGGAAAGCCATTTTGCGAATTCATCATTGATTATCAGCCTAGAATTAGAATTCTGATCGAATTTCATCTGCAACACCTCCATCTTTGAGGCGAAGCCAATTGGCACTCTGAAATCTAGCGGAGTTGAGGCTCTGGCAGAACTGTAGAGATAAAAGTCGTTGAGGTTCGGATAAGTTGAGATGTGTTGGAAAACTTGTTGGTATTCAGGCTCTGTCCCTTCCAGATCCAACCCAATGGTCTTTAGAGCTGACTTTGACTGCAGCTGATCCAACCTCCTGAAAGTCTCGAAACCTCCCCCAGAACAGCTCGAATAATCTAACCTTGTGATCTCGCTTCCAGTAAAATCAATAACCCCTTCCAACAAAGAGCTCATGATAGAGCCATAATTCTCATCGAGCTCCCACTCTTGATTATAGACGTCCTGTTGATCAACTTTGTAGACTTGCAACTCCTTGGTCTTCCCTGCCGATCCAGACTCGAGAGTGAAGTTTAGGTTAGAATAGATAACGACTGAGTAAAGTGCCTTGAAGAATTTCAGATGCTTGATGACATTGACACAATGGACTAGAGATGAAATCAGATTGAACTCTTCTTCTGTGGATCCTGTCTTGACGTCGAGATCCAGATACAAACTCTTCAAACTATCTGAAGACAGCAGCAAAATATCAAATATGATCGAAAGCTTGGTTGCATTCCAACTGAGAACAGATAGTGCATTATCGTTGATGAAAGATCGAAGTTCCAAATGTGCTTGCTTCAATCGATTCTCACTCAAACTTGCCAGGCGCAGGACTCTCTTGATTACTCGGTTTGGAATGACTTCACGTTCGACCTCATCAAAGGTATGATCTTGACTCTCTTGCACGTTCTCTGGATTGAAATTATAGCACCATTCGTTAAGATAGAGTCTTGAAAAGAGAGAAGGGCACGACAGTATAGTATTTCTCCATTCTCGACTGGTAGCTGCGAACCCCAGAGCCTCGGAAGAGCCTGAAAAGCGGAACAGTTGTAGAAAGATTTCTCTCGGAAGGGACAGCAGTGGATCGGTGAGAGTGGACGAAGTTGGAGGCTTGAGTATTGGAGGAGGCTTCATGACGTTTGAAGAGAAAGAAGAAGAACCAAAAAGGAGATCTCGAAATGGAGAACCAGATGATGGAGGATCGGACTTGGCCTTCTCTGGATGGCTGCTTGATGTAGAAGTCGAATGAGTTGAGGTTTGAATGAGAAAGGAAGGGAGGGGAGTAGAAGGACGACCTCGATTTTCGAAGGGTTTGGAAAAGTTTCCTTTCCTTGAAACGCCGATCAGACCTCAACTCCTCCTCACAATCTCTACGAATCACACGTCAGACCAAATCAGAACAAAAGAAATTACAACTGAAAATTGAAAATGCGGTGGAAACACAGATGTTGCAGTGTGTGAAGCTTTTCGCTTTCCTCCTCTTCCTTCCCCCTTATCTCTCACTCAGCATTTCCACTTCTTCTCTTCTTCCTATCCTTGTCGTCGCCTTTATCTCTCGAGGATCCTTCTGCAGACCTGTCACCTCTAGACGAACTATAACGAGATGAAGTTCCACCGCTAGAAGTATGTCTGCTTCTGGTAGAAGTAACCTCCCCAGAACCGGACGCAGCAGTAGAAGAAGATTCCTTTTCTTTATCTCTAGACGAAGAGGATGATTCCTTGTCTTTATCCTTTTCCTTGTCTCTAGAGCTACGATCTCTTGAATGAGAGCTCTTTTCGTCTTTGTCTCTCTCACTACGATCTCTTTTCGAAGACGACCTTTCTTCTCCGGATCTATGCCTTGAGTGAGATGAAGATCTCTCCTTGTCCTTGTCTTTGTCCTTCTCCGAAGTCGATTCGGCGTTGCTTCGATTGCCTGAAGGAGCGACATTGCTTGGACTTTGAGCTTGAGCGAGTGCGGTTGCAAAAGTTCCGTACTTTGCATTTCGAGAACGATCCAACTTGCTTCTCTTCGAGCTGCTTTCGGTTGACTGTGTTGAGTTAGGCATGATGGAAAGGAGGGTTAGTCAGTAGAGTATTATTATTGACCATCGAGCTGGAAATCTGATCCGATTGCGAATACTTACAGTGTTTCCGACGTCTGCTGATGGAGAGGCAGAATCGATTCCACCCAAACGATCAGTCAAGCTGCGTTTCTGAGGAACAGAGGATGTTGATCCACCTTTCTCCTTGTCATCATTTCCATGACGATCCTTTCCATTCGAAGTAGAAGAAGGTCCAGCTGGTAAGAGTTCTTTTCCTTTCTCTCTTTCCTTATCCGAACTCTTGCCATCGTCTTGCCTATCACCTCTGTGTCTCTTCGAACTCGAGGAAGAAGATCTACTCTTCTCTTTCTCTTCAGTTCTAGAGCTTCTCGGACCAGTTGGAAGTGAAGACGCAGAAGTATCAGGATCCTTCTCACTTGTTCTATTCCTACGTTCCGATCGTTCACTTTCACGATCCTTCCTTTCTTTCTCTCTATCACTTCTATGAGATGACGATGAATGATCCCTGCCGTTGTCTCTGTCTCTGTCCTTATCTCCTCTATCCTTTTCCTTTTCTTTCTCTTTCTCCTTCTCTCTGTTGCCACGAGAGCGAGATCCAGCGGATTCAGCACTACCAGCTCTACTTCTACGATTTGCTTCCGGAGAAGTATCTCTAGAATTTCGTGGAGAAGGTTGAGCGGAGGACTTAGAAGTGTCGACCTCTTCACGTAATCTTGAAGACGAAGTGATTCTAGAGCTAGATCCGTTCCTCGCGACATCTCTGTCAGAGAGCCCACGATCTCTCGCAGCTTGAGCTCCAGCAGTCGTTGCAGGACTACGTGGAGGATTCATGCTATCCAAAGCAGCTTGACGAGCTGCAGAAGTAGAGTTTGAAGCGTTGGAGGCAGAAGCAGAGGACGAAGTAGTACGACTGTCAGCTCGAGGTCCACTTGGTGGAAGACGTTCCGGAAGACCATGAAGACCAGTTGGAGTACTTCTTCCGCTAGAGGTGGGCTGACCTGGTCTAGCAGGAAGGGAATTGGAAGCTGTTCTTGACGTCTCAGGTCTAGCTGGGATTCCATTCGAGTCCTTGATCTCCAAGACTCGACCCGAAGAATCTGTCTTGGTGAGTTGAGGACGAGAAGGTCCAGCTGGAAGAGAAGAAGGAAGACCGTTCTTCGATCTATCAGCTTTGGGAGCTGAAGGGGCCGTTGGCACAGGCTTCGAGACCGGTTCGAGAACGATTGGGACGTAATCTTGAGGTGCTTCTTTATGTTGATAGACGTGAGAGGGGACCCAGGTCTTCTTTCTCATGTTCAGAGTAGCAGACAGACCTTGAGCCAACACCTTTAGATCTCCACGTTGTTCTGAAGCAACGAGTTTCTGAACGGCATCCAAGAGATCCTTTCCATGAGCGTCGACCATCGGGAAGAAAGGAGAAATCTTGGTCATGACGACGATGGCATTCCTGACTCTCATGTATTCCGAAGACTTGAAGCAGCTCAAGAAAGCCTGAACAACAGGAGATAAGAAAGGTGAGAAGTCAAAAGTCAGAAATCGTCTCGCACAGAGAAGTTGTCGACAAGCTTTCTATTGCCTCAAATCGAAACTCACCTTCTTCAAAGCGTCTTGCCACTTGTGAGTGACCTGAAGGAATTGTTTCCAACTCATGAAATCATCAACGGGAATCTCTTCTCCTCCATGACGATTCCCCCATCTCAATTGGAATCCAGGTAGATTGGCACCGATTCCTTCCTTCTGATAGAGTTTCTCATTCTTGACCCAAGGACTGAGATCCGACAGGACTGTATGAAGGAAGGTCGAGTAGTTCCTAGCTTCATTCTCAGTGCAAGAGAAGACTGTTGGGGCTACGTTATCAGCGCTGAGAATCTTGTCGTACATGTTGAGAGCAGAGAAGTTTTTGGTTCCTTGATTATGCATCAATCGAATGAAACGTCCGGAGAAGATGGCATCGACTGGAGAGAGAAGAGCTCTAGGATAGATGCATTGTTGAAGTAGAACGCTGACGTAGGCTTGACGAGTACTCGAAACGATCGTATCGGCTGTGAAAGATGTTGAAGAGAGGGATCAGAGTGGGACGTAGACGCATAGGAAAAGTGAAGGAAAGAGACCAGTCTCCTCATGTTCTACATGCAACAAATGGAAGCCAAAACTCACCTAGCCAATGATTCTTCTCAGCCGTCAGTCTCCTCCTAGTGACGGAATGAGCCAAAGTCTGATCCTTCAGTTCATTGTTCAAAGCTCTGGTGCTCTTCTCGAACTGTTCCTTGTAGCTCTGTCTATTCTTCAAAGGAGCTTGAGGATCGAAATCTCTAACTAGTTGCTGATAAAGTTTGTTTTCCTGATCGTATCGATTAGAAGGAACATTGATATCCGAAAGAGCCAATTGCCAAAAAGTGACGTAAAGGTTAGGTCCGATAGTTGACTTGACGAGATCAGGAAGGAATTCTCTTGCAGCTTCGATAGCATTCGTTAATCCAGCATGCCAAATGGGTTTGGTGACAGCAGGTTCGACTGGAGTTGGAGTTGGAGAAGAGGTTGACTTGATAGCGGATTCGATTGCTTTTGAGACTTCGCCGTCAGCAGTACCATTTGCTTTCGAAGATTCTTCTCCTCCTTCTTCCTTCTTTGCTTTCTCTGCAATTTCCAATTCCTTTGCTGCAGCTGCAGCAGCAGCTTTGGCCTTACTAGCCTTGACTTGTTCTCTCAATTTGGTTTCAGCTTCAATGTTATCTATCGATTTCATTTCGAAAGCCAATTTTGGTCTGATGATATGAAAGGCGATAGAAGGTTCTAAACCAAATCTGACGCATAAAGACTTGAGATCCGGAATCAAAGCAGCATAAGTACCAGGTTCCAGATAATTGTAAAGGAACTCTACGTATTGAAATAAAGTCTCCTGACAAGAATCGAAGAGATTTCCAAGATATTTGAGATGAGCTTCGTCTTCTGGAACCAAATGAATGCAAGCTTGTCTTTGCTGAGAAATGAAGATCAAGAAAGGGATCAATAAATGACTCTGTCTGAAAGTCGTCATTAATCTATCACCACTTCCTTTGAACTCTCTTCTTGCTGCTGATCCAGGTCCTGCACTCTCGACCATCATTGCTTCCTTTCTCAATAATCTACCACCGGTAAGGGCATGAATTTGCTTTTCACCCAAGTTCTGAAGAGGTTCGATTCCAGTCATCTTCGTAACCAACTCTCTGACGATGATGAGATCCTTGGAATTGTTGGCTTTGAGTTGATTTGCTATGTATTGAAGAATTGGAGTTGGATCCATCGATCCGAACCTCTTGTAAAGAGAACCAGTGAAGGTAGCCAAAGACTTCAGCCAAAGAGAGATGTTAGTTCCATCCGACTTTGTTCTTTCTTTGTCTGGATTCGACAAAGCTTCCACCAAGCTCCAAGAGAAGACGTCATATTCGAACGGGGTCAAATACCTTGCACATTCAACCACTGAAGGGATCAAATTCTCGTAAGATTGAACTTGATTCAACACCACACTGAAGAAGATGGTAGGATTTTGATGAGAAGCCTTGACCAATTTACGGGCCCAATATCGATGATCGTCACTACTGACTCTCTTGAGGATTCCTTTGGCTGTACTCTCGGTTGCGATTTGTCTAGCTTTGAATTCTGGTTTCTTGTAGAGTTCATATTTCCATTCTCCGTAAAGTGCAGCTCTTTCAGTGAATGGAAGCAGCTTCAAGATGGACCAAAGCTCTTCCACGATTGCACAATCTTGACAAAGAGTGAAAGCAGGAATGATCAAAGTCCTGATGACATCTATCCAAGCTTTCTTTTGATCTTCTTTTCCTTCTTCGACTTCTCCTTCTTCTCCAATTAAGAGCTTTTCCAGGTAGGACTTGACCAATCGACAGACGACTTGTAGCAGAACCTTGTCTCGATGGAGTTGAGCTCCAAGAATCTTGAGTAAAGGGATGAAAGTGTTGAAGATTTCTTCCTCGCCATGACACTGAACGATTTCCTTCCTCCAGTCTTCGACGAAGAAGACTCTTCGTGAAGCGATTAGAGGTAGAGGTTCCGGAGCTTCAGAGGTGAGAAAGAGAGAAGGAAGTGAAGCAGGTCCCCGCTGTTTCTTTTGAACGTCGTAAGCTGGTCGAATCGAAGTGATTGCATCGATGTCGAAAGCAGAATTGGTTTGCTTCAGAGAGATGGGTTCGAAGGCTGGTTCGATAGAGATCTTCAGTAATCTGATGAAGGGATCCGCCACCGAAGAAGGAAAGGCTGAACAGAGCCAAGGATATCGAACCAGAATGAAGAGAGATTGTTTGATTTGACCTATACTGAGTAGAGCTTGAAGAAGACCGACTACGTGATTGGGAAGTTCCTTTGTAGCAGCGTCAGTTCCAGTTGTTGCTGAAGAATCAGTTGCTGCAGAAGGCTTTCCTTCGTCTGGTAAGGGCGCAGACATGGTGAGAGCGTTTGATCCTCTAGCAGTCTGCAACTGTTCCTTGAGCGCTTCTTTATACTTGGCATGAAGCTTTGGCATATCTTCTTCCAGTGGATTGAGATGATTCATGAGATCCGATAACCGTACTAGACCTTCTCGAATCAGAAGAGCGGCAGCTAGGTAGAGATCCTTCGGAACTACTTCCTTGACGTGCTCCTTTAGGTAGAATTGAAACTTGAATCCCAAGACTTGAGCACAGGTAGAGTTTCCGAGCTCCTCGCTCAATTTGAATTCGAGATGAGGAATTGAAGTCGATGATTGTTCAGGTTCGTCCAAATCCATTGCTGACGATTCTTCATTGGAAGTTTCTTTAGTCTTTGATGAATCAGTTGATGAAGGTTTCCTATCCCTTCCCCAAGGAGAAGCGAGAAGTAGGGCCAAGAAGAAAGGATGATGATTGACGACTGAATTTGCAAAGATATCCAGAATGATATCCAAAACTCTGGTTGGATCTAAATCGAAATAACCAATCAAAGCAGAGAGATTCTCCATGACTTTCTTGGCTCTGGAATTCCTCTGTTCTGCAGTTTCTTGCTCTACGACGTGAATGTCATCTGGACCTAGTAGAAGTGTAGATGCTTTTTCTTTGGCTTTTGAGGAATAGACTGGTAAGATTGGAGGACCCATTCCATTGATTAGAGCGTTGATCAAGGCAGCATAACCTTCATTCTCTTCTCGAAGCAGATTGAATCTGGATTGCTTGTAATATAGAGCAGTGTTGAGTCTGACGTCCTTTCTCGAGAAGAGCAGCTCGTCCGTGATGATCTTGAGAGAAACCAATAGAGGTCCTTCTAGCTCTTCATTGACTCGCTGCTGAGGAATGCAGTCAGAGACCTGCAAAAAGGGAGGGGGAAAGAGATAGCAGAGCGTTTAGTGAACTTGCTCGTGGATATGTTCCAAGCAAAAACATTCAGAATGGTTCATCTCAAAATGAGATCGAATTGCAGTCTTCTTCGAACTCTCGAATACTCACTATCAGTTGCCTCACAATGCCAACCAAAGTATTCCTAGCCTCTTTCAACTTCAGAATCTTCTCACCATTCTCCTTCATTTCATCTTGCAAATAAACATTTCCATCATCTCTATGTTGCAGAACTCTCCTCTGTTTCTCTTGTTGAGTCAGTTTTTCCTTTATCTCCAAAGGTGTATCCGATTGTAATTCTCTTCTCATATCCAATTCCGAATAAATGGATAAAATCACATCCAAAATGGTTTGAATCAGTTGTGACTTAGATGAGTTAGCTTCTGACTCTTGATCTTGAGATTTGATGGAATCGAAAAGGTGTTGAAACAGAGAAATGAAAGCTGCATTGCTCAATTTGGGAGATAGGACTTGAGAAGTTAGAAAGGACAAGAGTAGAAGCGGGAAGGATTGGATTGGAGTTGAATTTGAATTTGCATCTGGATCTAGATGAATGGCGAGGGCTGAGGTGAGAAGTTGATACCTTTTGAGGAAGACAAAGGGAAAGGAAGATAGAGGGAGGAGAGAAAGGAGAGCCAAAGATGACCAAATTGGGATTAGAGAATGCTTCCGATTATAAGTTTGAGATTTCTAGTATTCAAATAGATCAAACCCAGAAATGGTAGACATGGCTGGATAGACTGTAATCCTCAATAAAGTAAGTGGCTGTCATGTCAGATCTTCTGAATGAAGGCGAAAGAGATGGCCTGATGATCTGTGACCTGCGCATCAGATCGATCTCTTGAATTCGAGAAGAGACCAGAGCGCATATATCCATTCTCAATAACCATTCCGAAGTCTATGAAGCGAAAGAGGACTATAACCTTTGGCTGAGGTATGCTTCTTGTAGACGACTCGACTGACTTGCTACTCACATCTTGTCCCTTCCGCCGGTCTCCCAAGTGTCTAGAGATTGCTTTGTGATTGATTTTGCATCTTGACTGTCAGTCGGAAGCGAGACTTCTGACATGTTATCAGAGGGAATAGAAGATTGGGATGCTTTCTTTCTATCTCTTTGTCTGATTCAGAGATCTAATCTAAGCCAGGATCGACTTGTTCTTGCAGATGCGATCCTGATCCCTGTCCTGTCCTATGCTGTCTATCTCTGTCTACTCTATAGAAATAGAAGTAGAGATGCCAGTAGAAGGAATAGAAGTGTTGATGTCGAGTGGATGAGCAAGAAGGAACAAAGATCTCTCTCACTCACTTGTTGACCATCAACTTCAACATCGACCAAGTCACAGTCAAGAGACGATTAAAAGAATGTCTGAATTCGCAAAGGATTCCTTGACTTTGGAGGAAACAAAGTGAGTACAAACTATCAGAACAATAGAACAATCATCCATTCACTCTGTCCGAATCTCTGACTGATCCATCCACTCCTCTCTCTCTATCCTATTCCCATCTCTAACAGCCAACTCAGAGCAAAGTTGGGTCTCAAACCTCTCGTAGACGACGGTCCATCCAAGAAAGATAAAGATGAAGACAAGCCATCCAGTGCTCTAGACGGTCAGGAGGAGAGAGCAAACGAGAATTACGATAAGCGTAAACAGAAGGAGAAGGCCGAAAGAGAAGAGAGAGAGGCTAGAGAGAGAATCGCAAAGTGAGTATCCGATTCAGAGATGGTAGATTCAGCATTGTTAGAGCTTGTCGTGGTAGCCAAAGAGAAAGATTGCGAAGGAGCATCTTAGGATCTAGAGAAGATCAACTGCGCCAGGCTTTGCTTAGTCTTCTCTATCCTAATGGGTGAAAGCATACATCTTGACAAGATCCGGGAAATTGATGTGTATTCCGTGTCGCTTGTCTTTCATTTCATCTTCGAGAGAACTTTGAAGATCGTCTTTCTCTTGCAGCCACACCCTCTCCCCTTACTAACCTTTCTCCTTTCTCCTCTTCTCCTTCTGTCCCCTTCCTCAGAGCTCAAAACAAAAGGGAACTAGCAAAGAAGCTTCGTGGACCAACTTTGGGAGATGCAGAACCTTCAACTCTGGGCTCTTCCTCTTCCTCTTCTTCCTCCTCAAAGGATACATTGAAATGGTTGAAATCCAGACAAAAGAAAGAGAAAGCCCACGCAGCAGCCAGATTAGCAGAATTAGAAGCACAAGAAGCAGAAATAGCAGCCTCCTACGATTCCAAAGATTTAGCCGGTCTAAGGGTAGGACATGATTTAGATTCCTTTGATTTCCAAGATGGAGAGGAAAGAGTTTTGACTTTAAGAGATTCAAAGATTCTAGGAGCAGATGAAGATGAGGATGAATTGATGGATTCAACTTTACATCAATCTGAATTGGATAAACAGAATTTGGAAAGAAAGAAGGGAGTTAAAGCTTATACTGGATTGGATGATGAAGAATTCGATCCAAATGGAAATGGAGTTGGAAATAAGAAAGGAGTACTTTCGAAATATGATGCTGATATCAAAGAGAATGATAGAAGTAGAAGAGAGAGAGAAGATGGAGGTTTCACTTTGGGTGCTCCAGTTAGGAATAAAGAGGAGGAAGTTAAGAAGAAACAAGAGGAAACTGCTAGGATGCTGAATAGAACTTTGTTGAGTCTTGATTATACTAGTGAGTATCTTTCTCATCATGACTTTATCATGTTTCCTCTTTCTAAATGCTTTTTGACTGATCTGAATCTCTTTCCTTTCTTTACCCCTTCCTTTACACCTTCAACAGAGAATCAAGAAGCTTCGGATTACTTGGCTGAAGGAGACGTTGGATTCAAGAAATCAAAGGTAAGTTTCGTTTCCACGTCCTCTTCCTTTTCCTTCCTTCACTGTCGCGAGCATTCACTGAACATCTCATCATCTATGGATCACACCTCGCTGACCAGGTTTTGCCACAATTCTCCAAACGTCGATGCGGATCGATGTTCTCCTTCGTTTCTCTCCTACCCTACCTCACAGTCTAAGAAGAAAAAGAAGAAAGCTTCAAGAGTCAAACTAGAAGCAGATGATGACGATGAAACTGCTGCTGCTCCTTCGAATGCAGAAGCGGATTCCGAAATGAAGGATGCAAGCACTGGTGAAGTCGTCTCTGCACCTTCTCGTCGAAGAGTTCAAGAAACTGAAAACTTTGTAGATGATGATGAATTGGCTGCCAGTCTGGCTCGTGCTCGAAGGCAGAAAGCTAAGAAGACTTTTGCAAAAATGACTCCTGAGATGATTGCAGCAAATCGTAAGTGTCGGTTCGAGTGAGCGCTGGGGGATCGTCGAGTTGCTATTGATGAATGCTGACTGTATGCCTCTTTTCTTCTCCTCTCTTACTAATCCTATCTACAGTGAAAGCTCAGCAAGAAGCCGAAGCCGCTGAAGCTGCTGAAAAGGAACGAGAAGCCTCTCAAGCCAACGTCGAACCAGCTCCTGCAGTCAAGAGAGAAGGAAGCTCGGAGCTTCTGACCTTTGATGCTACTTCTGAATTCGTTCGTAATATCTCCAATCGTCCAGTCGAAGAACCTCGTCGTCGAATCAAGCGAGGTAGCGAAAGTGCAACTCCAGCTCCAGGTCCTTCTTCGACGACTTTGGATGAGATCAAGATCAAGGAGGAGCCAGAAGAAGAGACCTCTGGAGCTGTAGATGTTGAGATGTTAACTCGACCTCCAATTGATGAAGAAGATGAAGGAGAAGATTATGAAGAAGGTCCTCCTCCAGATCTGGAATCCAAAGAACCTCCGACTCAAGAAGAAGAGGAAGAGGTCGAAACTTCAAACGCCACAGGTAGTTTGGCTGGTACTCTAGCTCTTCTCAGAAACCAAGGTCTAATCAGTAGTATAAGCTCAGAACAACAAGCTAGAGAGAAAGAACAATTGAAATACGATGCTTGGTTAGCAGCTCGTCGAACTGAAGATGCAGCTAGAGAAGCCGAAAGATTAGCTTCCAAAGCTCAAGGAAGTGCAAAGGATCAAGCGACTAGAGAATGGGAAAACAAGCAAAGAGAAGCTGAAGATGCTAGAAGAGCCATTGATAAATTCAAAGATTATAAACCTGACATTGATATCAAATATCATGATTCTCATGGAAGAGTATTGAATAATAGAGAAGCTTGGAAACATCTAAGTCATGAATTTCATGGTAAGGGTCATGGTCATAAACAACAGGAAAAGATTAGGAAAAGAATCGAATTGGAAAAGAAACAGGAGAAAATGTTTGCTGGGGATTCGAAAGGAATGGGATCGACTTTTACTGAGAGAGCTGAAAGGATGGGTCAAGCTCATATGGTTTTGAGTGGTGAGTAATCCTTCTATGTTTATCATTTGCATCTTCAGATCTCTTTTAGTTCTCTTATACTGACTCTGATTAATCCTTTTATTTTCTTCTCTCAGTCGGAGCTCGTGGTAACGCTCCTCAAGATATCGGAATGTTAGGACCTAACACTGTCAAGAAAGGTTCTTCGAGCAATTCCAACAAAGCCAAAACATCAAATGGAGATGCGAGTTCCTCTCGAAATGTTCTTTCTAATGGATCACCTCCTCCTCCAGGAGGATTGGATAGTTGGCTTGGTGGAATTCAAAGTGGTATCGCAACGAGTTCGACTGTCGCTACTACTGGAAAGAGAGCTGGTTTCGCTCCAGTCAGATCTTCTCCGATAGCTAATGGCAATGGTAGTGGGACTCCTAATGGAGATGCAAAAACTGGTGGAGATGGTGAGGCAGAGGGATCTCAGGGAGGAAGTCGATTTAAACTCACTTTTGGTACAAAGAGAGAGAATCCAGACGATAGTAGTGATCAAGCTCAGAAGAGAAGAGCTTGATATCCTTTTTTGTTTCTTGATTGTATAATATTATCGTTTGAATTCAACCCGCGTTGTTCGTTCAGTGTTGAAGAGGCTATACGCAGCATCAAAACTAGAACGAAGATAGTGTGATTTGCTCTTGTCCCTCAACCCCAACTACTGAAACTTACGTCACTTCTAGTTTCTTGTCTTCACTCTCAATTGTGAGTAAAGAAGACATACAACACTTCAACCACTCGTTTAACAACTCGATAAGCGAGCAGAAGCATCAACATCAGCAAAATCTAGACTGCACGAGTGGCTCACCTCTTTCCTTTCCTCCTTTCCCCTTGTTCATCTTGTCGCTCTATCCAGATACCAATCTCTCAATTTCCACTCCCAAACTCTCTTAAACTAATCAAAACTAACGATGCGTGAGGTGAGTGACGAGCAACAGAAGGTCAACTACTATCTTCAACTTCCTAGCTAACCAGTATCTTGCCTTCTACCTCTCCTCTCCTCCTTCCCCCTTCAGGTCTTGTCTCTTCATGTCGGTCAAGTGAGTATTCGGAGTGGACTCGTTCAACTCGCATCATCCTCAGACAAGCACACCTCTTCTACTTTGCAATGCTGATTGTGTTTTCTTCTTATCTTCCTTCCTTTCGCTCCTTCAGGCCGGTGTTCAAATGTAGGTTCTTTTCCTCATTCTTTCAAGTCCAAAGTTCTTGTTCTCATTCATTCTCTTCATTCTCTCTTTCCATCCCTCTTTGACTCAAAGTGGTAACGCCTGTTGGGAAGTGAGTGCGAGGCAAACACACGCTTCCGATTCTTTGACTCTCAAACTCTACAATGACTCTCTTACCTCTTCTACTCCTCGTCTCTGCTTCTACTCTATCAGCTTTACTTGGCTGAACACGGTCTTACTCCAGATGGTCGTGTAGCTGAAGGTTCTCCAGCCGGCGATGACGCTGGTTTCTCTACCTTCTTCTCTGAAACTGGTTCAGGAAAGGTGAGTGGCGGGCAAGAGACAGATTGAAGAGGGCATACAATTGGGATTGGGATTGAGAGGAATGACTATTTGATATATGAATCATGAGAAAAATGCCCGACATTCTACTCGAGCGAGGGATCCTAATCTTCTTTCCTTCCTCCCTCCCCACCCTCATCAGTACGTCCCACGTTCCATCTACGTCGATCTCGAACCAAACGTCGTCGATGAAGTTCGTACCGGAACCTACCGTTCTCTTTTCCACCCAGAGACTCTCGTCACTGGAAAGGAAGATGCAGCCAACAACTACGCTCGTGGTCATTACACCGTAGGAAAGGAACTCATCGACCAAACTCTAGACAGAGTTCGTAAACTAGCCGATGCCTGTTCAGGTCTTCAAGGTTTCTTCGTCTTCCACTCTTTTGGTGGAGGTACCGGATCCGGATTCGGTGCCTTGTTGATGGAAAGATTGGCTCAAGATTACGGAAAGAAGGCCAAGTTGGAATTCTCGGTTTACCCAGCTCCAATGATGTCTTCTTCAGTTGTTGAACCTTACAACTCTATCTTGACTACTCATACCACTTTGGAAAACTCTGACTGTTCCTTCTTGGTTGACAACGAAGCCATTTATGACATTTGCAAGAAGAATTTGGGTATTCAATCTCCAGGTTACTCCAACTTGAACAGATTAATCGCTCAAGTCGTTTCTTCCATCACTGCTTCTTTGAGATTCGATGGTTCTCTAAACGTCGATTTGAATGAATTCCAAACCAACTTGGTCCCTTTCCCAAGAATTCATTTCCCATTGGCTACTTATGCTCCAATCATCTCTGCTGAAAAGGCTTTCCACGAACAGAACTCTGTCGCTGAAATGACCTTCTCTTCCTTCGAGAAGGGTAATCAGATGGTCAAGGTGAGTAGTCGGACTTCAGGAAGGCGCATTAGAAAGGGACTTGTGTCTGATTTTCCGTTTCCAACATTTTCAACTCTACTTACACTTTCCTTCCCTTCTCTTTGCAGTGTGACCCACGTGACGGTAAATTCATGTCTTGTTGTCTGCTCTACCGTGGAGATGTCGTTCCAAAGGACGTCACCTCTGCTGTCGGAGCCATCAAGACCAAGCGTACTGTGAGTAGAGAGAGCGTGTTTTGAACTTCTAACGAGTAAGATCGACATCTGAACTCTTCATCTTTTTCTCCTTTACATCTCTTCCCAGATCCAATTCGTCGACTGGTGTCCAACTGGTTTCAAGATTGGTATCTGTAACGAACCACCGACCTCGGTTGGATCCGATTTGGCAAAGGTTTCCAGATCTCTTTGTATGCTTTCCAACACTACCGCCATCGCTGCTGCTTGGTCTAGATTGGACAGAAAGTTCGACTTGCTTTACTCTAAACGTGCTTTCGTTCATTGGTACGTCGGAGAAGGTATGGAAGAAGGAGAATTCTCTGAAGCCAGAGAAGATTTGGCTGCTCTTGAAAAGGTGAGTTGAGATGAGAAGATGAACAATCTCGAGAATTAGCTTCAGCTGCTGACTTAACCTCCCTTTTCTCTTTTCTCTTCTTCGATTTCATCAGGATTACGAAGAAGTTGGTTTGGACTCTGTCGGTGACGAAAGCCAAATCGAAGCTGAAGAATACTAATCCACTTCGCTTCATCTGAGTACCTCTCAATGACAGTTCCTTGAGGATTACCTCTTTCTCGAGCTTGTCTTTCAAATCCAATCAGACTCTTTTTCTCCCTTCTTGGATCGATCAAATGCCCTTTTATTTGCGTTTCTCCTCTGCTCTTTTCTCTCTTCATTCTTATTACCAAACTGGCTTTCAGGCTAGGCATCCCCTATTACTATCAATTTATTTCTATTATTATTCTTCTGATCATCGATTGCGTGGCTGATGATCAATTGGCATTAGGTTGCGTTGACTCCAAATGAAAGAGAAGGAGCTTCGTTGGGCAGAGTGAAGATGGAGATTCTCTCGTCTTTGCCCTTCTCTGCTTCCTTCTTCTCTTACCTGACATTCACGCCATCTTTACTTGAAATCTAGATAGTCTCTCTCTTCTGAAAGAGATGCGCGCCTTGCCTAGGCCTTTGACTCGGCATTCTCAGAGCGACTTGCGAGGCGAAGAAGGGATCTCGTTCTCTTTCTCTTCTACCATCACATCCTTTCCGTCCCTCTCTGTTCTTCTTCGATTCTTCTCCTCCTGTCAAGCGAACGAGTCGAAGTTCATCTTCAAGATGATACTACCAGAGATCTCATCGACTTCATCAAGCCTTCAAGATCCTGTCGATGTTCTTCCAGCCGAATTATCCCTCAGGTTTCTCAAGCGTCTTCCCTCCACGACAATTCTCCAAATGACTTCAACTAGCTCCAAATGGAGGAATCTCATTCTTTCCAATCCTGCTCTGTTCAATGTTCTGGACATTTACGAGTCTTTCTTTGCGGATGAGGCAGGGATAGATGAACAGAAGGCAGCTGCAAACACGTTGATCAACGAAGTTTTGAGATGGGCGAATCTGGCTGAGAATAGATTGGTAGATGTCACACTTAAAGTAGGTTCCTTTGTGGAAGACTGTCACCTATCACTTCAGGACTTCAAAGCAACACGGATTTCAATCGTCATTAACATCCTTCGCTTCTCTTCAAAGTTTCTCAAAACAATAAACCTTTCACTAGTCGATTTTGGAACCGATGTCGCCATCAAAACAATCCATATAACCAATCTCATCCAGGGCTTAGAAAGTTTCCAAATGCTTCAGAAAGTCGTGATTGGTTCTGACCTCGGACTTTCATTAGATTCAGGATCCGAAATCACCAGATTTTTGAGCATCGATGAACCCTGTTACCACTATGATGAGGAGATATCTGAACTACATGGAAGCAAGTCTACCTATGTACCATTGATTCAAGCAATAACAAACTTCACCGGGTCAGGAATAGATTCAGCAGACCTTCGTGGATCTCCAGTAATGAGTTTCAGAGCTTTCGAGGAATTCAAGCTATCTTCAACGTTTCTGAGAACCCTCACCATCTACATGAGAGGAATCGAGGCAAATTCGGGACAAGTCATTGCTTTTATAGTCGCTTGTCCAAATCTAGTAAATTTATATGTGTCATCTAGTTCACACCGTGATGTTTATGATGAATACGATGATCGAAATAGCGATGATGAAGGAGAGATGTTAGAGTTTAGGATTCCCAAGATGGCAAGCTCGAAGTTGGAATACTTACATGTTGATTTTCCAGACATGAACTCCAAATTGGTGTTAGATGAGAACTTCTTTAGCTGGGCTGGAGGTAATCGAAATCTAACAAGTTTTTACCTGAGGGGATGTCAAGCAGTGCGGAGGACTATTCCAATAGATCTGAGCTCATTTCACACTTTTCTCAAGTTTAACAAATCCCTACAAGACCTAACTATAGACGGAATTTACCCAACTTCACAGATTACTACGGCATTGACAGAAACTCTTTCGTTCCCAGCACTGACAGAGCTCGAGATCGTCGGAAACATTGACCTCATTAGTTTTCTTCTGAGATGTAACTCTAGCTGTTTGAAAGAACTAAGGTTAGTGGCGAGGGACGGAGAAGAATTTTCTGGGACTTCTCATCAAGCAATAAGGCAGAAAGTCCAAGATTGTAGAAAGACTTTGGAAAGGGTTGAAATCGTGGCTCCTCTAGAGGAGATGGAGAACCAAGAGTCGAAAGAAATCAAGCAGACAGATCTTCAATCGCAATTCACCCTTCGCCGTTTGTCACGCCTTCATTTGGACTTACACGATGAGACGATATCAAAGTTTTATCAGTCACTACGCTGTCCCAAACTCTCAAAGGCTGGAAGGCCAAATCTTTTTCTACGAAAGGACTCTCGATTTTCTCGAGAATCTTTTCTCGAACCTAGACTAGAAGAAGTCACCTCAAGATCACAAGAAATGCTGTGAGCTCATGGAATTTCTTCGACAGCCGGTGATGATACAGCCAGAGTTTAGGCCTTTCAATTCTCTTCCAACTCTTCTCCTTCTTCAATTTTCAGCTCAAGAGTCTGGCTTGTCATTCTCTTTTAACTTTGTACTGCATTGTTGACGCTCACGTATCTTTCACCTCTTCCAAATGCTTTTCTTCAAGGGCTTGCACAAAGCACCCTCATGACTGAAGATGGATGGAGTCTGTCAATGCTCTGCCTTCAATGACAGTCTTTTTTCAAGAGAATATTGACTTCTCTCGAGATTCACAAAGAGCTGTTCTTCCTTTCCGAAAAGGCACTTACACAACGAAAACGAAAAGATAGCGTCTATTTGACAATTCGGTTCTCTATGACCTCCTAGCCAATCAGTATCCAAATCTTACAGAGAAAAGAATCGAAGAAGGTTGCTGACACTAAACCCGAGCGTGGCAGCCTGCGATGGATCCTGAGAGAAGGAAATTCAGACGTTATCAAGAAAGATGGTCAGTTCGCCAGTCGTATATCAATCGCTCCATTCAATTCTATTCACTCACTCTCGATTTTTATCGCTCATTCTCCTTCTTCTTCATCATCGGCCTCTTCCTCATCGATTTCTTCGTTGTCGTCTGGCTCATCCTCAGAATCGCTATTGCCTTTCAAGGAAAAAGACACCTGTGAAGGTCTCCAACGACGATGAAGATCGACTCTTTTGAGATCGGGATAATTGATTGAGAGATAAAAGGTTGATATAGTCTCGAAATCAAGATCCAGACTCAAAGATGTGAGTATAGGCAGGGAGAGAGAAGCGCCTTGATCGTCCTTTGAGCTTGCAATTTGATAGACTTTGCTTCGGCTTGATCGATTAGGATCAGGATCGTGATGGCCAATAGAAATTGACTCGAGACAAGACTTGCAGGATCTCAAGATCTCAACCACTCCGGAATGATTAACTTCTTGATTCTCACAAGGTGTCCAGTTGATAAGCTTGAGGGTCTCAAGCGAGCCATAAGATGCTGAAGCAAAGAAATTGAACAGTTTCAGATTTCCTTCGATATGAAGGACCTCGAGATTTGGGAGGTGGATTTGATCTGATGATGTTTCTGGAGCGAAAGAAAGTCCTTCCAAATCGAGAGAAGTAAGAGAGGAGCTGCAGGAGAGTAGGAAAGCTCGAATGACTTTTGAAGGTATGATTTCGGCATGGCGGAATCTGTGTCGAAAGTATTTGAGAGACTGCAAGGATCCACTTCCACCGATCCATTTAAAGAATTGGTCGTTTAGATCGATGATGCTATCTCCTCTTTCTTCTATTTCCAAATGTTTCAATTTGGTGAGGTATGTTGATCTTGATGGAACTCTGAATCTCCTCTCTTCTTGCTCATTCATGGTATAGTCGTTCAGAAGTAGCGCCTCGAGGTTGGGACAATCAACGGCCAGATTGAAAACCTCATCGAACTTGATCGTATGTCCACTGAATACCAAGCACTCGAGTGACTCCTTGGACTCCCTTAGCTTTCTGAACATCGATTGACTGACTTCTACAGTGGCTTCAATTGCCAGCATGCCCATTCCGTGTTCAGTGAAGTTCGAGATCTCTTCGATCAGAGAAGAGTAAGTGGATCTCCTATTCCACAATTGTAGCTCTTGCATCTCGTCCTCTTTGACACAGTATTCGTTATCCCTAGAGTCTGAGATATACACCGACTTGGACTTATCTTTGGATTGAGAGCCCAGAGAGATAGCGACTTCTGCTGAGATTCCCAAGCATTGAAGAGCCTTGAAGTTCTCTCTTGAATGCTTAACGATTCTAACCACATGATCCACATTTGAAGTCAACAAGGGCAAATTAGGACGCTCCCATGGATCTGCACCTGTTGGTATAGACTCTAGCCTCAGTAACAAGGTCTTGAGAGAGTTTGAGGAGAGCTCGAGAATCTGGAATACCTTTGACAAGTTGGTGGCTTGCCA
Organism: Golubevia pallescens; assembly: GCA_001599655.1. NCBI lineage: Eukaryota > Fungi > Basidiomycota > Exobasidiomycetes > Golubeviales > Golubeviaceae > Golubevia > Golubevia pallescens. Next base: position 480,743 of record BCHO01000017.1, read on the forward strand.
ATCAATGAATGCATCGTCTAAGAAAGACTGGAAACACATTTTCACTTCTTTCAATCTATTCTCGGCTAGTTGTGATAAACGAAGCACCTTTCTTGTGACCTTGATTGCGACCTTTTTAGCGATTCTGTCTTCGTCCTCGTAATCCATCAATCCTTGCCAGTCACGATGGAAGGCAGGATCTTCGCGATCGTCCACATCTAGGCTGTAGAAAAGAGGTGGACATGATAGAATGGCATCCCTCCATTGATGATTGATAGTTGCAGTTTGAAGGAGTTGGTTCGATTCGAAGTCTTCAAAGAGTTGCAGCACTAATTCTTTTGGGAGAGAAAGAAGAGGGTCTTGAAGCTTACTGGTTGAACGAGATGCGATTGATGATTTCATATTGCTTGAAGATAAAAGGAGAAGAATCGAAGACGAATCGAAGAGGACGGTCTTGAAGATTGATGGAGAAGAAGGAGAAGAAGGAAACGTCTCGATGCAGAAGCGAAGGAGTGGAAACGCCGAAACGCCGAGGCTAGATTCTTCTGGATGCGAGTTTGCAAACTGATCTTGACTTTCTACTTCTCACTCCAAACAACCCAAAACATGGAAGAAGAGGTGAGTGACACTGAATTGCATTCTATGCATCATTCATTCTTAGAAGATGCGCACCCTAATCTCAATCCATCCACTCAATCAGATTCATGCTGACTCATTCTGCCACGTTGCCCTTCCTTCGTCCTCCTTCCCTCTTCTTCAGTTCGACTACGAGTATGATCCTGCATCCGCAAGAGTTCCACTCGAAATCGTAATCGAGATTCTTTCCAAAGTCAATCTCATTCAAGATCTCACTTCTTCCGCAAGGGTATCCAAGATTTGGTCAAACGCTTCTCTTCTGGCCAGAAAGGATCTAACCATCCTTCGAATTAGACCCTCTTTGATCAGATTCTCCAACTATCTTCAATCTCTTTCCAAATCCATCAAAAAGAAGAATCACAAAATCCTCACGGAAATCAGTATTAGTACTCTAAGCATCGGTTTAAAGGATGTGGAAATCTTGGAAAAGATCATTGAAATCTCAAAGGAGGAACTAAAGGTTTTCAGAATCAAGGCAAAGAAGGTCGAAGATAGAAAGATTCCTCTGATGCTTCTCAACATTGCAATCCAATGTCCAAAGCTCAAGACCCTTCTTCTAGACATCAAAGATGTTCCTGAAAAGGAAAACTTTTCTTTCCAAAACATTCATGGTGCAAGATCAAGTATCTTGGGAGGTGGAATCGATCTCCAAATCAGAGTCGTACAACCTTTGGCAAAGTTCAGTCCAGTCGCTAGGATCGAATCTCTTACCCTCAACACTGACTTACCACTTCTAGCACCAGATTCATTAGAGAAGGAAGAGTTCAAGACTTGGATCTCGGAAGTCAAATACCTTCATCTAGGTAGAGATGGTTATCTCCTTCAAGTCAGTAGGATCTCTTCCATTCTGGAGGCGTGCAAGGAGACTCTTCAAGTCTTCAGTTTGATGAGTCAATACTGTACTGAATTCTTCTTCGACGGTGTTCCTCCAGCTCAACAAGACGGTCCTTCCAATCAAAGTGCAAACACCATCAGTGTCGGAGATCTCCTTCAACAGCAAGGTCAGCCAGCAGCTCAACAAGCAGCAGGAGTTGAACCTCCTCAAGTTGGTCCTCAATTGGCTTTCCAGGTTGCTCAACAACCAGCTCCACAGCTCGACGCCGAAGATACGGAAACCGAACCAAAGATCATTCACTCGTGGGAGGAAGCAGCTACGATGAATCGTTCCGCTCAGCTGGTCCAACTCGCTCTAGCTCTACCGGTCATCGAGTTGCCCTGTCTTCGTTCTTTGAATTTCAGACACGAAGCATCTTCATTCTTGGCTCGTATCAAAGCTCCTCATCTTCAGAATCTTGCTTTCGGTGCAGGTTACAAGCCTACAATCCTAGGAGCTCCATTCGGAAACCTCAACGCCAGTACTCTTACCAATGTCAAATCTCTACAAGTCTGTGCCAATCTCATCAAGAAAGGTGGTATCCATGAGGAACAACTTTGTACTCAATTGACGAAATGGGAAAGTTTGGAGAAATTGAGTCTCTTGAACAGAGAGGGAGAGGTCGATTTCGGTTTGGGAGATAAGGACGAGGACGACGGTGAAATCATCCAAGCTATCCCTGATTGGGCTCAAGCTAGAACCTTCAAGTCTGTCAATGATGGTATCTACTTCACCAAGTACGTCATTCAACGTTTGACTCCCCATTCGGCTCTCAACGACACGATTGCTACTGAAGGTGGAGATTTACTCGGTCGCAAGATTTCTGGAATTTCTATCGCTATCAAGGATGAAGAAACTGCAACTCTTTTGATCAGATTGTTAGCTGCTAGAATTGCTTTCGCTAGGAATCTATCTCCAGCAAAGGTCAAGGAAGCTGCCAACGAACCAAAACTTCTTCAACCATGGTGTGGTTTGATTCAACCAAGTCGTAATCCTTCCGGAGATATCTTCCCTGAAATCTCAGTCATTGAAACAATCACTGTAGATTTAAGTGAAAGTGATGATTGGGAAACTCAAAAATTAAGAGGAGAATTACCTATCGAAGTCACTAAATTGCTTGGAAATAGAGAACTTTGGAGTTTCGAAAGGACTTGGTCCATTCCTCAATTGAATGAGGGAAGTACCAATTTCAGAAAGGATTGGCAACAAATGGAAAGAGAAGAGGAAGAAGGAAATGATGAAGAAGAAACTATGAGTGAGAGAATTAGAAGATTGGAAAAGGAAGCTGAAGAAGCCTCTAGTGAAAGTGACTGGAACGAAAGTGACTTTTACGTTTCAGATGATGATGAGCCCGAATTGGAAGATGATGATGAAGATTGAGAAAGGTCTCTTTCTCTTGGGTTGTTTTGTTAGAGAACCTCCCTTATTTTTCAAATTAGATTGGTTATCCTTTTTTCGCTGTGCCTTATCTTAGGACTTTGGCTGTCTATTTATTTATCTATCTCATCTACTCCTGCTTTGTTTTATTCACATTATTAAATTATTCATGCATGTCATCGCTTCCTGAAACCTCGTCGATTTGAACCGTGTCGTAAGCTATCTAGGGGGCTGATTGAGATCGAAGTGACGGGGCGCGCTCTCTCTTTAGTGTATATGAAAAAGATTATGTCGTCAAATAATATATACATAGAAAGAGAGATTCGAGCGACGAGCCAGAGAAAGTATAAAGAAAGGAAAGTGTTTCTCTATGTGACAATTTTTGTTTGGTTTTTGAAGCGACGTTTTAAAAAGTATTTACAAAAGTTGGCAAAAAGAAGGTGTCACGTCCTGAGAACTGTATCTAAGAAGGTATTGAGGTCACATCTAGAGACTCGAGTTCAAAGCAGGGGTGGGTATAGTTGAAGTGGATTGGCAAGATTGAGAAAAAGGTTCAGTTAAGATCCAGTCGGGTCTCTCGAGACCGTGCCTTTGGTAAAAATAAGGAGGAGTTGGTAACTCTAACCATTTTTGAAAGCTGATGGACTGAATTCTCTCATTAGTGAAAGAAGTGGAATCGTTCATGGGAGTTGAACAATCCTTTAGGCTTTGATTTAACGGAAGACGACTTGGAGAGAAGGGAGAGATTCTGACGTCGTTCACTCCACCTTTACCGTAAGCGAAACATCTGGTTGGTGGGATTCCTTCTCTTGCATCGATTGATCTCAAAGAATCTGAAGATTTGATCCGACGTAGAGTGTTTGGTTTCTTGTACTTTGTTGAGATCTGTTCTGCAGCTCTCATTCTCGCTTGAAGAAAGTTGTCTCTACGTCTTCGAGTTTCATAAAGTAGTTCTTCGTCTGTCGCCCAATCCAAGCTTGAAGCATCTTGAGTTTGAGATCCACCATCCGTTGAAGAAGAAGAAAAAGAGGGGATTGTGGTTGAAGGAGCTCTGGCAGCTGATGACGATGAAGTTGATGGTAGTTTTGATGACGACGACGAAGAAGAAGAGCCATGAAGGAAAGAAGGAGCTGACCTCGTACGAGACTTGTTCATGGCTGCACTTGAAGAACCTTGACTTGAGCTCTCCGTGATGATTTGGGTATTGTAATTGACCTCTGGTTCGGAATACTCCATGTCTGCGTAGACAAGCTCTTGGTGCATGCGATAGAGAATCGCCTTCTCCTTCTCGGTTGGTGGGTTAATTGCTAATTCTGGAGGTATGAACGACTGTGGAGGTAGAAAAGGAGTCGATTCACGTTCCATAGGAGGTGCAGGAAGTTCCAGGGGTATTCCTGGAATGAATTGATCTGGAGCCATGTTCGAAGCGTTCGTTTCGTAGACAGAGTAGCGAGGGCACTCATTGAACCTCACGACCGACGTCTCTCCGCCCTGAGAAGGCAGCACTGGAGGTTCCATTAATATCCCTTCATCTTCATCCGAGTCTTCTGAAAGAACCGAGGCGTCCCTGACCAGTCTCATGTGCGCTGAACAGCCACAGTAGTTGGGGAGGCTGTCTGACTTCGAGTAGATCGGGGGTGCGTCGTTTGAAAGAACCTTGATGGCGTCGAAGCTGTGGGAAGAAACGAAAAAAGAAGGTCAAAATTTAGAAACTCATGCTTAAAATGGGAGGAATGTACGACCAAAATACTACTGACCAGAAAGAGATGGCGTAGCCGAGAGCGATGAGATCTTCTCTGACTTCCGTGTCTCCAGACCATTCTCGAATGCTCTCTTTCCATTCCTTTTCTGCCTTTAAGCAGCTATGAAGCCAGAGCCAGAAGACCTGACTTAAAACCCTATCTCCATGATCCAATCTGATTTGTCGAAATGTGAAAGTGATTTGCGTCGAGTAATGCTCAAATTGATCGTCGAGATGATCGGGTGAAAGCTGAGCCACCCTAGAATGACCAAAGGCTAACAAAGCCGTTTGAAGTAGGAACTGTAGAGAATGAAAAGCTTCCTCAGGACAAGGCAATCTAATTAAACCAGAGAAGAGAGAGTGAGAGAAAGGTCAGAACGCTGGCTTGACCTTGCGAAGTCAAAAACTGTGAAACTCACCTCAAGCAGAGTCGAGTACCTCTGAGAAAGATTGATCCTGTTCTTGGAAGGGATGATGGATCCATATGTACTTTTGAGACTTCGTGAAATTAGAGATTGGGTATTATTGTAGAGTAGAAGAGAAGATCCTTGACCGGCAAGTGGAGCAAGTAGAGGTTTTGTTAGAAAGAAGGCAAGTAGGAGGAGGTCAAGAGTTTGCACGGAGATGAATTTTTGAAGCGTTCTTATATACAGTTTCCGTGTCACCTCATTAGAAAAGGTCGACAAGGTCTGTGATTTTCGACACGAAGTTGACACGAGTGGGAGACTTGGGACAAAGGCGAAAAGCAACCCAGAAAGAGAAACATCAAAGGCCTCGTCGGTAAAAATGAAGTAAGAGACTGATCTTAATCGTTTCGAAATGAACCATTTCGCTAGTGTAATGGGCCTGCAGGTCGGGCTTTGTCCCCTCTTGACGACCTTAGAAATGCTGGGACAAAGGGGGAGATGATGGCCAAAGCTCTTTTGTGTCAAGACCAACTCGACCCAACTTCCTGCAAGCTTACTCATCTTCCGAATAGATTTAGATTGCTGAGTAGACACTGAGCTTCTCCAATTCTCCAATTCGAGGTCGAAGAGAAGATGATTAAAGAGAGAAGAAACCGATGCCCAGAGTGCAGTGGCGGCACCAATCGCTGGGACCTCTCGTCGCCACATCTCAACTTTCAACAGGCCTCAAAAGTTTGGAACGCTTTGAATCCAAGGACCAGACCTCGGAAATGATATCATAGGACGTCATAGAAGGTTGGAAATGAGATGAAGACCTCGATTCAGGGGCTCGAGCGCTTCATCGGCGATCCTTCAGAGGTCGGTGTTTCACTAAATCTCTTTTGGAACTCGTCTCCTTTCTTTCTCTTTCTTCTTCCATCTTCTACATCCTTCAAAGAATCATAAATCTTACAGTCTATACCACAAGTTGGTCGCAATCCTCATATCATCCCCTCAAACTCACCCATCAAAGCAAATGACTACTTTCACTCCAGACTCACCTCTATTGATAGACGAGGAGGATCTCAAGCTAGATAGGTCTCAAAGGAGTAGAGTATGGCAGAGAATCTTTTGGCAGTGAGTTCGCTCATTCAGCAGTCGTCACTTTGCATCTGGAGAGGCAGCAGGGGTCGAAAATAGACACCCCCTTATCTTTGCGAAACTATACTCAGTGACCCTCCCTTGTCTCTTCTTTCCCTGTCCCTTCTTCATTATGCCAGCATGCTTCAAGCTACTCTTCTTGAGGAACTTCTGGTCAGAAATGATCCAAACAGCTCCACAGAACTGAGAGCAGCAGCGAGAGCAGACGCTGAGAGAGTTGCTCAGAAGCTTCACGAAACAAGACTCAAGGAACCTTTACCTAGTTACCACACATTAGCTCCTCCAAAATACGACACTTCTGACTATGTCATATCTCAAAGTCTCCCAGAAGGACCGAACTCTCTCCCATTGGAGACGATGGGTCTATCTTTACCAGTCAACGATGCGAGTACCGTTCTCTTACGTCCTCAACAGACTCCCGATCCACCAAATGAGAACCGTCGGTCAAGAATCAGTACCACTGGAATCACGAGAGAAATGAGTAGAAGGATTCGCAATTTGAGCTTCACTCCCTCGGAAGGTCCTAATCTCAACCAACATCCGATGCAACCATCCAGACCTGTTTCAATCAGTCCAAGTGCAAATCTCGTTCAAGCTCTTCAGCAATCCAACAATACTTCGGTTTCTCCGTCGACCTCAACATCATCATCGAATCAACTCAATCGCAATCCTAGAATCGATGCAAACTCGGAAAGTTCTTCTTCAGGATCTACCAGAGTCTCCACAAACCTTTCGGTCAAGTCTTGTTCTTGCACTCTATCTAGATATCGCAAAATCGAGCAAGTAAGGAACTCGGCTTTCAATGCTGGAGAAGGAATAACGGACGCTGAATCCTGGACCAGGATTCTCCTGGATAGGGAAGTGGTTGAGAATGACCTGGAAAGCTCTACTGCTAGTGAAGTCGCCACCAGTAGCCAAGAATCTCAGATTGAACAAGGTCAAGAAGACGATCAAGCCATTCGTCTTCGTCATCGTGAGATGGCCTTCAGAACTCTATGTTCTGAAAATACGGATCGTCAAGCTCAAGCTGCAACTACTTCAACTTCACCAACAATCACTCTCATCCCATTCCCAGTCAGTGTCAATTCTGCAACTCGTCAATCAGTAATTTCAAGTAATGCGAATGTACCTGCGAACTCATCACGTCAAATACTTCTCGCAGATTAAGTTCAGGCATCTTTGGTCTATCATTAGGTTTAGGTACCATGGAAGAAGTAAGACAACGCACTTAGAAACAATCAAATATTTTCATCTATATCTATGTTCATTTCTCAAGTTCTGCTAATCTCAAGTCATTCAGCTAATCATTCACATCTGGTCTCGGTCTCAAGTCATGGTCTTCTCACATCTAAAGCTACTTTAATCTAATTTTCCTGTGTTGGTTCATCGCATTTATCATTCTCCCCATTCAATCTCTCTGTTATTTCTGAAAAGTCTACCACTACACTATCTTCTTGTTTGGAAACAGAGGCTTCAAACTCATCTCCACCTTCTTTCTTAGTTCGTCGTCTCGAACGTGTTTCTCTCATCAATATCAACCACTAGGACTCTTAGATGTTCGGCCTGTTTGTCTTACATTAGAGCTCATGTATACACAAATAGGCACTGTTAATCAATCCAAGTCAAAACGAGCGCGATACTACTGACTCTGATCACTTTGAGAGAGGCAAGAGTCAGACCCTCCGATCCTCTTACCGTCTCGCCCCAGAGATACATTTGCAGACGAATCAGCATAGATATATAGATACTCATTTCCACTATGTACATATCTTGAGGAATTCGAGGTACGAGACACGAGAAGAAGACCTCAGCTCTAGAAGTTGGAGCTGAGCTTGAAGAAGGGACTCGTCCCGTCTCTTGCCACTCTCCGCCTTTCGTCCCTGAACAGCATGCTGTTTATCCGCGATCCCGTCAAAGTCTCAGAGTATCCTAGGACTTTCTAAATCCACTCATCGAAAGGTATAAAAGGCAGCCTTCTTTGACCTACTTGTCCTCATCCCCCACCTCTCTCTTCTTTCTCTCATCTCTACCTCTAAGCTCCCTTACCCAATCTCTACCTCAAGATCAAGTCAAGATGCAATTCACCTCATCTTTCACTCTCCTAGCCGCATTCTTGACTCTCGCCTCTGCTCTACCAGCAGATAAGAGAACTCCTACCAAGAATGTCGTGTGCCACCCAGATTCGAAGGTGTCTGGTGTCCTAAGTCTAGAAGATCCTACCGGTTCCTACAATGCTGGTCTTACTGCCGTGACCGCCAAGGACAGTCAAGGACTTCAGAAGAAGGTTCTTGTCACCAAGAATGCCGATGGAACTGGTGAGTATCGAATCTGAAGCTCAGTTGTGTATCCGGACGAACAGATTACTGAGGTATCTTTTCGTCTTTCGCCTTCAATTTTGTCTTCTACAGCTTTGGCAGGTCAAACTTTCGATTTCGTTCCTTGTGACTCTGACTTCATGGGATACCCTACCTTGGCTGAAGCCCTCTCAGACGACGATGCAGACCAACAGAAGAGAGGATTGGATCCCATCACTCGTAGTCCCATCATTTACGGACACCTTACTTTGGGAGGTGCTTCTAAACATTGTGTACAGACTAGTGAGTAGAGCGTTTGATTCGAGTCAACAGCGTGTTGGATGTCAGAAAGATCACTTCGCTCACCGTCTTCTCTTTCTCTCTCTCCAATGTCTTGTTCTTTGCTCTTTCCATTACCACAGAGACTGGCTCAGTTAGAAGCAGCACTGTTTTGACCAATTCGATCTGCTCCCAAATTGACAACAAGTCTCAAATCCAAAACTTCTGGGCTTTGGACCTTATGTCTTCTGAGGTCACCTTCGTCGGATCATCTTCGACAGGAACTCATCATCCTACATCATTGAGCCGCAGTCTTGTAAAGTCTGGCGCAGTCAAGCTCAACCCTGTCGATGATGACCCTTCGATGACGTCCACTTACTTGAAGTTGTCACGCTAGACACTGACGGAGCCACTGCTGCAACCGCTTAATGTTCCACTTTTCTCTTTGTTTCTTTCTGAGTTCTTTTGGGGCTTCTCTTACGTCACCGTACCAACTTATTCCAAGATATCCAGTTGTTTCTCTTCGTTTTCGACCAATTGTCTTGTACTTTTCTTTTGAGCTGTTGACAAGCGACCACTTTCCTTTTTGCTATCTAGCCTCCTTGAACTTCCAAGCTTTTCTCTCTCTCTCTTGACTCAGCGTGTCTGTTTTGATTTGCTTCTCTGAAATTCAATCGATTCAGGGGGTTTTGAGCTTGGACGAGAGAAGAGCTGACTGAATGACGAGCTGCTGAAAGCTAGCTGGTTTGGTTGGAGAATCAAGGTGGAGATTGATAGAGCGTCGACCTGAAGGTCTTCCTCAGGGATTCAAATCTTTTGTAGATCTGAGCTCTGAAGCTGAAACGTTGCGAAGATCTTGGACGGAAGGGAGAAGATGGTCAACGGTCAACAGAAGAAAGCTGCTGCATGAGCGAGTTTCGAATCATCATCTTGCTCACCAATCACCAACCATCTGTTTCTATTCTCATTCTTTTGCTCCTTCTCTCACCTTGCCATCAACCTGAACATCTTCAACACCAATCTCCAATCTTCTGAAAACTCCAATCTGTCAAGACTATCGACAAGAGAGAGATAGAGAGGGAGAGAGAGGAATAGAGACACTCAAAGGCCACTCGATTCTGCCTCGGTAGCAGCCACAGCCAACCTCAACATCACCAGGCTCCAGTCAGCTAGTCAGCCATGAGTCGAGAACAATTCCATCAGTTCAATCGATTGGCTGAATTGTTCGGAGTGAATGCCTCGAATTGCTTGATCGAGTTCAATTCTACGAGTGCATCTGATGGAAGTGCAGGATCCGATGAGAGAGCTGGTCATCGAATCTTGAGCAAAGACTTTGCTTATCAACAGGTGAGTCGAATGCTGAGTCTTTATTTTCCATCTTCCATCCAGAAACAAGGCGAGAGAGGCAAGAGAAGCTGTTAATCGACATGAGGAGGAGATGTCAATCAATCAAAAGCTACCTTGCGTCTGGAAGAGCATCAGCTGCTTCGATTCTCCCCTCTGATTCTCAATTGTTTCCTAAGATTGAATTCAGAGAGCGTTTCTTAATCTCAAGATCACTAGAGAAGAAGTCGAAAGTCAGATGGCTCCTTCTATTTCTAATCACAGATCATCCCCTTCCTCTCTTTCATCTCCTTCATCTCTAGATCGTGTCCAACAACATCACAGTCGCTGCTCTCACTCTTTGGATATGGGAGTGGCTAGTTGCATTGCCAGCAGAAGTCCATCTCTACAGAACTAGACGATGGTCTTCTCCTCAAGCTGTCCTTCTATTTCTAGTTCGATATGGTACTCTACCAAGTGTCATAGTATCGGGTTATTTAACCTTCAATAACTTTAGAAAAGACGAATCCTGTCCTCAACACACTCAGTTGCTTACTGCTATTGTTCAATTGAGTGAGTATCTTGATCTCGAATGACGGTCTCATAATGAGCATCAAGGACTCATCCTCTCATCATTTTCTCTCTTCAGTCGTCTCCATGACTTTCGGTTGGCGGGCGATTGCCATCTGGCGTAAGGATCGACGGATCGTAGCTTTGGTAGCATTCATTGTCATCGGTGAGTCTTCCAGTCTTGGATCTCTAGGCAGATCGCTTCGTCTCGATCGTTCTGACCCTCCTATATATCTAATCTTCCTTTCCTCTCTTAACAGCTCAATTCGCAACCTCCATGACTTTGCTTTGGTTCTCAGACACTGTCAGACTCTCGAACTCAACCTGCATGGCGGTTCCTTCAGCAGAAGGCTTCAATAGTTTCCCTTGGTTCTATCTATCAGCTATCATAGTCGATGGTTTACTCATGATCATATCCACCCTCAAACTTTGGCAGTTCGCAGAGTTAGATAGTCCAGCTGCAATCAGAAGGAGAGAGGTCTCCTCTCACATTTTGAGAAGTGGTAGTAGTTCGATTGGAAACCATTCTTCTAGAAATTCGACCTTTAACAGCAATCAATCAAGACCAGAAGTGCCTTCAACAACAAACAGAATGAGATCCAAATCTTCTACTTCCTTTACTCCAAACCTTTCGTCGTTCAAGTTAAAGTGTCTTTCCTTGACTCCTTTACTGAGACAACTTCTCAAGAATGGTCTATTCTTCTTCTTAGCAGCTGCAGCTTTCAATATTGTCAATTTCGCATTGGAACTTTCGGATAACTTACATGCAAAAGCAGTGTTGCAACTTTACGCTCCACTGATGTCTGTCTTGGCTTCAAGAGTCATCCTTTTAGAAGTCAAGGCATTGTACGGAAGTAGGCATGGAAGTGGCAGAAGTAGGGAGAGAAATTTGGTGGATCAGGTCATTAGAGCTAACGAAGGAAGGGAGAGTTGGGAAGGGGATGACAATGAAGAAATGAGGGAAAACGCTATTATCAGGAGTGAGAAACAGGATGGAGAAGGACAGGAGAAAGAGATCGAGGTTGGAATCAGTGAAGGTGAAGGAAGAGCGTCGGAATCTCCACTTTCACTTTCGAATCCAAAATCGATCCCAAGCTCAAATTCAGATCCCGATTCTAGTCATCAATCGGATTCTCCTTCACCTCATAGAATCATTCAAATCTCTCCTTCTTCGCAAGTTCAACGACCTCAATCTCCTTCGTACCCTCTAATCTCAACTCCACCACGCCTCGAGCAGCAAAACCGAAGACCTTCAGCTATCTCTTTCGAATTCTTTTCAAATATCAAAGCCGTCTCGAAAGCTTTTCCTCATTTTCAGACTTCAAGTCGAACTGCTTCGACTCCAATCTTACCTCAAGTCGTCGAACCTGAAGGAAAGCCGTCTGAAGATCCGAATCCATCGAAAGAGAAAGATGCTTGGGGACTCAAGAATCGTTTCAATTCTTTGAAAAAGATCAGGGGATCTTCCGATTCAACTACCATTCCGAAATTGGACAACAATGAAGGACAAGTCGTAGATACACCGAACTCTCCTCAACTTAACTCTAATTCTTTACAGATACCAGACCTCGAGATCACTCCGTCCGAATCTGGAGAAACATCAAAGATTACAAAAGGAACCAAAACTTCTCGTCATTCACATTCTAGAAGAACAAGTCTCGCTTCAAATAGAAGCTTTGATCCAAGTCAAATCAGTGATGCAAATAGGTCTCTCGCTCTTCGAATGGCTGGAATGGATCCGAATTCAAGTCCCAAGAAGGAACTCAATCTAGATACAATCGAAAGAGGCGATGATGAAGGAGACCGATAGAATTAGGAACGACATCCAACGAATCTGAGGATTGAATCTTTCAGATTGTCCATTTGCTTCAACATTGCTCATCTATAATCATCTTCTAGTGATTACGTCACATCTGTACAAGTCTGGTTTGATATCAGCAAAAAAAAAATCACTTACCCGGATCGAACTCCATTAATCTTAATTCTCATCACCTCGGATTCGAAACTTTCTCTTTCTACTTTTGTTCTCCCCTCTGCTTGGTTCCGTCTTCTGGAAGCTGGAACTCGCAATAGTCTTTTCTAATCTTTTTAGGTGCGTTTCCGCCATTGAAACTCTCCTGACCTTTTCCCATTCATTGTACTTTTTCATCTTCGAACGCACTCTACTTTGTCTCACCTGCATCCTCATACCGCCGTTTAATCATTTGCTCTGTAATATCATACTACCAGACACCAACTCGTATCTAGTCTCTCGCTTATGTCTCGGGAGACGAGTGCAAAAGCACGCGTGAATCCGATCGACGCTCGAGACTTCGAGATTTCCAACCACTTCCCAAGCACTCCTCGACGACTTGTCAGCCAAAGGACCTGGAAACTCGCGGACTCGATCAAATGAGTTTCAAAGTTGAAATTCTAGTGGTTGAAAAGAGGAAGTCGAAGGACAGAACTCGCTCCTAGAAGCGAGAGAAGTCAGCTCATCACTTGTCGCCAGAGACTATTGGCATTTGCGGAGACATACTAGCAACAGACTCTCTGAAAACTTCTAGATGAGAATGAAACGAACGAAAGATCAGAATGGAGAAGAGAACAGATCGAAAGAGCGTGATTTTTTGGGGCCTGTTTTTCCAAAAGTCCAAATCTGGACCGACGACTTGTGGGCTTAAGTGAAAATGGAGCCCTTTTTGCTTCTGTAAGAGCTATGCAGAGAGTTGCGCTCCGTCTGAATATTTTTTCAGATTTAAGACTTCATCTTAAATCCAAATTGAAGAGTCAATGGAGTCGAGAGAGGCTTCAAACATTGCCAGATCTCGAACAGAGCGCGAGGACATAGAGTTCTTCTCTCTCCATCTTTTTCGAGGTCAATCACGTTTTCCCTGTTTGTATCGCGCGAATCATTCATTTGCTTCATTTTGGCGCCCTTTAGGCAGGTCAGAGCGAGCTTTGATTAAGCTTCACAAGATCTCCCACGCTCGCTAGCTTGCTCACAAAGGAACGCTCCAGAAAGACAAACGGATCTTATTCGAGTGAATCCCAAAAGCACAGCACTTGACAAAAGTCAGACTTGCCGAATTCTTATCAGATCACTTGTTCCAAACCGTCACCTTTCCGACCCAGACCCGCCTTCAGAATCAATTTAATCTTCATCTTCATCTTCATCTTCATCGTCGTCTGTTGAAACTTCGGATGGTGGGCCAGTCAATGGCAAACTTTTCAATTTGTACAAGTAGGAATCATAAGATGTGTTCTCCTCCAAGAAACTCAAAGACTGGCGGTCGGTGACTAGGGGAGTGTAAATATCCAAAGTGGTCAGAGCTGAGTTGATTTTGACTTGAGAAGTCTGATTCGATTGGTTATCCAGTTCCAAAGAAAGATAGCCGTTGGCAGCTGCTAGGACTGAAACCAATGGTTTGCCCTCAAATGCTGCTCTTCTCGAAGCAACTAAACAGGCGAGAGCCAAACCACAATTGAGCTCGCCAGGAGAAGCTTCCTTCCAAAGCAGATCCAACGAGCCCAGTTGGAGGTGAGAAAGGTTGGGAAGAATGATCGGATCTACTTCTGATGATGTATGAAGACTGACTCTGCTAAATGGGATTAATCCTACGATGAAATGATTCCAGAAACTCTTTGAAACCTGGGACTGATACTTGATGGGGATCTCATCACCATCATCTACATCTGTCTCTACCATTTCCAAGCTTAGATGTTGGAGCTTTTCCCACTTTTTGAAAGCTTCAAGTACACTTTGAACCTGCCTTTCTACCTCCTGGATCTTCTTGAAGCTTCCGGTCATGGTCTTGACTTTGAATTTGATCAGCTCAGGTCCAAAGTCGAGCAATGGTAGGACTTCGAGATCGGCTTCACCCAGACTTAAGCTAATGATTTGAGGACACTGAATCTTCTGGAAGAAAGTAGAAGAGCTGGTCTCATTTCTCAGCCTAGGAGCGATGCTCAGAGAGAGATGTTTCAGGTGAATCAAATTCATGGATGGAATACTAGTTGGAGGCTCACTTGAGCTGATGTTTTGAATATCCACTTCTTGAAGTTCTGGAGCAGTAGACAACAGCTTGACCACGAAACTTGTATGGGTTTCCAAACTGGAGAGACGAACCTCCTTTGCTTTTACTAACAGAGCTGCAAGCTCATAATCAACTTGAAATAGAGATTTGCGATTGACCCATTCCAAGATGTCTAGTCTTGCAGGCCAGTCTTGAGGTAAACGAAGTAAAGGAGCAAAGATGGAGGGTGTTGGAAGATGCTTCTCCACTCCATCCAGAAGAATCGACTTGAGAACTCTAAGATTTGGCATCTTGCTAGCTTCAGAGATGATGAAGGTTTCCAATTCGCCGAAATGACGGACAGTAAAGATCTTCAAAGTCTCATTTGATGATGCTATGGCTCCAGCCAGTCTGACGAATGAATGATTAGGTTCAAATTTGTTTTCAAATTCCAGCTCTATCTCTACCCTTGAATTGTGACAACGGCGATTGAACAGTTCCAATCCTTCTGCTACCTTTGATTCTTCTCCTTCTATTCTAAAGGTTCTAAATGTCTCTTGATCTTCTAGTATAGTCTCTCTCCATTTGGAACAGATGGTGGAAGCAATGGCGATACTTGGAGCATCCATACCGGAGAAGATCCTAGTGAAGATTTCAGGACTAAGTCTTTCGAAAGGGTTCCTACGATTGACTTCTCTGGCTTCCTCGATGTTCTTTCTCATAGTTTGAAGTTTCGTACTTGGCACTGAGAAATACGAGTAGTCTACATCCTCCGAGGCATCTACTTCAGCGAGAATCGTCTGATTTAGAGCCATAGCTAGATAGACGTCAGCAGCTCTGAGACGAGTCTGTGGTAGTTCAGAGAGGAAACGAAGCAGGTCAGTTTTGAATGCAAGGTGGAACACAAGAGAGTAGATGGACTGCTCTAGATTCAATAGTCAAGGTAGATGTGCGTTTGAAACTGACCTTTACATTCTTCTCTAATTCCAAAGCGGCTTCTACGTCTTGTGCGGCTTCTTGAAGCATCCCTCTCTTTTCGAAGCTGATGCTTCTGATCAAGAGAGCGTCAACTGACTCGAATCTAGGTGAATCGATGATCTGAATACGTGAAATGCGAAGAAGAGAAGAAAGATTGTTAGTGAAAGAAGAAGGAGAAAAGATATCGTCAGTGAAAGATTCGACTTTTACGAAGGAAGTATAGCAGACGACAGCAAATCGAATTGCTCCAAAGTCAGAGTGAGTCCCTTTCGCTACAGTTAGTCTCTTTTTAAAGGTAAAAACTCACTTCGGTGCTTATTCTCTGAGCACTAGTGAAGTCTAATCTATGCAGGGCAGCCTGAGCTTTGAGGAGCATCTCTTGCTGACTTTCTTTCTTGCTGCTTCTTTTTGCAGCTGGACCGGAAAGAGACTCCGAGTTTGATCTCTTGAGTGTATTCGACTTTTGTTTAGACCATGTTGTGAAAGAGCTCATTTCAGATGCTGAACCAAAAGAAAGAGAAGTTATGTGATGAGAAGAAGGAGAAGAAGAAGAAGAGCTCGATCTTTTCCATATCTTCGCTCTGCTCGATCTGCTCGATCTGTTCTCCTTTCGGTGTTTTGACCACTCAAAAAACTTCACTCGATCTTTCAGACTTTTAGACTTTCTCTCCTCTTCTCTTCACTACCAAACCCTCTTCAATCTTCAGCAAAGCAATCCTTTACCCAGCTCTACCATCTTCGACACTAGAAAAAAAGATACATCGACACTCGAAAAAGGTAGAACGATACACGAAAGCATGAGTAGGAGAATTAATATCCTAGCAAAGCTTTTTGGATGTATTGAGCTCCCATGCCTTGTACTACAGAATCATGAGGATATGATTCGTGAGCAGCAGCAGCAGCAGCGAGGTTATGAGCTGAGCTCGCATCGCAAACTCCATCGCCCTGAGTGATCATTCAAAAAAGTATAAGCGTCAGAGCTCTAGGAAAACACGCATCAACCCTGGAGGAGGACAGGCGTCGAATCTCTTCTAATTGCTCACCTTTGCGCAGATGTCTAAAACTCTGTCGACCCATTTCGATGGGATCCCGCCTTTGTAAACGAAGATTCCATTGGTGTTCTTGGTAGTTGACCCGCCTCTAGAATCCACATTGCAAGCTAATCCAGCCTTATGCTCTGGATCACCAATCATGACGACAGCCTTGACTAGGAAAGTCCAAAAGTGAAAGAAGCAGTATGTGGACCTTGACGTTCTGCAGTGCCTCGAGTAGAGATCAAAGTGTACGAAGAGCAAGTGGCCTTCTCAGAGAATGGAGAGGCGCTTACGAGAGCTAAGGAAACGATGGCGAGAAGCGCCTTGTTCAACATCATCTTGACTTGGGTGAGGAGGCTATGAGATGGAAAAAGTGAAGGGTTTTCTTTGACGGGGAGAATGGATAGTGTCAGAGAAGAAGTCGAAAGAGAAAGAGTCTCGCATTTCTTCTCACGCTTTAAGTACCATCGTTGTTCGATCGCTATCGAGACCAGCTGGCCTCCCTTTTCTCGGACGCTCGTTGTGCACACCAATATTTGCATTACTCCATTCTCTTTCAGAATTATCTTTCGATCTTCGCCCTTGCTAGTTGCGACCTTTCGAAAAGCGACCCCGCAGTCTGAAAGAAGTTCGGTTAAAGAGAAGAGGCATGGAAAGTTTCCCTGTCGTCGCGCTTCGGGCTTTCCTCTGCACCTCTTCAGCCCCATATAGGAGATCTGGTCCTAGTCTCTACTTTCGATGCGTCTGTTTCAAAAGGTGGGGTACTCGAGGATGGGCCTCGTTCGACTTCGTCGTCTGTCCTACGGAAACGAGTTCAAATCAACATTCCTGTGGAAAAAGGTCCATTTCCCAAGCTCAATCTTACCTGAAACACTTCTCAACAGGTATAATACTGGTGTCACTTTTCATTCAGGCCCTCCTACTTCCGAAGCTAGAAAGAAAGGCAGTCGAGAAGGATGGATAGTAGCTCATCTTCTCGCTTCGCACTACTCGAGCCTTCGAGAACGAATTCCTCGGACGCATCGAGTTCCTCTCACAACCGACACAACTCCAGATCGAATTTGGAAGCTTTTTCAATTTCGAGCAAGAAGAACAGTCACCGGAGAAAGAATAAAAGACATGACGGCAGATGGAGTGACGAGATACAGAGAGACGAGAACAAGCGAAAAGGAGAACAAAGGATAGATCTGAGCTTCCAAAAAGGGGGACTTGATTGACTTAAAATATAGAAAGATCGTTGACTTCATTCGTGAGAAAGATACTTGAGATAGCGAGAAAGGATTTGGGAATAGATGAGAAGCGACAATGATAAATAGAAAGAACCAAAGGAAAAGAGAAATTGCGATACGTTGAAAGAAGATGAAAGACTTGTCTCCTAGATCGAAATCTTTAAATGAACATGAGACGATTCCCAACGATTTGAATGATACCAAGATCCGAGTATTCCTGAATAGTTTCTTGAAGTTGATCTTCTACCCAACCAGCAGCGATGACTCTATCCCTAACGTCTCTCATAGCCAATTCACCATTTCCTTCTTCTTGATCTTCATCTTCATCCACTTGATATTCGTTTTCTTGATCCGAAGCAGATTGTAAACTATCATCATCATCATCTATATCCATAGCATCTCCACCTCTCTCCCCACCTGGACCTTTACCCAATCTACCTCTACCAGCAATAGGTCTCTTTCTCCTCTCTCTTTCAGATTTCTTTCTATCACTTCTTTCCTTTTGTTCCATTCCATTGTTGTTAGCCATTTCCTTGATGATTCTAAAGATCTTGGAAACTGGAGAGTTATCCATTCCAGCTTCTCTAGATTCTCTACCATGATTTAATAGAGAGGCTTTAGAAACGTCCATCAATCTTAAAGCTTCATCGACATCTGGTCTTTCGACTCTATCTGCCCATCTCAATCTAGCCAAAGCTTGACTTAATCTCAAGACTCCCAATAAGGTTCTAGCACTGGTATAAGTGAAAGTCTTATCATTCTTTTCATCTTCTTTATGTTTGGATCTCAATTTGACGTAAGCTCCGACAATGTAATCCGAAACCTCCTTTGGAACGATAGGTCTCTTGGTTCTTGCAGTTGCAATGTAATGTCTCATGATTTCAGGTCTGATTGGATCGTGTTCTAAAGCTGGATGTTCGTTAAACATGTGAACATAAGTAACGTGTTGAGCTAATCTTTCATCGTCCTCTCTTGCTGGAGTATCCAAAATCAAGAATAAGATGTCGAAACGTGATAGTAAAGCTGCTGGCAGATTGATGTTGTCTACTGGTGAGATTCTTGGATTGTATCTTCCGTATAGAGGATTGGCTGCTGCCAAGATTGAAGTTCTGGCATTCAACGTAGTCGTGATTCCAGCTTTTGCGATCGAGATTGTTTGCTGTTCCATGACTTCGTGGATTGCAGTTCTATCGGCATCTTCCATCTTGTCGAATTCATCGATACAAGCGATACCATTGTCGGCCAAGACGAGAGCTCCACCCTCTGTAGAAGAGAAGAAGAACAATTGAAATCGGAAAAAGGATCGAGTGAGTCATGAGTAGAGCTTTGTCAAAGCTCCGAAGCTCCTCTCGCATCTAACGCAGAACTCACCTAGAACCATCTCGTCAGTGACTGGATCTCTCATTACAGCAGCAGTAAGACCAACACCACTTGAACCTCTACCAGTAGTGTAAACTCCTCTTGGAGCTACCTTCGAGATGTATTTCAACAATTGAGATTTAGCGACTCCAGGATCTCCCATTAGACAAACGTTCAAATCACCTCTAATCTTCATTCCATCTCCAACTTCTTTAGTAACACCACCAATCAAAAGAAGTAGAAGAACTTTCTTAACGTCTTCATGACCATAGATTTCCGGAGCAATAGAGGAAGCCAATTTCTCATAAAGGTTACCTTCATCTTCCATCAAGCTTTGAATTTGATCATCGATTTCTGGAGTTCTTTCCATTTCTGTATATTGTTTCTTCACTTGATGAACATGTTGAGCTTGTAAATAAGTATCGGTTAACAAACCTGCAGTGATAGCTCTGAAACCTTGATAAGGAACTGGTAAAAAGATTCCACCTAAATTAATCACATCTCCAGGATTGATAGTTCTAGTCAAACCTCCATATAAATGAACAGTCATTGATCTAGGAATATGACCCACTGGAACTTGATCAGCCATTTCTTGAATCTTGACTTCTTGGAAAGGTACGAATTTACTGGCTCTGGCTTGGAAATTCAATTTACCCTTTTTCTGATTCGTTTGACAGATTCTACCTGGACAAGTAGTTAGAGGCATATAAGATCTTGCTTTGACTTCTTGGAAACTTTCGCTTCCACATGCATCGCAGGTATAAGCGTCGACTAGTAAGAATGGTTTCACGTCTGAAACTCTAGTGACGATTCCTCTGACTGTTAGAAGTTTTCCTAGATGAGCTCCTCTGACTGCTCGTACTGCTAAGATGACGTCTGATTCTAGAGGCTTGAAGTAAATGTCGCTGTGGAGAGAGAAGAAATGGATTGAGAAGGAAACGAATCGAGAAAGAGGCGGGAAGTCAGTTGGTTGAAGATGTGATAAGAGAGCACCGATCTTTGAAAGCCAAACTCTAGGAGACTAGCAAAAGTCACAAAGTTTCCATCAAAATATAGAACTCACTATCGTCTCATCAAAGAAGGAGGTAAATTCATCTCTTCCAAGACATCGTTTGGATTGGCCTCGTTGTCTCCCGCCGCCGCCCCTTCGTTCCTCTCTGCTCTAGCGGCTCTCTCCTTTTCTCTATAATCTTCCAGAATGACTTCCAAGGTTTCCGGAACGTAATTCTCTGGGATCCTAGTGGCATTTGGCATGCATTTGTCTATTGATTCAGAGAACAAATCAATGTATCTCAGAGCATTTCCTTTGATTTGAAGAGCTAGGGATTGGAGTGAATCGTTGTTTGTCGTTGTTCGGTGCTGTCGAAAAGGTGAAAAGGAGAGATTGGAAGGAGGTGAGTGAAAAGAGGGAAGAGAGGGTTTGGATGTCAATCGAAGATCTTTGTGAGTATGTATCCACTCTTTTCTGAACTCACCTTGGCTACATCGTTGAGATCGATTACGATTGTATCTCTTTCCTTGTTGGCCACTTGTTGCTGGAGTGAGAGAAAGTTGAGAGAGAGAGGAGGTGGGTCGAGGAGAAGGATGTCAGAAGGGGAGGAACGAAGCATCAGTCTTCGAGCTCCAATGATCCCCTATGTTCATCACCAGATCTACCCTTTCTTTCCATATCATCACAAGCTATCATTTCTAATTCTCATCCAACGAAGAACGCGTCCCAACGACCTTGGATCTCTCTCTGTTTCATCGTGTCGTGTGCTGCGAATCCCATCCCATCCCAATCCTTCTCCTAAGTGATTACTGACCATCATCATCATATATTTCGGGACCAATCTTTGAGGATCTCTTCTCCTTCTCCTCCTTGCAGCTATTCCATCCTCGTCGTCATCTTGACCATCTACGTTCATTTCGTCGAAATCATCTCCCAGACCATCTTCTGGTTGATCTTGAGTTTGGGTCTGATCTTCTTCATCGACGTAGTTACCCGAGCCTAGAGGGATGGAGGAATGAGGAGCTTTGAAGAAGCGTAGGAAATCTACGATGCTTTCTGTGGAAGAGAGAGGAGAGAGAAGGGAGAAGGGGATGGCATGGAATTAGCTTGGATGAGAGAAGCGCTGCATCGTCTCATCTGGTTGATGATCTTGATGGATGATGCGAATAAAGGGAGAATTGAGATAAAGAATGGATTCCCTACGTAAAAGGGAAGGAATAGAATAGGATTGGAGCGAGTCTTGCTCCTATGCTGCCTATCATCTTTGTCCTCCCCTCTCCCTCTTTCTCTCTTTTGACTTACCTTTCTGTTGTTCGTAGTCGATGCTCAGATTCACCTGCGTCAATCCATTCGATGTCATCTTGGATGTTTCCTCACTTGGCTTTGGATGATTAGAGTTTGTGGCTTGAAAGCGAATCTAGGATTGTGAGGTTCTAAAGTCAATTATTAGTCAAGAAGAAAACGTCGCCTCATTCTTCGTCTCGTCGCCTACTCTAGAATTCAAGTCACCTATCTATCTCTATTACATCAAATTACCATCACAAATAAAGTCTAAAGATCACTCATATCATCACCAAGCATCCCTCTCTCTTCCCTCTCGACGAGACTTTCTTCCCATTCCACCTCGACGTGTTCTTCCTTTGCCTTCTCGCAGCTCTCAGCTATCCATTTCTGTCCTTTACTATCACTTGCTCTTCTTATCCTCCACGTAATCCTTGACTCTGACGACGTGAGGGATCAACCCCTTCGACAGAACCACGTTTTCCGGACTCTCCTTCAAAGAAATCACCAAGAGTTCACTTGCAATGACTAAAAGATAAGCTCCTGTTCCAGTCATCAAATGCCACCACTAAGTGATTGGAGGAGTTAAGATTGGAAAGAAGTCAAAGATGAGTCCAACATTTGTTCGTCTCTCATTTCTGCTCGTTCCCAATCTACTTACGGCATGACCTTCCAACAAAAAACCCAAGGGATAACCAACTTTCTCTCTCCACCTTCTCAGATCCGAACAATAGATGTTATCTAGATTCCAAATTGCGAAACCAGTCAAGAAAATGACCGAACCGAGATTATAAGTATAACGGATTTGAGATCTAGCTTTCAAAGCTTGAGGTCTGGAAAGAGGAGAAGATTTGGAATAGATTAATTGACCGACTCGGATTGTTGAGATTAATTGAATGATTGCATAGGCTTTTCGAAAGAAGGGAAGGTTTGAAGAGTGAATGAGGCCAGAGTGAAACAAAGAGAGGATAAAAAGTGAGAAAGTTGAGTTGAAGAGAAGAGAGAACTAAAAAAGTGAGATCTCCATTCTCACTCATTTGTGTGACAAACCTACTTACCAACTTGATGAAACACCGGATTTCTATTCCAAGCATAAACCAAACTAACCAAACTAACACTACCACCTAATAACCAAGCCAAAAATTGTCCATATCTTTTATCCTTTTGAGTTCTATTATAACCTTTTGAAGTTTCACAAACTGAATAAGTTAATAAAGTGGAAGTGAATAACATTGGTAATTCATCCATCATTTGCATTTCGTATTTCAAAGTCAAATGAAATGCAAAGGAACCGAAACCTACTAAGGCGATTCCTAGATAACATAAGATGAATCGGAATGGTATTCTTTCGGATTGGACTTTTGAAACTCCATATAGAGATAGAGTTATGAAGAATATATTGGAGAGAGTGTTGGTGAATTCTGCTATGTAGTGAGAAACTGAGATGAGAGGAGAGAAAAAGAGGGTCGAAAAAGGTTCGAGAAGAGAAGAAGTAGCTCTTTTTGTGATCGTTTCCTTTTCGTGATATGCTTCCGAATACATTAAGGAGAGTTTTCATCCTTTGCTGGGGTACTAACATTGATACTTGGTCTCACACCAATACAAGGTTGATGTTATCGGAGACTTTAACAGTCGCAAGGACGAATCGAAGAGAGAATGCAAGGATCGAAAAGTCAGCTTTGCAACATCCTCTAATTCCATTTCATCTACTTGTGATGACTCACCCAATAACCAGTCTTGTCCTTGGCTTGTTCCAAAGGAGTGAGCCACGACATTTTAGAAGAGTCTTAGAAGATTGAATGGAACGTGGAAAGACAAACGAAAAGAGCTTCTTGGAAGTTGTGGCTCTGGAATAGATAGTCCTGCCTTGTCTAATGCAAGATACGAATGTCAAGTTGAGTTTGTCTGCCGTCCTTTCAGATCTTGAGGCGTTCGAAATGAGAGAGATCAAAGAATGCAAATGTCGTGTGTCTCGAGAATGGACGATGGAAAGGATCTTCCACGATGGCTTGCTTGCAAAATAGGATCCTTTATTGAATGCAAGTCTTCTGGACTCTTCAAGTAGATGAAATGGAGATTCTAGATGACTGAGACTCTATCTTGAGAATGAATGAGTGGAACGCTGTGATGTTCGAAAGACAAAGAGACAAAGGCAAGAACATTCTTCAGCTCTTCAAGCTTCATCCGCTCGTACCACAATCAACTTGCGCACTAGAAAATGCATTTGAGCAAGACAAAAGACATTGGAATTGAGATATTGAAAAAGAGAAATGTAAATTGAGAAGCCGATTCGAGTGGATCTCTCTCTTTCTTCTCGCTGGCTCTATCACTCGCTCATCTTTCAAGCACAACTCCGAGTCGAGAGTATCACAAGCTTGTCTCTGCACCATCGAAAACAAGCTCTTTAATGACGCATTAGGGTTCTTGAGTAATTCTTGAGCAAGCATCGAGCTTTTTCTGTCCATGATTCCTGAAACACCCGAGTTTGGTCCGGCAACAGAAAGCTGAAAGTAACCACTTCCGATTCGAGTAGAAACTTAAGTTCTGATTAGATCGAGCTTCCTCTTCTTCTTGATCTTGTTCTCCTTCTTTCCTTCTCTCTACTTACTCTTATTCCATCCTTACATTTCATCAAGAAGGCCTATCTTGGTCTGCTCATCTCTATCTCTGAACTCTAATCTCTACCCCGCAACTTCTCAATCTTCTCTTCTATCTACCCCACAACAAGCTCTCAAGATGGTTTCGAAAGAACAAGACAAGGCAGTTGGTGGAAAGCCAAAAGTTGCTCCATCCACTCATTTAATCGCTGGTGGAATCGCTGGTTTCGCAGAAGCTTGTACTTGTCATCGTCGGTATCACAACTCTTTACTTTCATCTATCTCTTCTCTCTACTTCTACTACTACTACCTCTGCCTCTACTCATACTCAAACATCTTTACTTATCGCTTAATCTAACCCATGCTTCTCTCTCTCTTCTCTCTTCCTCAGCTCTCGACACGATCAAGGTTCGTATGCAACTCTCTCGTCGCGGAAGGAACAAGGGAGAGAAACCAAGAGGTTTCATTGCTACTGGTGCTTACATTGTTAGAAGAGAGACTCCTCTAGGTTTATACAAAGGTTTGGGAGCCGTTGTGGCTGGTATCGTACCAAAAATGGCCATCAGATTCATGAGTTTTGAACAGTATAAGGCTGCTTTGGCCGATAAGAAGACTGGAATCACTAGTCCTCAGGGTGTCTTTTTGGGTGAGTTTATGGGAAGGATCAGAAGAAGGAGAAATCAGGGGAGCAGAAGAAGCCGATTGGAGGTGGGAAAGACAGTCTAGAAGACAGAGGTGTGAAAGAGTGATAAGAAGATCAATCTCTGTGGAAGCTCTCAGAGCTCGAATTTGGCCTCACTTTGAGATTGACTTTCTAACTTTGGCTTTTGATTTTCTCTTTTCCTATTTCAGCTGGTCTTGGAGCTGGTACTACCGAGTGAGTTTTCCTATTGGGATCGGCCTTGAATCTCCACCTATCGCAACCTCATCTCTACTCGAGATCGGGATCTTGTGTGGCTACTAGCTTTGAAAGAGATGGAGAAACAGGTTTGCTAGAAAGCTTTCTTCTTTCGCTCTTAAATCTGTAGAGCTTTCTATCAGACTAGGGTGGGAGAAAGCGAGAAAACGCGGATACTTTACCTCTTTCCCAATCTCTCTCTCTCTCTCTTGTGGAAGAGCTCGAGATGGAGAGAGATCTCACCGCAATCTCTTCAATTTCCTAACTCTTCCATTCCTCTCATTTTCCTCTTCCACAGAGCTGTCTGTGTAGTAAACCCAATGGAAGTAGTCAAGATCCGTCTTCAAGCACAACAACATTCCCTAGCTGATCCATTAGAAGTTCCAAGATATCGTAATGCAGCTCATGCTTTATATACCATCATCAGAGAGGAAGGTTTCTTCACTCTTTATAGAGGTGTGGCTTTGACTGCTGCTAGACAAGCTACAAATCAAGCTGCTAACTTTACTGCCTATCAGGAATTGAAGAGTGCTGCACAGAAATTCCATGGAGTGGATGAACTACCTAGTTATGAAACTGCAGTTATTGGTTTGATTTCTGGTGCTTTGGGTCCTTGTGAGTAGGAGAAAACAGGAGAGAGGAGATTTGAAATAAGTTGATATGAGAAAATGAGCAAAGAAGAGACTCTTTCGACTAGCTTTTCTCTTTCTAGCCATTCTTGTTCTCGTTGGTTTCGATTCTGATCATGTCGATCGATCTCTCTTTTCTCTTCCTTCCCCCATTTGCCTCGCTCTCTCTCTCTCTCTCTTTCTCAAATCTTCGCACTCTCATCTCTTCCATAGTCTCTAACGCTCCAATTGATACCATCAAGACTCGTATCCAACGTGCTTCGAGAGTAGAAGGTGAAACTGCTATCTCAAGAGTAGTCAAGGTTGCAAGCGAAATGTTCGCTCAGGAAGGAGCTGCTGCTTTCTGGAAAGGTATCACTCCAAGAGTTGCAAGAGTCGCTCCTGGTCAAGCAGTTGTGTTCACCATCTATGAGAAGATCAAGACTTATATCGAAGCTGTGAGTAGAATCGAAAATTGAGAATGGAAGGAAAAGTTTTAATGGGACAAAGAGATTTTTCTTGTTCGTTGGGTTTTACTGATATATGCCTTCCATTTCTTCTGTCTTTTCTCTCAAACAGGCCAAGGCTGGAGAATTCTCACTCACAGACACTCGTAGTGACGAGTAAACGAAGGGAATTAAACAGAAAGATCAAAAATGTTCAAGGTTTCAAATTCTACTTCTACTTCTCCTTCTCTCAATCTCTGGAATCTAATCTTTTCCCCTCATAATATCGTTCTTCTAATCACTTCCCTCAAAAAAAAAAGTTCGGAAATAGGTTCCAGGTAATGTTTTCTCTTTTTGTTGTCATAGTCTTTCTTCTTCTTTACTTTCTTTTCTTGAAAATCTCAATCATCAAACGCATCTTTCCGTGAGAGATCAGTGCTTGAGTTCGAGTCGAAACGTCGAGGACAGCTGAGTACGTCCACTCTCTTTCGAGGGCATGATTTGATGATTTTCGGGGAAGAGATAGAAACTGTACTTGCTTAGGAAGTCTAAGTGCTAGTGGCTCATCGAATCGGATTTTAGGAAGTCGTGGGAGAAAGCTGGCCTCTGACTCTTACGACATGGTTTCGTTCAGACAGGCTCTTTCTCGCCAGTTGCAGAACAGCACAGTTCAATTCTGAAAGCTGAAAGAGAAGCCACTAGCCACGAGAGACGAGATGCGAGAGGCAAGAGAAATGAAGGTCGATCACCCCCGAGTGAAGTCAAGGCAGAGAAATCGATTGTTCTGGTGAATTGAGCCCCAGAATGCAAGTGGACGAATGAAAGAGTAAGAATTTCTGATTTCGTTTGTTGGAGAAGAACATTGCGGATTGAAAATCCAATTCATGACTGCTGCTTCCTTTACTTTTTTTCCCCACTCTCCTCCAACCCAGAAAATCCAAATGTATGCGGGACGAACGGAGGAACAGGATCTAAAGATCATACCTCTTCAGCATCCTCTTAAAAGGTAAGAGACTAAATCTTACTATCCTTTTTGAGGCTTTCTTCTAGTCTTCCTCTGAATCTTCATCGGAAGCACACATCACGAACCTCCTCTGACGCCTCGATAGCTGAGGTGCCTTTGAGCAAAAAGCTTGACGACGACGCTCCAGATCGGAGCACAATGAGAGATCTTCGAGTTTTGGGAACTCTGATCTTGAGAAGGGGCCAGAATCACCTTCAAAAGAGAAGGAAAGGCTCAGGTTGACCAAATCAGTGAACTCCATTGCTTCATTCACTCTGTCTGTATTCTCCAACTTGAGCGAATCATCTTTGTTGGACTTGTACTTCGGTCCTCGCAAACTAAGTGCTTGAAGAGACCTAGCAGTCGAACGAACTAGCTTATGAACCTTGTCAATCTTGATCCTTTCGCCTTTATCCCTTGAGCTTTGAAGATCTAGGTGAGTTAGAGAAGGACAATGAAAAGCAGAAACAAACCCGTTGATGAGTCCAGCAGCATTTCCCAACAGCTTGACCTTTCTGAGGTTTGAAAGAAGCATAGAGCCTTCCGTAGTGGAGTACAACGAGATGTTCGAATCGTAAAACCCTTCGATCTCTAGAGACTTGAGAGTTAGAGCGACATTTTGAACAAGGTGGAACAGCTGCCTAGCTTCTCCAACGAGGGTTTCATTTGACGTTTGACTCTTGAAGCAGAGAGTATCCAATTGAGATCCAACCCATTTTAACATAGACCCGTCAATCTGTATGATCCCTCGTCCTTTGATCAGGATTGCCAGCGTCTTGAGATTGGACTGTTGAACAGCCTCCAGTGGAAGCGTCGTTTCCCATAGATCGGCATCGTCTTCCCTATCTTCAAAGTTGCAACGTAGTGTGAAGGAGGTGAGCTGCGAGCAGCCGAAGATCAGGTTGAACAGCTCGAAAGGAAAAAGACTAATACCAAGCTGTACTTCCAGCTCCTCTAACGTCTCCACGGAGCCTTGGATCTCCTCCAAGGTAGAGCGTTCCAGATATGGAGCAACATTCTGCTTCCTTTCGTCAGGAGTAGAGATGAGGTGACTGAGTTGTCCCTCATTGAACGCATTCATTTCTCGAACGATACCGTTCAATGGAAGTAGATGAGAGACAGCCTCGACGTCAGGACCGAGTAGCTCCCACTCCTCATCTCCATGCACGTACCATTGAGGCTGATAAGAATGAGAAGACAACGTCAATTTCTTGGTCTTGGACTTGGAGATCATGTCGAAGAGAGGTAGTGCTTTCAGTTCTACTTCCTTGAGTTGAGGGAAACTGGTCAGCCTAGAAAGCACGACCTGAATATACTCTACAGAGGCTCTGACAGACCCATTAGTTCTTTCAATCTTGGGGAGATCGAGTTGAAGTCTAGTCAAGGTGTCAGACGAGAGAGCGAGAGTGTCGAAGACGATACTCAATCTTGAAAACCTCCAATCTTGAGTGGACCTGGGCAAACAACCTTCAAAAGCTGCTAGACCAATGATAACTTAGATTAATCTGTTATTCGAAAGATTTGAGAATCTGCAAAGCTGTCCAATCCTCAGTCTCATTTCTTCGATGTTCTCCTTTTCTCCATCCCAGGGATCAGGTTTTCCATAATAGGGCTTCTCAGCATTCTTGAGCTCTACACAAGTGAATAGGCTGAAGTCTGATTGAATGGAGTCTCTCCAAAAGCGATTGACCTTTGAGGAAGAATCAATGTCGTCTTGAGAGAGATAGGAAAAGATTTGAAGCATGTTCTCCTTTGCTAAGATTTGGATTGGATCTTGAGCTTGGACTTGATCGAGTTGGTTCATGTTGGATTTTGAAAGTAGTTAAAAATCTTTACTCAAAGTTGACGAAAAAGGAGAAGAATCGAAAACGAATCGAAAAAGAGTGAGTGGTCAAAGGAGAAGAAGCAAATCGAGAATAGTGACTTGTTTTCTGCTGATAACAATCACCACAACATCTCTATCTCCTTCGATTCTTTATCAATCTCCGTCTTTGAAGCAGTCGCCAATCAGACTCATAGACAGAATTTCTTTCAAGATCGTTCAAGTGAGCAGGGAAGATTCAGTTGAATGTCTTCCACCTCTTCTGATCCTTCACTTTGGACGTTCAACTTCTGCTACAATACTCAAGCTCATCCTGGCTGCATTCAGCAAGCTGGTCCGAAGCAGATCAAAGGTATCAAGCCAAAAAAATAGTGTAGGTAGACTACTCAACAAGTTCTGCAAGAAGACCAAATTAGATTCAGAGAATCTGGAGATTCACAAATGTCTCTGCTACGAACCAAACAATGACGCAGATCAAGACACTCTGTTGGATCTCTCAATGAAACTGAGCAGCAGTAGAAAAGGTTTGACGAATGGTGACTTCCTATTTGTTAGGAGAGTGGAGAAGATTGAGGTGGAAGCAGAAGAAGAAGAGTCAGAGGATGAGGATGGGAATGAGATTGCCTCTGGTGAGTCCGAATAAGGCAAGCCGAAGGGGTTGTGTTCTTCTCCCATTTGGTTGGACGATTTGGATGGATTCAGGAGATCAAGATCGTGCTTTGTATAACCGACTTCAATCAGCAGTCAGAGCTCGTACAACACAACAATCTGATTTGACCTTCGACTCTCTCCCTCGCTACTTCATCTCTGACTGCACCTGCAGAGTCGAACCTGGATCGTACAAGAGATTCATCAGCTCAGGAAGCGATTCAAGGAAAAGAGAGAGCATCCTTAAAGACGGCAAGACCCAGTGATGCTAACTCTCGTGTTACTCTCTCTCGCGAGCATACCATCAAATGGCTAGGAGGCGACTCCTTCCTTTCGGAGAGCGGTCTGAAACTACCTTTCTCAGGAGCTGTTGGAACCTCCTACTGGGAAGCCATTCTCAAAGCTGCCAAGGTTGCTGTCAGAATGACTCCAGACTCTGAAAGGAAGAGAGATGGCTCATTTCCCTCAATTCTTATCCAGACGGTCAATCACTGCATCAAGAGGCGTGAAACACAGAGCTCTTCCACATTCTTCAATAAAGTCACCATCAAAGATTTCGTCGCCGCTCTTGAGATCATGCGTTCTCGGGCTGTGCTGGAGATGGGTGAGTTCAGATGATGAGCTAGAGTGACACATTCTCGTCGCAGCGTCTTTGCGATCTGATCTGACTACCATTCTCCCTACTTTTGCTCCTTCTTTCGCAATCAGGAAAAAGCGACCCCCTCTTCTGCCACTCTGATGAAGTGGAAGAGCTAACAGTGGCACACCACTCGGATCTGCTTTCTTTGGCTGCAAAGATCAGCAAGCTCTGGTGCAATACTTCTTGGAAGGAACAAAGATTGAGATTGGATCTGGGACCAGTTACACCTCGTAGTGGCCAGGTATTGATCATGGTCTTTCGAATGGCGGAATTGACTGCTATCAAGGACGGAAAGAGTTCAAGTAACATTGGTTTCCCTCCACTGGTTCTTCGAGCTCTGAGAGAAGCTTTGATCAAAGTCGAAGCTCTCGTTAGCAAAGGCAAACTCGGACCTAATACATCTCCCAGTGGCTGGCCGCAAGATAGAGTCACCAAAGCTGCTCTTCCGATTCTGCAAAGCTATTTGGAATCGAACGAATCATCTGCTCCAATCGC
This sequence comes from Golubevia pallescens, assembly GCA_001599655.1. Lineage (NCBI taxonomy): Eukaryota > Fungi > Basidiomycota > Exobasidiomycetes > Golubeviales > Golubeviaceae > Golubevia > Golubevia pallescens. The sequence goes on from BCHO01000017.1 coordinate 511,387, forward strand.
TAGCTCTTCTCAAGTCGAATCAGGTTCTCCATCTCTTCAGTCTCATACTTCTATCCAACCTTCAATCAAGACTCAACTAGCAGATCTCAAGAACAACAAGAAGAGAAAACTATCCGATCCATCGCTTACTGAAGGAAGAAAAGAGAAAGGTCAAGAAGCAATACAAGAAGGCAAAGAAGCTTCTCAAGAGAGAATAGTTGGAGAGCTCTAAGGCCGGAAGAGAAGAAGCTGGAAGAGCTGGAAGGTAGAAGGAAGAAGACGGAAGGTAGAAAATTGGATAGTTGAAAGATCCCAAATAGAATCATCCTTCAATCAATCATTTCTCTAATCATACATTCGCAACCAAATCACATACAAATCAAATTCTATTTCAATTTTCACTTGTACTCTAAGAATCATCAATCATCACTCATCACACTTCTCCACTAATCGACACTTTTTCAAAGCTTTTCAGTTCTGGCTTTTGTGTGAAGACTTTGTGAGAGAGAGAGAGAGAGAGAGAGAGAGAGAGAGAGAGAGAGAGAGAGAGAGAGAGAGAGAGAGAGAGAGAGAGAGAGAGAAAGAAGAGAGAGAGATTTGGAGTCTACTGCTCATAGAAGTATTTAGGAATGTCAAACACACAGAAATCAAAACCAGGTGTTCTGTTTTTGAACGCGAAGTACTGATGTAGAGAGGAGTGACTTTTCAAGAGGCGAAGAGAGTACATCGAGCACGACAGAGTGATTGGCTGGAGCTGGTGATCAAGAGGGTGGAGAACATAGAAGAATCGATTCGGAAGTTCTATGTCGACTGAACTTGACGTCTTACAGAAGCGGAAGAGATTGATGCTTGTTCAGAAAGCTTGGAGCGTCTCAATGCGAGAAGAGGCTGCAGAGACCAAGGAAGGCGAAGAAGAGTGAGTATCGTCAGCGTTAGAACCTGAGAAGCGATAACATAAGGCGCTACGAAAGGGTTTCTCATGAGAATCCAACCCACTTGGGCATAAAAGCATCGATGATTCTTTCTCATGGACCTTCTAAATAGATCGCAAGTGTCTTCAGCTTGGATTCCTGAACATCTTCACTGGGGATCGAGGTGGAGACGTTTGTTACAGACGAAAATCAAAAGACAAACGCTCAAAACACCGCCAAAGTATGAGTGAGCAGTCTTCAAACCATGATTCAAAAGACATGAGATTCCAGCTTGTATTACAAAAGGAGAATCCAAAGAGCACCCAATCCACTTGCCCTCCATTTTCCAGTCCTACATCTCCTAACCTTGACGTGAGAGTTGGTGATAGATTCTCCAAGCCAAAACTGGTAAATTTAGAAAAGTATTCAAGCCACTCATTCAGCGACAAATAAAGAGACACTGGTGATGAAGAACTTTGCGAAGACCTAACCAATGAGCTGCACTTTTGACTTTCGTTAAGATTACTCACGATGTTAGAGAAAGTTCTTATCTTTCTAGCCTCTTCTAGATCTTAGTTACCTCTCAATTCTTCTAGCAGCTCTTTGTTTTGTCCGACTTGCTCGACAAGAGCTTTGATTGTCCATACTGGAACCGGTTTGATGTAACTTGGGGTTCGACAGCTTGGACAAAGTCCGTGACTTGGGAGTTTGAAATGGGTATGGAGACACTGGCGACAGAACAGATGTCCACAGGGAACGATTCTGAAAGAAAAAGAAGGGAGTCGCCGAAAGGAACGGAGGCGAAAGTAGGGTCAGTGGAGCCAATGGAACTTGAGCTCGCGATAAGAAGGTACGACTCAACACTCACGCAAACGGTTCCCAACAAAGATCCATGCATATCCAACAAGTCAACTCTCTCTGAATACCGTCCAAGAGCCTTCGAAGAGGTGGAAGACTGCTTTCAGCCCTTTGAAGTCTCATCTCCAGAGGTCTTATTCTCCCTTGCAATCCATTGACGATCTCCCGCAGCTGAGTTTCAGCTAAAGAAAATTGTCTGGTTCTTTCTATGAGCTCATGTCTCGGATCCGATTCCTCTTTCTCATCCCAGCGGGAGAGTACTACACCACTCCGTCGCAATAGATTCTCGTTGGAAAGCTGTCTGACGACACTCTTGAGCGAAGCTTCTAACCTTGCTATGATTTGGTCGTTTTTCCACGACTCCAAGGTCATCTCTCTCTTAAGGGCAGCTTCTTTCTCTCTCATCAGGAACTGTAAGCGCCCCACTTTCCGTTCGCTGATTCTCCTTGCTTCGGTTTCTTTCACCAAATCCTCTGTAAGGATCTGAAGTGAGTGGTCATTCTCTCGAAGTTGTTCATCCTTGTTCTCGATCTCTTCTTGAAGTAGGTTTAATCTTGAATCTAACTCTAAGGTGTCCCCTTCCGATTCCCGAGGTTGCTCCAATTCATTACTCAGCTGCGCTGGTGCGCGATCAGCTTGAGAGTTTCCGAAGAAGCTTTTGAACATTGGATATCCGAGTTTGAAGGTTGGAAGGTGAAGAGTGGAAGGCAACTATCTGCTTAGGAGAGTGGCGCTGTTTTTGTCAAGTCTGATATTCCTTATTCTCGCTCTTCTATCTTGCAGGCTTTTATAATGTTTGAAGTCGAGAAAGGGAAGCTCAGCCAGGTGAGAAGAGATTGAGAAGCGAAGTGCATCAGTGTCAGTGTCGGATCACAATTTCTACTTCTTTGTCATTTGCCACTCTCCTGTTACTCTGTCAAAGTCAAGATTGTCCAGAGAGTCAACACATCTTCTGCAGAGCATCGAACACGAGGCGACGAGAACAAAGGCTATCAAGGCTAGAGCTTGCTCTCTTTGTTTAATCCCTTTGTCTGCCTGCCGCTCCCTGTTCGTGTTGCCTACTCTTTGCTTCGCTGCTTGGTATCAAATTCAATGCTTTCGAGCTGTGATCTCAAACCTTTCACTTTCACCTCCCAGTTTCGTTTGGTCTCAGATCTCAGTCTCGAAGAGCATCATCGGCGTTTCGGGACTTTCCAGGATCAGAGTACAGGATCAGAGTGGATATGAGAACGAACGAAGGACGAGAATCTCTGAGAGCTATTCGCCAATTCGCAGGTTCTGAACTACCCAAAAGTTTGCAAGAACGTAGCTGTGGACATCTGGAAACAAGACTCGGAACTTGAAGAAGACCAAATTCAATCTCGAGAATCTCCAACCTCCAGTAGATTTAGGATTACACCCCCCAAAAGCTGCTAATCCAATGAGGACTTGTTTCAATCTGTTATCTGAAAGATCTGCGAGTCTTGAAAGATGTCCTATAGTCGTTCTCATGGCTTTCAGATTTGCATCTTCTTCATCCCACCAAGGATCGGGAATGATTCTCTCCAGGAGAGTAGAAGGCGTCGGAGTTTTTTACTTCTATGCAAGTGAAGAGGGAGAAATGATTTGGATTTGGGATTGGGTTTGGATGAATTGATTGGTGCATTGTCGTCGTCATTGTCGTCATCATCATCATCATCTTGGAATGAGAAGGCAGCTGGCTTCTTGATTGCTGAAGATGAAGAACTGGAAGTAGAAGTCGAGGCTGAGGTTGGCTTGAATCCGAATGAAATCTTTGGTGCCATTCTGATTGAATGAGAAGTTGAATGAAATAAGAAGTGGAATCAAAGGAGCAAAAGATAAAGATCGAGATGGAGATGGTCAAGATGCAACATCGAGCAGCCTCACTTTCTCCTTCTACCACGCTCATCCAAAACTTCAAACAGGTAAATATCGACTAGATCCTATCTTTTGTTTACTCAAATCTCTTTACTGAAACTTCTTCACTCTCAGCATGACTTCCACTTCCATCAACGATTTGATCCCTTCAGAGCTTCTCTTCAGAACTTTTCAATTCTTCGACGAGTACGAATTCGTAAAGCTCAGAGAGATATGCAAGTCTTGGTTAGAAATCATAGATGAGAATCGTTCATTATGGCAAGTTGTCAACTTAGCAAGAGAAGAAATCACACAATACGACGAAGAGAACGACATCCACAATGTAACTGGTGAAGGAAAGAATCCAGAATGGAACGAGAAAGTCCTCAAACTTTTCGATGACAAAAGCCGTTCGACACTCAAGGAAGTGTCTTTGAAATTCGAAATGTATGAATTGGATGTAGATAAGGGAGGTTACCAGAACAGAGCGAATGATTGGTGCTTCAGGGAATTTGTCCAAGTGCTTTCCAAGTCAAGATCAACTCTTCGAATCCTTTCTATCGAGATGAGCAATGTTCCAGATGCTCTGCTCAAAGATCTGCTCATAGGTTTCGACTACAGAACCATGCCTTTGGTGGACCTCAGACTTTGGCAAGGGCAGTACTCCGTTTCGTCCTGCCAGGTCAAGATTCTGAGAAAATCTGAAGAGGTAGGAAAGCAAGTTACAAAGGAAGGTATCGCTTTGCAAGTTCTCTGGACTTGCTGTCTTCCAAATCTTCTTTTTGAACCGGATTTCATTCCTCGTAGCCTAGTATCGCTCAGGATAGAACGCGGTTGCCATGCTCAAAAATTACACCCCCTGCTGAAAGCTTCAAGGAAACAATTGAGGCATCTTTACCTCTTTATAATAGCTGAGAACTGGGAATTAGAGACTCTTCATTTCCCAAGACTGGAGGTCTTGGAGCTCAGTTTAAACCTAGAGAACCCTGAATTCCCGAATTGGATTTCTTGCCCTTCAAGTTTGAAGCTGAGCACTTGGGACGTCTTTCATGGTCTACCTTCAATCTCTGAATTATTGATTCAGAAACTGAAAGATTGCACTCCGCTCTCTGGTAGATGCCCACTACTTCACACTTTCAGATACAAGCCATTTGATAGCAGCATCGAGTTCCCAAGGCTCTCGAATCTTGTCAAATTGTTGTTAGAAAGAAGAGCACAGGTGGAAGCTGGAATGGAAGTTGATGGGATCAAGATGCAGAACATCAAGGCTGTCATTCTTCCTTTCAAGGACTTTGAAGGTGAAAGTGAAACCTCTGCATCAAGAGTCTTGGATCAAGTCAAGTCTCTGGTAGAAACCGTCATCGATTCTGGCTACGATGTTGAGAAGTGGGAGCTCTTTATTTGAGATGGTTCTGTTAGGTCGTCTTTTCGATGCTTTGAATCTTGTGAGTCGTCAACCTTTGACTTGTTCGAGCTCTTTTCTCTCCTGACCTCCGAAAAGCATCATCTCCTTCTCATCTCTTCTGGCTATCAGCTCTCAGGTCTCATTCTCTTCAAAGCAATTCCAAGGTGGCTCTACCGATCATACGTCGTGTTCTTCACCTTCTCGTCGAAGTCAAGCGCTCCTGAAGTTCTACTTTGAAGTTCTGCTCTTCTTTCCACTTTGATCGATTTCCAACGACCTTTTTCAATTCTCTGTTCTTTCAAACAAAGCTCTCTCAATCACAAGAGATTTCCAAGTCTCTCTCAATCACTCAAAGTCTGCTAATTTACTTGTACATCCATTTCGTAAAAGAGTGCACTCCTTTACAAAGAACTTCCAACTTCTCTCGCTTTCTCTTTGTTTTCCTTCCAGAATGAACTCCTTCTCATTTCCGTACCAGTCTCAATTCCTCTGCATCTGACCCAAGCTCATTGTAACACTTCTAATTGAGTTTGGATTCCCATAGCCTTGCTTTGAATGAGATTGATGTTTGGGAGGCGAAGAGAAAATCAAAGTGAGCAGGGACGCAGAAGAAGAGAGAGACCGTATTGTATTTTAGCAGAATAATTGAATTGAGTACCTAGAGTCGAATAAAGTCAAAAGCAGAACATTTGAACTTCCCTGTTGACGAGCAGAACCGATCGACTAACCTCGTATCACTCTCTCGAAAATTTAAACCTCCAGTTCAATGATAGGATACTTTGGTTCCCGGTTGTCCACCAATTCTTCCGTCAGGCTTCTCAAAGCGTCAATCATTTCAACATTCAAATTCCTGAAAGAAATGATAAGTTTCTTCAATTTCTTCGTCTTGATCCCTTGCCATTCCACTCCGTCTTCCACATCCCTCATTCTTGCCCTCATCAAATGCAAGAGCCTTTCCTTTGCCAAGCGTGTGAGACTAGTTGGTTCCTTTGTGTCCAAGCCATCAAATCGGAGTACCTCTAATTCCGGACAATTTGATTTAAGATTTTGAAACCCTTCAACGCTTTTGATGTATAACTCTGAAATCGAAGGGAGTCCCCGAATGATGCTAAATGTGAACACTTTCAAATTTGATGGTACTGTCATCCAAGAGGGAAAAACCGAGATTTGACGGCCTAGCTCTAGAATCTGCAAATTGGGGAAATGAAGACGAGAAGAAGAGCCTTGCGTCCGATGAGGTGCGATGCTCAAAGAGAGATGCTTGAGGGTTTTGGAGGCTCTTCGAAGATCTGGCTTCAGTGAGGATGGAATAGAGTTGTATTTGAGAGAAAGGAGAGGAGACTTGATGATTCCAAGATCTTTTGTCAAATACCGATTTAGGTGTTCATCCGTCCAAAGGACTTGCAGAGACTTGGGAAATAGCACTTGCTTTTCACCGACTCGTGATCGTCTCATGACTTCGACTGCTTGTGGGCCGAATGCAAGACAATCCCTGTAGTCTACTAGTTTGTTGAAACCGATTGCTACGAGGTACGAGAACAGTCCCCTATGAGTTGGCCGAAAAGTGAGAGCAGTCAGAGTGGATTTGGACCTTTTGAGAGTCTCTATGATTGAAAAGAACTCAGAAGTTTCCCCCAAGTAAGTCAAGATGACGACTTCCTCAATGGTCCCATCACTTTTCTCATTGAATAGATTGATGACAGACTTGATCCTTTCTTCAAAAAAAAGCTCCCGTCTCGAATCGTGATCTTCCTCCAAAGTGATTTCTCCTGGTTGATGAGATGGAGCCATTGTCCACAAACTTGTCTGAGCTTGACTGTTTGACAAGAATCGAGTCTTTTGAAGACTTGCAGTTGGATTTCTGGGGGAATTGAAGAATTCATCTCGGTTTGGAGTGTGTAGTTAAAGAGAAGAAGCAACTTCAAGACTTGGTGCTCTCTCCACAACAACCTTTGCTGAACATGTCAGGTCTATCTTCTCTAGTTTCAGGATATGGCTCAGACTCAGACGACGATCAAGATCAACAAGTGAATATCGCATCGTCATCGAGTAATCCGAAGCAGAATCAGACAATCAAGCCTTCCACGCCTTCCACTTCTACTTCTACTTCTAAATCCAGTCTGTTCAATTCTCTTCCTCCTCCCTCGAATTCAAGTTCAGTCTCATCTGATAATTCAACTGGAATCTCATCCAAGCTAGGTCTTCCACCTCCATCAACGTCATCTTCATCCTCGAGATTAGGATTACCTCCTCCAAACAATCCTCAATCCTCATCTTCATCTTCATCTTCCAATCCAACAACAAAGAAACGTAAAGACAAAGGTAAACTTCAAATCGGTATTCAATCTTTATCTTCTCTACAGAAATCAACCTCAGATGATGAAGGAGAGGATGAACCAAAACCTACTCTATCTTCCAATTCGAATGGTAGTGGGAAACCTTCTCATTCTCTATTCGGTATACTTCCTGCCCCAAAACGACCAAAGATAGATAAGGAAGATGAGGCTTTGAAAAATCAAGGTGCGGTTAGGATCAAAGAGGTGAATGAGATTGAGGATAGCAATCAAGATGGAGAAGAGGTTGGAGATGAACCTCCAAAGAAGAAAGTCAAAGGAAATAATGATTTCAGGGCTATGTTGGGATTGAAATCTAATGGAAAGGAAAAGGAAAGGAAAAAAGTAGAGAAGAAACAGGAGGTGAAAAACGTCGAAATTGTTCCTTCTAATGGTGCAAGTTCAGTTCAGAGTCAAGTGAGCAAGAAGGTCGAATCTGCTCCACAGAGGGATGAGAAACCTCAGGAGAATTCAGATTTCTTTTCTTTAGGTGAGTCTCTGTTTTAGGAATCCCCCATCATTTTTTCTCTCATCAGAGAGCGAGTGGATCTCACTATGAAAATCAGAACCTATCTTTTCGAGACTTCATTTCTATCTTCACTCTCTTTTTGCTCTCTCAAAGGCTTTCTTCTCATCTTGCTTATCACACATCTCTCCTTGTCTCGTATCTTTTTTTACATCTTCATCTTCAGGTCCTAAACCAAGCTCAAGCACTTCTTCAAACCAACACCTCAATTCAACTCCAACTTTCCAAATCTCTTCAGCACCAATCTTCGAAGAAGAATCCTTACCTCCAGTACCGACGGATCCTACAGATCCAATCAATCCCTATAGAGGTTGGAATCAAGATCCAGATGGTTCATGGGTACCAATCACTCCCGAAGCTTGGTCTGCTTATAATCTTTATCTTTCAACTCAGTCCCAATCCACTTCCACTTCCACTTCATCATCCATTTCAAAGAAGAACCCAACTACAAGTGAAACAGGAGGAGGAGGTGGATTCTCCTCATCAGAGTTGGAGAAATACGGTCTAAAAGAAGAGGATTTAGAATCTGTAGATGCGGGAGAAATCGCAGCTAGAGCTTTCGCTTTAAGAGGTGTTAATGATTTAAATCCTACTCCAATTGGTTCGAGTTCGAATTCTGGTTCTGGTTCTGGTTTGACAAATGGTATGAATTCTAAAGATAAGATGAAATTCAATAAAGCCAGAGGTAAAGGTCAATTGAGTAGTTTGATAGCTCATGCAAATGAAAGAAGAGGTGATTTGGAACAGAAATGGTCAGAAGGAAAGGATAAACAAAGACAGGGTGGAGCGAAATACGGGTTTTGAGTGACTTTTTTGAGTTGTGTTTGTGAATTGTATTATAAGGGTTTCTCGTTGGGAATTACGACTTCTTTCTTCTTGAGCTTTTTGAAAGCTTTTCTGTGTGTGTCTCTTACTAATAGGCGAAGAGTCAGAAGAAGAGCAGATTGATATTAGAGCAGCAAAAAAAGTAGAATTACAGTGAACATGAAAAGATTAAAAGTATCAGATGTAGCAGACTTCTAAATGAAATGAAAGAGCGAAGAAGAGATGGTTTTCACTTCGGACCTTCTTGTTCGATCCTAGCTTCTTCTTGAACCTTCTCTGATTTCGTCGCTTTCGTAGTTCTACCTTCTCTCAAGTCCAAAGGTAGATCAGCGATACAAGGAGCTAACATCAATTCACCGGTTAGGAACCCTTTCACAGTCGGCACGAAACAAAATGACCAAAACGCTATATTGATGATGACCAAGCCTGTGAATAGGACTTTGAAGGTTAGAGAATTGAGGACTTGAGCTATTCTACCTGTTAAGATTGCGAAGGAAGCTACTGGGAAAGAAGCTGCCCAGTGCTAGAGATTTCAAGAGAGATGGGATAAAGAAAGATCAAGATCAACACTTGGGCTTTAATTTCGAGCAACAACTTTACTCTTGTCATTTGAAATCATACTCACTCCCATGTTGAAAGGCAATCTACCAGCTCTTCTCTCTCTAATGACTGTCATCAAACCGATGACACTCCACCAAGCTCCTAAACCCCATAAGAGTAAACCTGAAACCAAACCGCTCGCGAACATTCCATACGCAAAGAATTTGTCCAAATCTTCAACTCCAGTTTGGTTCCCAAATTTCTCATGTATTATTGGGTATAACTTGAGAGAACTTCGACCTAGATGCAGTAAAGCTTCACCTCCTTGTCCGCAAGGTCCTAAAGGTAAGAAAACACTGATGATAATGTCTCGAGAAGGAGCTCTGAATAGCATCAACCTTTGAAAGTAGAGGACTAAAATCAATAGAGCAAGTGGGAGACCAACTCCTAGGACACAGTAGGACCATATTAAGATGGTGAAAGCATAAGTTGGATGACTTGAGGCAAAGATTTCTGTTAAAGTCCCTCCTACTGCCGCTGTCGTGATGGGAGGGACGATTGGTAACAGAAGTGCAGCGGTAGTACCACTGAAGTGATGAGTCTGATAACTCATCATACTGAATGGAACCAGAGCTGCAGTCATTAAACCGATAACACCTGAGATCCACCATAGTACGGAAGCGAAGATTGCCCAGTTTTGAGATAGATTGAAAGAGTCTTGAGATAATAAAGCTATCGATCCGGAAATTGTTGTGAGAGCCATTGGGAAACATCCCTGTTGTGATTTGCGAAAAGAAGATCGGTAATTGAAAGAATAGGTCAGAAAACAGTTCGTATAGACTACCATCAAGATTTCATTATGTTGGAGCTGTATTGATGTAAACCTATTTAAATTGAAATTGAAATTGTAGGTATAGGGTAAAATCTCTCTTTCGAGCCTTGAAGAAAAGAAGAGAGCGAAGAGAGGGAGCTGATACTCACCAAGAACATCGATTTCTGCGGATGCTTGTATGTCAATGGTAGAACTTGTGGGAAAATGATATATCTGGATAAGAAAGCTAAAGTAAAGATGATGAAGATCGCAGAATCTCCCAGCAGCCAAACCAAAGCGAACCATCTGAGAACAGGCTGTAGACTTGGCCAAGGAAGAAGATGGATCAGAGTGGAAATCACTCCAGTGCCTGACCAATAAGAAGTTGAAAGAGAAGAAAAATCGCGAGAAAGTTCAGAGAATGATGAAATCCAATTGCTTCGAATGTCTCATCTTGATCGAAGCTTACTAACCCATGGTCACTGTAAACCAAGAAGGAGTCATGTGTAGAACCCTCTCTCTTATATTCGAACTACCTTTTCTTGGTCTTGGAACTTCTTTCTTGGGTTCTTGAGAGGGAGGAGAAGTTGCTGTTGCTGCCGTATCGTTTGTTGAAGAATCAGAAGTCTCGTCCATCGTTCCAGCGTTTCCATTCGAATTCGGTTCTTCTTCAACTTCAGTAGAATTTCCATTCCCGTTTGCGTTCGACTTGTTTCGAATTGTCCGTTTCTTGGCTTTGTTGTTCGACGAAGATGACGATGATGGCTGATCCAAAGATTTCAAGTAAGAATCTCCGGAGATCGCTCGATGCAATTGATGCAATGCATCGTTCTGATTTGGATTGACAGTTGAGCCTGAATCCATCTGCGACTCATTCTCAATTGGGTAGTCGACGTCGTAGCCTAGAGCTGGATCGTTCATCGTTTCGAGTGTTTTGATGTTTGTGGTTGATCTAGTAGCAGGACAGCTCTCGCCTTTGATTCTTGATGCAGGTGTGTGGAAATGCCTCTACACTGTGGATGGGATTATGTTCTTTGATGTTGATGAGAAGGAAAGGTGAGTGATGAAGAGGAGAAGAAGACAACTTCGAAGGTGGCTTTGAAGGCTTAGGATTACGTCGGAAAGGTGGCTGTTCGAATTCAAACGTTCGCTTCACACCTTTTCTTTTCCCTCTTTGTCATTTTGGTCCAAAATTCGGAGCAAAAACAAAACACAAGAAAGTCTTCACATCACCGCTTAGATCGATCCTGAGCGATGCGCAGACGAGGCGATAAATTCTGGCTGGAGACTCGAAATCTCACGCAAGCACACGAAGAGGAAAAGAGGTTTACCAAGAAATTGAGAACACATTGAGAGCCAATAGAAGATCAGTTTCAAGCACAAAGAGCAAAAAGAGTAGCGAAAGGAGAAAGCTCTTCTTTTCATCGTCAATTGCCTCAGCAACTTGATCGTTTGCATCTGGAGTCTTGAGACCCAAACCTTCATAATAGACGGATCACAATAGACTACAGAATTGGCGGCAGAAGAGTTAGAGGTGAGATAGAAACGATGGAGGTCAGTTGAGAATGAATGTCGAGACTGATCTTAGAAGTCTACTTGCGTCTCGCCTTTTCACTCACCGATGAGTCACCGTGAACACCCAGAAAGCCCTTCTCAGCCATAAATTCTCAGCAGTCCCCTTCACGAGCAAGAAAATCTTCTAAAAAGGGCTCGGCAGCGGCACCTAGTGTCAGATTTTTCCTCTGAAGATTGGGGTAACTAAGTGAGGAATAGATTCTGGCTACGTCTTTACTGTCCACTTGGAGAAACACTTCAGAGACGTGCGGTAAAGAAAAACGATCTTCATATGTTAAATTTCCGTCATCTACCTTGACTGACTCTTCTCTTGACGACTGGTTGTCCCCGAGAATCGAGATCTTGACTTGCTGGAGAGATGATCTGCATGATCTCAATATGCGAAGCACGTCGAAATGACTGAAATGCTGATCGTCGAGGTAGCCGTCAAAAGACCGCAACCTTAAACCTTCCAGCGATGAATAGTTCTGCTTTGAAAAGAATCGAAGCAGTTCGATAGATCCCGAAACCTCGAGCCATTCTAAATTGCTGAACACGAGCTCACTCGATATCGTTCCAGAGGTTAAACCGAATGCCTCAATCTTTAGGCTGGATAAAGAAGGACTAGAAGACGAAAGGAATGATTGTAAAGATTGGACATCTAGCTTGCTTGGATCGATTGGAAAGTAACCTGTCATTTCCAAATTCTCTAGAGACCCAGATGTTGCCCAATTTCTGAAAGTCTCGTTCATCTGTAACCGACTTCCGTTCCATAGAGTGATGTACAGACTACGTAAATTGGAGAGAAAACTACCCGTTGGGGATTCTAGAAAGACGACTTGTGGAATTTCATCTCCTTCTCCATGTTCAGCAATATTCACGTTCAACATGCACCGTTCGAGATTCGGACAGGAGACAACCAAAGAGAAAAGATCTTGATAACCATCATCATCGCTTTCAAGGGAAACTTCAATGTCTTTGAGGGATTGCTTTGATGTGTCTTCCAGCTTCCTGACAGCTTCTCTACTGAGGCTGACTCCTCGATCGGAATCAAGAGATACAAATCCTGATTGATTAAACCTGGTAACCTGACCGAATAAGACAGTAAAAGAAGACCCCAGGATTTCGTCGACCTCACTTTCTCGATCGTCGAAATTTGGAGCATCAGAATTTTGAAGAAGTTGCAGACACTTGGAGTTGGATGAGGACTTCAATTCGATTCCTGCATCAGCATCTATGATTACTTCTCGAAGTGACAGGAAATCTTTCAGGTGTTCGATAATAGAAGATATGTAGAGGATGTTGAAGGGTAAAAGTGTAGTATCTTTGAGTTCAGGTTCAAAGCACAATCTAAGCCTTTTCAGAGAATCAGAAGACAAGCTCAGAATGTTGAAGAGAAGTGTCACCTTCGTTGCTTCCCAATTCCCGCATAATGACTTGACATCCCTAACCATATGTTCAATGCATAGATCTACATCTCTCAATGTGTTTTTGCTTAACCTCGAATACCTGAGGATCCTTTTCCAGAACCTATTTTCAGCTGCCTTCTTCTGAACGGAATCCATCCATTCTCCTTGATCACTGCGTCCGATTACCAGGGTATGGAAGAGTGAGGCACAGGATAGAATCATGTTGCGCCAAGTTCGATTGGTGGAACTAGAGTCGCAGATCTCAGTTGCAGATAGGAAGTTGAAGATAGAAAGAAAAAGCTCCTTTGGCAGCACCGAGAGCGGGTCTGGAAGACTTGTGGAGTCTGGATTCGAGTTGGTGATAAGTGGAGGCTTCATTTTGATGTTTTACTTGATCTAAAGAGGAGAAGAATCGAAAAGGAATGAGAGGATGTCGTTGGTCGAAAGACAGAAACAAAAAGGCATCTTCGTTCTCTTTTGCCTCTTCTCCTTCCACTATTACTACCGCAAGTCCTCCTTTTCGATTCGTCTTTGATTCTTCTCCCTTTACCAACAAGTCAACATCAACTATACAACAATCTGAAACACTCACTCTGAAACACTCACTCGACAGAATGAACAGACAAAACAGACTCGTCACGAACAGAAGAGGCAGAATCGAAGATCCTCAAAGAAAACTTCCATCTGAATTGGTTTCTCACTTCCTTTCACTCCTTCCACCATCTGCAATCGCAAGAAGTTCGGCAGTCTCAAAACAATGGAGGGCATTCATTCTATCTTCACCAGCGCTGCATAGAGAAATCGACCTTCTACGTATAGGGGATGCGTTCGCACTCAACTTCATCATCTATCACGTTTCTCAAGTCTCCCTGTTGTCTCTTCATAGCTTAGTCAAAGTGTCTTTGAATGTCACTGGATTTATCAAGGAGTCTCCAGTCAACTGGAAATTCAATGAATTTCACAATACGTCCAAGATCGGATGGGAAGTCTCCTCTTTGGACGTTTTACTCTCTATTCTTCAACACTCTAGCAATAGCTTGAAAGAAATCCGCCTTCGTTCAGGAGTCGGAGGAGACTATCGTAAGACTTATTACGATAATCCATTCTCTTTCTTCTTACCGATCATCAACAAGCTTCAAAGTTTTCCCTCTCTGCAACTACTTCATATCGAAACGCCTACTGATTTCAACCTCGAAGCTGGAAATCAAGCAAACGGTTCAAAGCAATTCAAGCTCACTGAGAATTGGCCCGTCGAAGAACGTTGGGTTGGAGTTCCACGCATAGCTGATCTGGTGAGAGAAGTGAAGAGGTTTGTCGATGGAGGGATCTCTTTCTTCGGATCCGCAAGTCGTATAGAGTTATTGCCAGAGAACGAGAGTATCAGAGTGTTGCGAGAGCTAGGAAGCTCAAGAGCCACTATTCGACATCTCGAGGTTCCAAACTCGTTCTTACCCGTCGAATTTTGGAATCTGGCAATGAGATGCAACAACCTTAGAACCTTAATCTTAGAGGCTTATGGACCTCACAATTCCATCAGCTTCCCCGATGATGAAAATGGATGTACAGCACTAAGGAATCTGATTTTGAAGCTCAGAAATCATGTCGTCAGATGGGATTCCTTTCCAATTTGGTTTGGAAGTTCGCTTCAAGAATTGGTCTTGGATCTCGACGACTGGAGACGTCCTGGTTATGTCGCTCCCAAGTTTCCTCAATCACTTCTCATCAACTGCAGACAATCGCTCAGAATTCTGCACATCAAGAATGCTAGTATCGATTTCAATGGAACGCCCCTTCAATCCTTTCCACTTCTCAGATCCTTCTATCTCTGCGATGTCACTGCTTCAGTCTTGCTTTTCTTTCTGGACTTCGAAGCTCCAAAACTTCAGAATTTGAAAATTGAGGGAGGATTATTCGGAGAGGGTCTGGCTCTAAGTCAAAAACTCGTCTCAAAGTACAGTTCACAATTAGTGCATCTGTCTTTGCATCTAGACAATCCTACTGATTTGACCTTCAGAGACTCTTCTACATTTAGGTTCTTCGATCTGGAGAAGCTCAGTCTTACGAATTTCTCAATTGGACGCTGGCTTAGTAGATCTACTTTTCCTGAGCTGCTATGTTTCTACGGTCGAGAAGAGATTGAGACGATGTTCTTGACCCATACCGTCAGAAGCACTTATCAAACTCATGATTATGAACACTTCTGGTAGTCTTCGAAAAGGAATGAAGGTCTCGACTTGTAAGTCTCCCACCGTTTCGAGCTGAGTTCTCTCCATCGTTGGTTCTCAAGTCTCACGAAAGCTCACCTTCTGTTTTGTTTCTTTTATCTAACCCACTCTCAATCAGGATCGAAAGCTCAAAGGGATCATTTTGTGACTCTACTTGACCTTTTCAATTCCTTTCTCATTCTCATAGCATCAAGTATCCCAACCTCGAGTCAGCTCTTCTCTTTGTTTTTCAAGAATCGTACCCGTTCGTCACTCCCCTTTCTTGACATCTGTCTTCTAAGGCTTTCGTAACCTTTTCTCGGACCGTACGTTCTTTCAATTGATTCTCACTGAAGTTACTATTCTACAGAGGATGAGCGTAATGCGAGAGCGAGTCGAACAACACCTCTTACTTACAGGTATTTACAATTTCAGGCTATCTCTGTCACCAAGGTATCAAAAGAGTATCAAAACAGAGCAGCTCCTAATAGTAGCCCACCTCCAAGACCAAGAGCAGTTGGAGCGAACATTCCACCTCCCCCAAATCCACCTCCGTATCCCATTCCAGCTCGTCTTCCACCATAAGGATAGCCAGGAGCTGCATAAGTGCCTGGACCGAATCCTCTAGCACCATATCCTCCCATTGGATCGTAACCATAGCCAACTTGAGGAGGAGGTTTGACCCAAACTTCTTTTCCTTGACGATCGTGACCTTGATGGAGAAGTTGAGGTTGGTGAGAGTCGAGAGCGCGAGGGTGACCGGTGAGACGAAAGGGTGGGAGGTAACAAGTGACACAGCGATTTGAGCGAAAAAGAAACGAAAAGAATGAGACAAAGGAAAAGAATCAGCATTTGAAGTACATTGATGAGGGAGGGTCTTAGAGAAACGTTAGAAGACTTGATCTGAAATCTCTCGATTTAGACTCTGTGGAGATCGCACCAAACAACTCACCCAACAACTGAGGTTGACCAGTCTGAGCAGCCTTCATGATAGCCTGTCTAATAGCTACATGTTGTTGATAAGCTCTTCTTTCCTCTTCTTCTCTCTGTTTTCTCTTGGCTTTTCTCTCTTCATGAGTTGAACCCGTCATTTTATCTTTGATGTTCCTTCCAAACTTCTTCAATCCAGTTGGAGGAGGTTTACTCGAAGTTGAAGTTGAACTTGCTGTTGTTCTATTCTGATTTGAAGAAGAAGAAGGAGGGGGAAGATGACGATCGTCTTCATCTGTGGATTCAGCCTCGATTGAATCTCTACTCGGTTCTGCAGGATAGTCTGAAGCTGGATGTTCCCAAGTTGATTTTGGAGTCGGACCTCGTAGATCTACGTAGAAGTGATGACCGGTATTGGCTGCAGAATGAGATGAGGAAAAGGAAAGGGTTGGATGAGTAAAGTTCAGAAGAGACGGAAGTGTAGGACAAAGACAGAGTCGTTCTTTTCGACGCATGTCGGCTCCAAGTCAGATAGAAGAGTCTAGAATTGCATGAATCCATTTCAGATAGCTCTCTAGCATGAAAAAGAAGGCGAGTGAGCTCGCGCTTCATAAGAGATTGGATGAGCTGATCTTGAATCTACCTCTGCTTCTCTTGGTCGTATCTCCTCCCTCTTTTCCTGTTATTTCTTTCCTCTGCTACTTCTCTCTCTGAATCACTAATCAAACTGCACGAACCGTCGAATTGGCGAATCCATCCCTCGGGTAAGGGTCTTGCCAAATCTTCCATTGATCTTCTCTCATTGACTGGGATCCCATTTCTCTCTACTCTTGCTGGATTGGTTGAGGATACTGCAGGGGTTTCTGGCTTCTTCTGATATGGTGGTGGTGCTTCAGATGTAGACATGCTGAGTCTGGTACTTGATTGGTAGTGATGTGTCGAGAACAAGATCAATTTTCGAGCTTTTGACTTCTTGCAGATGTGGAGAGAGCAACGAGCAACATAGACCCCTCTTTGCTCTCTCGTCTTCAAGGAAGATAACAAAGATTACAAAGATGATAATACAATTACACTGTTATAGCTTTTCGATTCCAAATTCTACAAGACATAATTCACATCCAACATTTGTCTCTTGACTCCTTTCTTTCTGATCCCTTCTCTAACTTTATCAAGAGAAATCATCAGCGTCAGATCTCCCTCTCCACCACCGCCACTATCAATCCCATTTCTAATTCCGTTCTCATGAGCTCCGTGCTCATGCGGAATCTTCCAGCTCATAAGGCCGCATTCCATCAATGCTTGAGAACAATCTTCCAATCTCAAATTCGTAGCTTCTGCAATCCTTTCGAGGTTGGTTCGTAATTGAAAAGACCCTGTCGTCTCTCCATCTAGATCTAGCAATTGAGATGTAGAATTGATGTTCGAAATTGGTGGTGGAGGACTCAATGATTCAGCCTTCTCCTTACCTTTGTCCGATCTTGTTCTTAAAGTTCTACCACTTGTATTTGGATTCGACTGATTTGCAGTGGTACTCGTTGTCGTAGATGAAGAGGATGGCGACAAAGTTGTTGAGGCTGAGATTTGGTTTTGAGAAGAAGAAGGTAGATGCCGAGAATCCAAAGAGATAGAAGAAGAAGAAGATGAACTAGAAGAAGGTAATCTTTTGATTTCTCCGGCCCATCCATAACTATGCCTTTTCGGTTTCTCTTCTCCATTCACCAACATTCCATCTTGATTCGATTCCGAATTCTTCCTTTGACTCTTGTTCCTCAAGATTTCTTCTGATAATGGTGGTAAACCTAGAAGAATCCTTCTGATCCTTAAACATTCAATTCTCAGTTTCTCAACTGATGCAGGAGCGTTTGAGCTTTGTAACTTGTTTCCGACGTATGGTAAGCAGATCGAAGGTGAGTCTATATCATTGAAAGCTATCACTAGAGTTCGAAGGACTACTGAAGACCAGAAGGAAAGATAACCTTTTAAACCTAGATCTGATAACGGTCGCTCTGGTGTTCCTGGAATGTCGGTGAGTGATGAAAGGTAATAACCTGAGGAGCGATGGAAGAGGGAGAAAAGAGTCGAAGAAGATCGAGAGCCGGTCAGTAAATCGAGCCATCATTTTAAGGAGCGGACGTGCAAAGCTCACTGAATTCGATCATCAAAGTTCCGAAACCTTTCTGCTGAAAAGGCGGGAAGGTTATGATACAAGCTAGATTGTAATCGTCATAAGAGACCTTTTCCTAGAAAAGGGAAATGAAGAGAAAGGGGAGATTTGTGAGAACCTGTCGAGAGAAGAGCTTGTCGATTCACGATTTCTGAACTCACTTTTGAGAAATAGCCAAGAGCATGATCGAATTGAGTAGTAGCATCAGTCAAGACGTAGAAAGTGAACGGTTCGACATCGAAATAGATGGTCTTGTGATCTATGAAGAGTTTCCCGAAGAGGGAAAGATTCTGAGCATAAAGCTGTTTGTCGAGAAGATAATGAGACGCACGAATCAAAGACGAAGCCTATGTCAGCGACTGAGGGTACACTCTTTTATGAGTTTTCCTTCGACAAGAAAAAGACGATTGAAAACCGAGAAGGTTGATATCTCACCTTTGCTTGAGCTCCATCGACTTCCCAAATGATATGAGCACCACGCTGATAGACCTTCTTCCCTGGAGGATGAGTGAAAGTGCATTGTTTCTGTATACGATCGTGAGAGATCGAAACAGAAGGGATCAGATTCTAGGCTCCAGAACGAGAGAGAAACCGTTGGACAATTTTGCTATAAGCTCACCTTGTGAGAATTCCAACCAGCGTAGGATCTCATGTATTTGAAGCAACCGTCACAAACCCACATCTTCCTCTCTGATTTCCTATCTTTCGCAATGTCATTTGTTGAAGGATTAGATTTGGTATTGTCAACAGAATTGGAGAGAACTGGAGCTTCATGTACTGAAGAACCTAAAGCTCCTCCGATGGATGAGGAAGAATTGGTCAGATCTTGAGTAGAATGATTGAAGGTTGATATCGAAGGAGATGCAGCGCTTGATTCTGAACCTGCTCGTTTGTTTGAAGATTTACTACTACCACCAGCAACATTGTTTTCAGAAGCTTTCCCACTAGATCTCCTCGACAGATTTGTTCGATTTTCTTCGGGTTTCGTTGAAGGATTGAAAGCTAACCAATCTTCTTCTTCGAAAGGATAGGGACTATAATACCATGTCTTGATCTCGTAGGCACCGAAGAAGACTCTAGGGGAGGGTAGAGTTAAGGGAAGAGTTCGAGAGATGAAAGAACATGGAGAGAATGGAGAGAAGATAGTTCAGCATGTCTATACCGTGTTCGTCGCGTTTGAGAAGGTCCACATCTGCTTGTTAGCTCACCGATCTATGTTCCGCGAGGACTTCTTTGCGGAACTCTTGTCTCGAGAGGGATTGGTATTGATCTGAGCAGAAGAAGTGGAAGCTATGGCGGGGCTTGCAGCTCTTGAACCACTCCTACTCTGAGAAGGTGAAGCGTGACGCGATGCTGGAAGCAGACCTAGATCTCGAAGCTTTCGAAATAGATGGATAGGAAAGGTAGCAGAGGGAAGAAAGGTCAGAAGGGATCGAGAGGATGCTCCCTGCTGCCTGCCTGTCATGATTGATCTTCCTTTCCATCTAAAGAATCCTAATTTCTCTTCTTCTTTGCTAATCCATAATGACAACCTTATGATTTCACACGGTCAACTTACCTCTGAGGGAGCGATCTCAGCTCTCTTTCGCTTCTTTGATGCGATGGGAATTGGACCACCATCTGCAATCCTAGCTTGCTCTGATCCATCTTGATGTCCTACGCCTGGGGCTCGGATCGAGGGTGATGCTACACTTTCCATAGTGACATCTCCGATCGAGTTCTCTGTAAAGGAAGGCATACTCTGATCAAAAGATTGGCTTGAAGATTGCGGAGGTTGATGATAGTCGTTGGAGCCATTGCTGATGATAGACTGCTGCTGCTGATGATCGTCCATTCCGAACGAGCTCGGTTTCTGCTTGGATTGTATTTACTTTGAGAATCTCATCGGTTCTAATTTGAATGATAGACTTTGTTGACGATAGTCGATAGAATTGTGGATAGTCGAGGGGAAGTTCAGATCCTTCCACTCTCTGTTTCCCTTCCCCCACTATCCAGTTCACAAAATCCTTCTCGTTTGATCCTCTTCCTTCGCATTCCTTTCCCTTTCCATTCTAGACATTGGATAGCACTCGATTCAGTTCTCACCAAACAATCTTACAAGGACAAGTCAATCGTAAGCGACCTCAGAGATGCCAAAGGCGTCGTCTTCTTCAGCTTCAACTTCAACCTCGTACCCAAATCCAATCCCTGCGATTGAGACAGCAGCCAATTCCCAAGTTGCACATAGATCACACAGCAAACGATCATGCACGACTTGTGAGCGAGGTTGGAGAAGATGAGCTCTCTCGGAAGGTTGTCTTTGTCAAGACCATCGTAGTCCGAGCCTTTGTTCTGACTTCTTTCTCCCTTTATCTCTCTCATTTCTAGGTAAGAAGAGGAAAACCAGAGTAAGTTCCTCTTCTGTTCGATCTTCTATGAATCCAATGCCGAACTTGACGCAAACAGTCTGACCTTTCATTCTGTCATCTTCCATTCTCAACTCTTTCTCAGTGTGAGCTACCAAAGTTCGACGTACCAGCAAGTCCTTTTCCTCTGAGCGAAGATCTTGCTTGCCATAGATGCAAGCTACTGAAGATAGCTGTGAGGATCATCTGTTCAAAGCTTACGTACCAAGAGATTCTCGATTCTGACCTGCTTGCTGGTCATCTTGCTTTTTCATTTCTTGCCTTTCTGACAGTGCATTGTGCCAGATAAGCTCAGAGGTGGAAACTCAAAGCCCAAGAGCAAACGACTGAAAGCTCAAGAGGGAGAAGAGCTTCAACCGGAGCAAGCGGATCAGTCTTCAAACGCAACCGATTCTCCTAGAACATCTCCAACTCCACTTCTTCCGTTATTCGAACTGGAAACGAGATTCGATCGAGTTTCTATCTTGGCCGCCGCCGAGTATCCGGTTGGTAGAAAGATGAAACTAGCGGAAAGGCTTATCATTCTGACCTACCCTCTTATGCTTCTCTCTGAGCTCTTGAAGAAACAACCCTATTTTGGAAGAGACTTGATGATTTCAAGAGATCAAGATCAACTTTGCTCGATTCAACAAGTCTTGAATCTGATCAAGGATTCAATTGAAGAGATGGATTACAAGCTGAGAGTAATAATGCTTCATTTGCCACATCTACCAAATTTGAAAAATCAAATCTCGGCGTTCGATTCTGAACGATCACTTTCTTTAAGATTGTTACTCTCAACAACTATCTTGATCACTTTACCTTCTAATGTCCCAAACAAGTCCAAAATTCAGGCGTTCTTGAGGAAGATCATTCAGCAAGACATCTTCACTTCTGTCATGTCCCAAAACAGAGACATCAGAACCATTCAAGCTTTACAATTGATTGCCATTTATTCTCCCATACCTTCAATTTCAAGCTCGAGTGGGTCGATCCCTATCGAAGGTTCGTTATGCCTGTCTATGGCGAGAAGTTCAGCCATAGCTTTAGATTTCGACCATGCACTGGAAAAGTTGAAACATCTTCAAGCGACTTCTTCATCGTCTACTGCACAAGAGCAGTCTCGTTTGGATCTAGAGGCAGAAGCTAAAGACCTGGCCGAGCAGGCTATTATCTGGCACAAGTGAGTAAAGATGACTACTTTGCTTCGATAGAGAGCCATACTTTTGACTGATCCGCTTTTGTCGCTGCTTCTTTCTCAAATCTCAGTATCAAAGCTTGGGCTGCTCATTTTGAAGTCTTCGAGCATAACGAAGGTCGGATCCGAGACCCTGAGTCTTCCCAGTCGACAGAGGACGAGCTGGAGTACTCTTTACTAGCCGCTTTCACGAGATCCTCAAACGATTCAGAAGAAACCTCAGCCAGGATCGCAGGTTGTATCTCAACAAAGCATAGGTTGAGACTTTATCGAACTTTTACCTTCATCCGACCTGAACTTATAAGGTTTGTACTTCCCTCTTCTTCACGCTTAAAAACACTGTTTTGCTTTTACTCACCTCTGACGCATGATTTCCCCTCTTTTCTTGCCCTTTGTCCATCCAGAGCGGGAGTTGAGATGCCTCCAGGTGAACGTCGATCTGCAGCTTTGTTTTCAATCTTTGAGAGATGCCTTCCTCTATTAGATCGTTGTCGTCGAACTCGCAACGACGAATTTGGTAAGTAGAAATCTCTAACTCGTATAACATCTGTCTTTCAATCACAATAGTCGTAATCTAGCAATGTCCGAGTCTGAAAGGACATCTCTCCATTCTCCCTTTCTTTTTCGCAGCCGAGTTGAGCTCTGACGAATACACTCAGAACATTATCTCCTGGTTGAATCTTGAAGCCGACTATCATGGTGAGTATCAAGTACTACGATCGACTCACTTTCTTCTCTTAATCTAGTCTCGTTTGAGTTCCATACTTTGAGCTCTTTCTCATATTTTGCCCTCTACCTTCTCAACACAGAGGCCGCTCTCTTCACTAAAGCGATGGGATCAGCTCTCAAAGAAGCTTTGCTTGTAGTAGAAGAAGGACCATCTCGCTTTTTTCAGGTTTCTAGAGAATGTGGAGGTCCTCAATATGGTGCAAAAGTCAGATCATTGAAGCGAACGAGTGGTGGACTGCCTTCGATTTCCTCTCTCAAATCTCTATCTTCTTCAAACTCCATTCATGCTTTTGGATCTCCTCCTCGTTCAACATCAGCTTGGATCGTCTTTGCTGCCAATCAGTGCATGGAACAGAACGCTGCTGGAATCTGCCTCACGAAACAGCTTCTTCCGACCTTCGAAGGCGAACTGTTGATTATTGAAGGCCTAGTAGAGATTTTGAAATCTATGGATCCAAACTCGATTCTCGAATCTGGTTCAATCCCGCAAGCCTCTGCAAAGATCGTCGAAGGAATCGCTTCAACAATGAGAGTATGGAGATGGAAATTGTCTCAAATAGAAGACAGAGTTTTGGCTCAAACGCAAGTCACCAGAGATGAACGTCAGACTCAGTCTGATAATTCACCTTCCAATGGCTCTCTTTCTTCGCAATTCTCATCACCTCCAATCAATCAATCACATCGATTTATTTCTCAAGCCTCAAGTATCCCATTCGCTCTCACTTCGTCTCTTCCACATCATCCTCTCCCTCTACCTCCTACCTACACCCACCAGGTCATTCCGGATTCTTTCAATTCTAATTCTATATTTTCAAGTCACTCGAGTAATCAATTCAGTTTGGATTATCCTCTTCTGCCTCCTATCAATCATCAAGACCATAGCTTCTCTAATCAAGATCAGCATCAACACTTTCATCAACACAGCGATCCTTCCCTAACCTTCTCCATAGACTATCCAGCTGTCAATGCTCGCTATCAGAATCAACAACAATTTGATCCTATCATCTCAGATGCCGAGCTGGATAGACTTCTAAGGGGTGATCTTTTGCTTTTCCCGAGTGCAAATGGAATGGGAAATGTTCCGTGACATGTACAGTCTCTTTCTTTCTGATTGTCTTCTCTTCTGTTCTCTCTCAGTGTATTCACGCTTTCTAATTTACATAAAGAATATTATCTGTATCTACAAATCCGAGTCTCTTCCAAATGACTCAAGAAATCGAGCTCTTGGCTCTACTTCAAACAGTCTATCAGACACACCAATTCAATTTGAGTCTAAACACCCCTCCCTTTGACTTTAAGTTTGCGTCCCCCCTTTCTTTGCCCGTCTCCAGGGACCAGGTCCGTTGGCCACTTTTGGATTCTGAGCTTCATTGATGATCAGATTTAGGACACAGCAA
Source organism: Golubevia pallescens (assembly GCA_001599655.1). Classification (NCBI taxonomy): domain Eukaryota; kingdom Fungi; phylum Basidiomycota; class Exobasidiomycetes; order Golubeviales; family Golubeviaceae; genus Golubevia; species Golubevia pallescens. The sequence goes on from BCHO01000017.1 coordinate 535,401, forward strand.
ACATTCTGCTCCTTTGAGAGAGAGGGAGCAAAGATTCTGATCGGATCTATCCCAGCCCTTGCCACTTGATGCCCGTCTCTAAAAGATTGTTGTGGTTTGATGTTCAGCTTCATAAGTTTTGGGAGGTAAATCGGATCCATTTCCTTCTTCTTTGCCTTTTTTGGACCAGCAGAAGTAATTCTGAGAAACTGATCCTGTTTGATAGATATTTCGGTGAGGGTATTTGCACTGACGTTGAGAAGGTTCAATAAATCAGAACGACTGATCCCAAAATCCATGTCTTCATATTCTATGTTGATCACCTTTGCGCTTGAGAACAGCTTGCAACTCCCAAACTCTATCTCGACAAGTTCAGAAATAGCCAGAATGATGTGTTCAGGATGACCTCTGTCCCCTCTCAACTTGTCTATATTAATGTGTTTTCTGAGCTCTAACAATTCCTTCTCTTCCCTTTCTCTGTCCTCTGCTTCAAGCTCCTCAAAGTACCTTTCCGCTTCAACATCTCCTTCTGAAATATATCCAGAACGGAAAACGCGCCCCATCTCCTCATCGACTTTATAGCTCAGCCTTTCTAAATTTGTACAGTAACCTGTCACTTCCAAAGCCCGGGATAAACAACTTCTATCTATCAATCCGCCAGTGAAGGATAAGCTCTTGAGGGTTCTCCAAGATGCTACGAGAGATTTGAAGCAATCTGTCAACATAGCTGCTGAGAGGCCTGAACCGAACTTGATCTCTACCAAAGTCAGTGTGTTGTTTGAGTTGCGAGCAAAGAGGTTCAAAGGGGATGATGACTTGTTCAGGACTGAACCATAGCCTGACTCTAAGTTCATTGAGAGTACTCTCCAGAGGCTAGGTTCTGATTCTAGGTATCTCTTCCAGTCTCTTGAGAGTTTCAGGCACTTGGCTTTCTGTGATGGTTGGAGTAGAAGAAGAACCGAATGAAGAATCTCCTTTGGTAAAAAGATTGGGTTGCAATTGCTAGCCGAGGATGAAGAATTCAGCAGATTCGTGGTCCCAACGCTCAGAGAGCCAAATCTTTTGAGCGTCTGCTCCTGATCAGGTTTGCAGAGAGATTTCCCGTGATCAAATGCTTTGATTGACATGGCGTGGAAGACTTGACCAAGTGAAAGTTGGCACTGCAGAGTGGAAGAGTCAAAGAGACAACAAGAAGAGAGGTGAGAGGTCAGTCCGCAGACATTATCTAGGACGAGATTGGGAGTGGTGTGCTTACGAGAGGATTATTAGGATCAATAGAGATCGCTTCTTTGACATCTTTGAGAGCCAAATCTAGGTCAGGATTGGGAAGACTTCGGATAGCTTCTGCACGAGCAAGAAGAATCGGGACTGCATCTCTTCTGAGCACGCTTTCAAAAGCCTTTGTGAGAAGAAAGCAGGGCAAGAGGAGAATGGCAAGTCAGAAACGGATAAAGAATGTAAGTAACAGGTCAAAGGAGAGTCTCAACGTGCAGGGGATTCTTGGACGAGCAGCATTGATATTAGATTCCAAATGCCTCCGAATGTGATTGAAGGGTCTACTCACCAAGTCGCACTTTGCTTTGGCTGATGCGTAATTGATTCTTTTCAGATCTAGTTGAATCTCAGAAAGCGTGACTTGATTTTCCATGATGGCGGTTCGTGCAGAAGAAAGGAGAGAAAAAGATTTTTGGTTCTGTTTTCTTCTGTTCTCTTCCCGACCGACGCTCACCGAACTAAGATGAGATGAAGGTCGAACGAAAGAACAGCTAAGTCAAACGCAGATTTTGACCCGCAAAACACGATTGAAGAGTCGGTAAGTCAGCTCTTGAGTTGGGAAAGTTACATTCGATATTAGAGTGCTTTGTAGTACAAATTAGAATTGCTGGTTCTGAGCGTCAGACCCGCGCAGACCCGAGCTCGGATTAAAAAGAAAACGTAAGGTAAAAGATAGAACCGGAAAGCGATACCAGAGAACGAGACGGGGTAAACGAGAAAATGCCAGAGTAGAGCGAGGAGAGTTACAGGGGGCAAGCAGCAGATTTGCATAGGCCACTTCGATGAGTAATCTTACAATGATAATCTTAAAAGAGTTACGAATAAAGAATAAGAAAGAAGCAGTTTGATGAACCATCAAGGTTTCCACCATTTCTTTTTCTTCTGAGTATTAGATCCAGTGACGGTCGAAGTGGTGACTCTACCTTCATTCCCATCTCTACCAATGAATCTAGTTCCACTCGTGAGTTCTTCACTAGATCTAGGCTCGTCGTAGAAGCTATAACCAGTCGTCAATGGAGGTGGAGGAGGAGCATTTGCACTTCCACTACCACTCGTGCTTCCGACGCTACTACTCTTTGGAGAAAGAACTCTTGAGAGATCGTTCGATCTACGTTTGTTGGCGGTCGTAGTGGGAGAAGTTCCAACAGCACTGGTTGTGGTAGAGTTTGGGTTTGATTTGGACTGAGATGATGATTTAGAAGATCCAGCTCCTCTCTCTTGATCCGAGAAGGTTCTATAAGCAGCTTTGAGTTCATCATCAGAATCTCCAGCGAAGTCGGCGAATCCAGCGTTCAGAGGCACCGGACTGACGTCGACAGGAGGTGGACTTCTTGAAGCTAAGACGTTTCGATGATAGAAGGAACCTTCTCCTGAACGAGGATGAGAGGTTAGAAAGAGCGAGTTGAGATGATCAGTGAGAGTCGAAGGCAGATCCAAGGAGCAGAACAATTTCACCGAATACTCACCAATCGAGCTCTCGGTCGGGATTCTGTATTCTTCTTCGGGGACGGTAGCAGAGACAGTAGCTCTTCTAGACCTTTGTTGAGGTGGAGTCGAATCTTGATTGCCGTAACTGTTCGAAGAGTCTCGTCCATAACCATCCGACATGGGAGTCGAAGGAGTGATGTTTCGTTTAACATCAGATCTACCAGCAGAGACAGTCGAAGAAGAGCCAGTGAAGCTTTGGAATTGAGAGGCTCCCCAGCTCGAGAGATCTAAAGGCCTGTTGAAAGGGAACCGAAGGGCAAGAAGGTCGAGAAAGAGTCAGCGAAGCCTTCGAAGTCGAAGGAAAGCTTGCTTGAAAACTGAGCATTGATCGAGATACTTACTCTGGATCAAAGCCTGCTTTATCAATGTAATATCCAGCTTGATCTTCGACGTCACAACAGATATCGATCAAATCAGCCAAAGTATCATCAGATTTCTGATTACCGACTTGATTTCCATCTTCATTCTCGTTCAGAACTCCTCTGATACTTGCAGCTCTAACGACATAAGAGACCAGAGAAGCCAAAGCCAAAGGTCTATCCAACATGTAAGTAGCGACTGGAATGGATTCTCGATGTAGAGGACTCAATTTGTTCAATCTTCTACTGACTGCCTTTTGAAGTTGGAAATCATCTTCATCTCCAAGAGGAGGTGGTTTGACAGAAGCAGTTGAAGGAGGTTCAGTAGAGACCAAAGTAATGTAATCGTCATAAGCTGCAGATTGAGATCTGAGGAAATCATTCATTTGACCTAACCATGGTTCTTTCTCTCTATCCAAAGCGTTCTTCTTGTTTGCTAGAGCCAAGAAGATTTTGGCTACCAACATCAGAGTTCTCGTACTTCTTGGATCTGGAGCTGAAGCCATCAGACCATAGAGATGAGGCGTCGTGATTGCTGGACAGAGCAGACGAAGGAAGACGAAAGCTCCGACTCCTTGAATACCTGGTCCTGGAGGTTTGACGGTGGTGAACTTGGTGTTGACTTTATTACGGATGACGGAGAGCACCCTTCGGAGATCACTGTGAAGAGAGAAAGTGGAAGGTGAGGTCAGGGAAGAAACGATGACGATATGAATGAGAGAGAAGATCTGGAGATTGGAAGTAGAGATCACGCGCTCGAAGTGGTCTCCTTTGATCTTTTCTAGCACTCACGGAGGACATTGATGACGATTGGCATAGATGTTATCCCAAAGTTCAGCGACCCATTTCCTAAGGATCTCTACCATGTCATTTCCGCCTCCAGATCTGACTTCTCCAGCCGCTATCCGTTCTCTCTCTCCGCTGAGAACGAGACCAGACCCAGTATCGTCGGTTTCGAGCCATACTCGTTCTTCACAGATACGACGAACAACTGATCCGATAGAAGTGTCGACCCAATCGATACAATAGAGACGTTGGAACTTGTCTAGAGATCGAGAAAGAAGGGTGTTGGCTCTGAACGAAAGAACGCGAGTGGGAGAACAAGTGAGGTCAGTATGAGGACAAAAGAAGTTTTGAAGAAACCATGTCGTCACTCACCTAAAGAGCAGCTCTGATTCCGGTTGATCTCCCAACATGTTACTTTCTCTTTCAGCCAAATCAGCCAATCTCTGAACGATAGTTCCAGAACTAGTATAAACATCAACCAAATGAGAAATGATAGCATCTTCATCCAAATGTTTAGATAATTTATAAATCAAATCGGTCGATTTCTCATTATCATTCAAAGCCTTTTCAATCTCTTGATATTTCCTAAGAGGTAAAATAGTTTCCTCTCTAACTTTGACTATCATTTTCAATTCTCCAATCATGATCTTAGAACCAGCAGAAAGGTTCAAATTTGTCAAACCATCTTCATCATTCTTTGAATTTGAAGTATAAGACCAAATTGGGAACCACCCATCGATTTCTTCACCTCTTCTAATCGTTTCGATTGGAATCTCTACACAACCTAAAAGATTGGTTTTATTGATGTTTGAAGAATTCTGATTGGTAGAACTGTTTCCAGATTGTCCAGAAGTGTTTGAAGATCTAGCGGATTGTAAAACGTCTATCCTCAATTCCGATAGATCTGGTAAATCAGGCAGAGAGAATCTTTCTACCCAAACCACTGATCCTGAACCACCATTCGAATCCGAATAACCTCCAGATCCAGATCCACCTCCATAGCCACTGCCACCACCTCCAGAAATCGGAGAAGAAGTTCTGACCTTGGTTTTTGCAGCAACATGACCGCTTGCTATCACCATACAGTAGCTGTCCACCGGAGCATTGAAGTAATTTCCTGAATTAGGTTCCGAAGTTCTACGAATGGAAGAAAAAGCTTGAACTCCAGCAGGATAAGAATTGGTAGAAAATGGAGCCGAACTTGGAGGTTGTTGCTGAGAATTGGCTGTCGATTGAGATTGATTGGCTTCAGTAGAACCTGCACCAGCTACTGGACCTGAAGCGTATTGATCATCATTTCCACCAGAATCCGATTTCGATCCTCCAGCACCAGCACTCGTACTATTCGCACTTCCATTCAAAGAAGCGTTTTCATCTCCAGTTCCAGTCCCTCTACCAGTAATCGGTCTAGTAGCATTGAAAGAACTCCTAGGACTATCCAAATCGGCATCTTCATCCCTTGAACTCAAAGATGCAGAAGCTGAAGCAGAAGTGTTTCCAGCTCCAATCTCTCTAGCAGCAGCTGCAGCTGCTTGTTTCTTGTCCAATTGTTCTTGGGCTGCAGCTATGGCTTCATCCAGACTTCTAGGTTCCACAGCTATATCTTGATCTTCATTTCCAGATCCTTTTGAATCAGCATCACTCATGACTATATTTGTTCCACTATTATGATTTTGATGATGATGATCCAATCTAACAGGACCTGCAGATCTAGCTTCGAAGACAGTCAAATCAATCTGTCTGTACCATCTATGACTACCACCTTTTTCCAAACTTGAATCCGATCCGAAAACATGAGGTCTTGCATAGGTTTTCAGTAGGGATCTCCAATGATTAGCTTTCGAAGCGCTTGAGAAACAAAGGAATAAAGGATTGGATCGATCTTGATCCGCTTCATTAGAACTTGATTTACCACTTCCTCCACTCTTGTTCTTTGGAGAAGAGATTCCGGAGAAAAATCTGGAAGTCGAATCTCGATTGGATTGAGAGAAGGAAGAAGGTCTGGAAAAGATTCCCAAGACGTGAGGTCGGTTGAAGAGAGAATCGTCGACGAATCTGATGTCGGAAACTGATAGAGAAGTCGTTGCGATCGAGACGAGCAGAGCACGATCCTTTGAGGAAAAGAAATTGATGGACAGATGAGTTTAGTAGAAAGTAGATGTCAATCCTCAGAGACCGAATGTAGATCAACTCTCGAAAACCTAACTCACCTCTCCATAAACGCTCATCAACCCATTCTCTCTGAAAAGAACGGCGCCTCTCTTCCAAGAACCGCTGAGTTGAGTGAGAGGAGCTGATCCTGATGACTTGGCCTTATTAGGTCTTTCTGCCAATAGTGGGTGAAGAAGAAGGGGAGGAAGAGTCGAGTCGAATGGGAAAAGAAGGTCAGGACCTCGATCGAACAAAATGCCCAGATCCAGAAAAGATTGATTATGAATTTGATCGATTGCAGACACTCACCTCTGAGCCAGCTGGGGGTAGCATTCTTCAGACTCAAGGACCGACTATCTTGACTTGAAATGGAAGCAGTTGGCTCGAACCTAGCTTGAGCGCTATCTCTTTTTGGGAGAAGTTTCCTCTTGACTTGAGGAACCTGTATGAATATGAATCGTTTCATTATAGAAGAGCAACATATCGAGTCAGCAATAGGAACAAGAGAGTGATATGCTTTTCCCCTCTCCCTCTTCTCTACCTTCCCAGATATCCATCCTGGAATCGATGACCAAATGCTAGAATGCAGACTTCTTGAACAACGTCCATATACTCTCCGTCATCTCCCTTTCTCGTAGACTAGGTCGACCATTCCTCTCCCTCTCTCTTGCCCACTCACCTCTCTAATCAAAGGAGTCTTTGACAAAGCACTAGCCCCAGTATTGACTCTCATAGGATTCTGATGCCAAACTAGAACCTTCAACATGGTTTCAGCCTGATCTTTCCTACTAGAGCTCAACAACAAGGCATCTCTATTCCTATTTTCTCTTTCGAATCTTTCCCTTTCCCTATCTCTATTTCTATCCTTTTCATCAGAATCTCCCACCATCCTAGAAGAAGTAGAAGAAATAGGGTTCTTTGTGATCTCTGATTCCAATTCTGATTCTCTGTGATAATTTCTATTTGCGTAATAATCTCTCTCTTCCTTATCTTCTTGGAGATGATTCAATTTGAATTGATTGTAGAGAGAATGATTGTTACTGTCACCTTTACTTGAGTTACTCTTTGAAGTAGTGGTGGATGATTTAGATTTCAAGCTTTTAGAAGAGGAAAGAGAGGTGGAAGTAGGATTGGGATTAGGATTAGAGGATTGATCTGACCATAGATAATGTTGATTGCCAGTTTGATTGTAATTATTTGAATAATTAGTGATTGGATCAGAAGTAGAGTTAGGATTAGAATTGTTAGTAGTGAATGAATCTGAAGATGGCAATTGTTGATGATGGAATTCCAAATCTTTGTCTGAAGAGTTTGAAGAGAAAGATGGACTGCTGTTACTATTGCTGTTGTTGAATTGAGCTACTTGTTTGAGTTGATAATCTGGCCAAAGCCAATGATTCGATTGAATCTTGAATTATCAATTAATCAACTCCCTTTCCCTTTGATGGAAAGAAGTTGGCAAGTTGAGATCTTTTTTTGGGTAGAGGTAGAAGCACAAGGTCAAGGCGAAGCCTATAAACCTTATCTTCTTCCTTCCCTTCCTATCCTATCCTTGGAGACTCTCTTCATCCCTTCTTTCAATCCTTTGTCACTCTATTTCATTCAAATGCTGAGAGATAGCATCCACAATCACATTTCTCTCGACTCCACGAAAGTGTGGAGATAGAGAGAGCAGTCGATGTCAAAAACAGAATTTCAACAGAAATCAAAGAAACAGAGAAGAAGGTAGTTCAAAAAGAAGAGTGTGAGAAAGGCAAAGGAGAAAGAAAAGAACTAGAGGAAAATAAGGGAGATCCATTAAGGAAGAGCTCATGATTGATTTTTGAGTTCTCCATCGTCTTGCAGTTTTTGTAGGGTGAGAAGCGTTCGAATGGAAACATTGAATGGTTTCACTTTTTTGATAAAATTGATGAGTTTTGAGAATTCATTAATTGACTGATTTAATTAGCAGAAGCGACACCATCGACAGCCAACTTGCTGACATCTGGTAGATCAGTTTCACTCTGGATCAACTTCTGAACTCTACCAATCCCAATCGTCTTGCCTTCGTCTCGGAGGGTAAATCGTCCCAATTGAGGATGGTCAGAGAACTTTTCCACACAGACTGGGGCCGTCGTTTCGATCAAGGCTACGATTTTCATTCCTGTGGAGAGAGAGAGAGAACAGGAGGAGAAAAAGGTTTCGAAGGGAAAAATAAGAGTTGGTCAGTAAAACTATTGGTTTTGATTTGTTTCAACCTCGTGAATGACTATCAGGAAAACATTTCGAAATCCAATTCGAAAGTTACAATCTCCAATTTCTCCATCCATTCTCACCTTTCTTTGCGAATTGAGGAGGTTTCCTACTCTTTTTCCCAGTTTTCTTATCATAATAATGAAGTAAAGCTTTCAATTGAACTTCCTCTGCCAGAGTATGAATATGCATAACAGCAGAATAACCAGCACAAATGATATTTCTAGTATCCAAAATGGCCAATTGAGCTTCAAATTGAGTAACGACATGAACTGGTTTCTTATTATCAGACAAAACGAAACCGACCGAAACATCTTCATGATCTATACCTTTTAATTTGATTCTAATATTATCACCAGAAATAGCAGCTGGTACTTCTTCTTCTTGTTCATTGAAAATACTCAAAACTTCAACATTAGTCTTATTTGGCATCAAGACTAAATTATCTCCTTTTTTAACTTTACCAGCTTCCAATTTCCCAACTACTACTGTTCCCATATCATTATACTTTTCAGAAATTGGCATCTTTAATGGATCTTGAATTTTTCGGTCTCCTAAGGTTAAATCATCTAGGAAGGTTAATAGAGGTGGTCCTGAATACCATGAACAAACTTCTTTTGGGACTGGATCTTTGAGATTATGACCAGAGAAAGCTGAAACTGGAACATAAGTCACGTCAGTCTTTGGATTGAATCCTGCTGAACGTAAGAATGGTGTCAATTTCCCAGTGATTTCTTCATATCTTTCTTCTGCCCAACCAACTGTTACTTCGTCCATCTTGTTGATGACTACGATCAATCTTTGAACTCCTGCAGTCTTTACCAACATTACGTGTTCACGAGTTTGACCACCTTTTTCGAATCCAGTCTCGAATTCTCCTCTACGAGCAGAGATGACCTTTAGAAGAAAAATAGAACACGAAGAGGAGATGGAAACCAATGTTAGAATCCAAAAGGTGACACGAGATTCGATCTATCCTTCTTCTTTCTAATCTCTCCAAAACTCACCAGAATAGCAACATCAGCTTGAGCAGCACCACTAATCATATGAGGAACGTAACTCTTATGTCCAGGAGCATCTAGAATAGTATATCTTCTCTTTCCAGTTTCGAAATAAGCTCTACCAACTTCCACAGTCTTTCCCTTTTCTCTTTCTTGTTGAGTGGAATCCAAAGCCCAAGATAGATACCAGGATTCTCTTCCTGCTTCTTTTGCATCCTTTTCGTACTTTTCCAAAGTTCTCTTGTCAACCATTCCAGTGAGATAGAGAAGATTTCCACCCATGGTCGATTTTCCAGCATCGACGTGTCCGATGAAAACGACGTTCAAGTGAGATTTGAGATCTGCAAGGATGAGGAAGAAGAAGGAAAATTTGGTGTGAAGAAAATGTGAGAATTGGAATTTGATTGTGATACTTTCTTGTCTCATCGATGAATTCTGACTCGATTCGATTCTGATTCGAAGAGATTCTTTGCTTTGGCTTCCTCCACTGATCTCTCGATGACCACTCTTCCAAGATCATTTCCAAGTATCCAACAAATCGATAGCAATCGAATTATTTACATTACTTCCTCGCATCACTCTGTACTCACCAGCAGCGTTTTCACCGAACAAATCCCTCATAGTTTCTTCATCAGTGACCTGTTTGACTTCCTCCAAAACCTTTTCTGCATTAGTAGCACTCTTTTCTCCACCTTTTGAAGCATTGTTCGATGATTTCTTGCTTGTCTGACCAGGAGTTGGAGAACCAGATCTTGGAGAAGAAGAACCAGGAGTTGAAGGAGAAGAAGAGGAAGTCGCAGCAGCAGCTGGAGTAGTGGAAGTAGAAGTTGGGACTTCTTCCGATTTCAAAGCTGAAACAGCACCTGCTGGAGCTGGTTCGACTTGTGTTGGAACTGGAGCTGCTTCCTCATCTTGAGTTTCCGTAGATGATTCTTGAGCTTGAGCTGGAGTCTCTGAAGCAGAAGCAGTAGCAGGAGTAGGAGTAGATTCTACTTCTGGTTTCTTTGCAGCACCTCCACCTCCGATTGATAGACTGACTGGTTTACGAGGGGTAGAATCAGTGGTTGAAGGAGTAGCACTAGCACCACCTCCGATGCTGAGACTGACAGGTTTGCGAGGTAAATCAGAAGAGGAGGAAGAAGTGGTAGTGGAAGCAGAAGCACCCCCACCTATTGAAAGAGAGACGGGTTTACGAGGTGCCTCGTTTGAATCAGTTGAATTCAGAGTTGGATTGTTTGGTAGAGGAGCTCTTGCCTGTGGAGGAGGAGGTAAACCAGAAGATCTTTGAGGAGTGGCAGTTTGTGGCTGAGTGCTTCCACCTCTTCCACCTCTACTCGATGCATTCGATCCGCCTCTCTGGTTGTTGTTGTATTGATATTGATTATTGTTATTGTAAGCCCCAGCAGCTCCATAAGGTTGAGCTTGTTGAGGAATGAAGCCACCTTGCTGTTGATATTGTTGATATCCACCATTGAATCCTTGCTGTGGCTGAGCTTGAGGATAACCGTATCCTGCCTGCTGATAATATTGTTGCCCAGCTTGTCCTTGAGGCTGACCTGCTTGAGGTTGTTGTCCTTGAGGCTGTTGCTGGCCTGCCTGTCCTTGTCCTTGTTGATATTGGGCCAATTGCGGTGGAACGAATCCTCCAGCATTCGGATTAAAGGCAAACGATCTGGCGTTGGGATTCATGTTTCGGAAAGCTTGACTCTTCTGGATTTCAAGTTCTTGATAAGAAAGTTGATCTAGAAGCAAGATAGTCCTTGAAAGATTGAGAGTGATTGGTGGGAAGAGAAGATTCTCTTGACCTCGAAAAATCTTTTCTTTCCATCGTTCGGTTGGGAGATTGGTAAAGATCTTCGATCTTCTCTTGCTTTTGAACGACATTGATTCAGCCTTTTTTCACACTTTTGAAAAAAATTGTGACAAGTCTCATCGTCGAAGAGAGAGAGCTCAGGCAGTGAGGAGGAGAAACGGAAGAAGGTATTTGAGAAAGCAAAGGTGAAACAGATAGTTGGGATCCTTGACAGGAATCTATAAGAGGAAAAAATATCAGACATTTGACAGAATAGCTAGTCCGAGCAGAGAGGTTCTATAGAAAGTCAAAGAAAGAGAGGGACGAAGACAAGTTTGATCCGTTCTTGCCAAATCTTGACGAAACAGCTTTCGCTGGTCAAAAAGGATGCCTTGCAAGCAAGTTGAAAAGCTTAGACTGAGTGATGATCAGGTTTCGAGATGATCCACCAAGCGTGAATGACTCTGGAAAGTTGTAAGAAAGAGAGAGAGAGTGTGAGTGAGTGAGTGAGTGAGTGGAGCTGCACGAGAATGGAAGAAGCTTCCTTCTCTCCGACTGACGAGAGATTCGGGAGATATACGGATAGAATCACTTACCCTGGAAGCCATGCTAGAATAGTCAAAAGGACTGTAGAAAGAAACGAGGATCGAGAAAGGTTGGAATAGGGGCTGTGTCAGAAACTCGTCTTCAACGAAAAAACCTTCCACTCTTTTCAAGATCTGTATTCTCCATTCTCATGTCTTCATTCGGAAGTTTATTTAAGACTCAGATATTCACTGTTGATCAAGAAACTGAGAAAGAGACAGAGTAAGGAAGGAGTAAGCACAAGGTCGAGGTCAAAACGAAACCGGCATCCTATGATCCTACCATCTCTTTCTTTTGATACTCACTCTGCTCCGCAACCTCTTTTGATGAAAACTGAGGCAGGTGGAATGAAGATTGCGAGGAAATAAAGTAGCATATCGCCACCCGATGATGGTTGGTCCGGCATGATGTTGATGGTTGGATGGAAAGAGAAAATCAATCTCGAAAACTCGTTTTTGAAGTCGTAGCACAGGCTGTGCTATTTGGGTCATGGGCAAGAAAGAGCTCTTACGGAGCTCGACGACAACCGAATTTTCAACTTCTTTCCGAATACTTTGTGGCGAATGATGAATGGAATGAAGAAGCGAAAAGCTTTTGGAGATCAAGCAGGTGAGGAGTGGAGAGTCATAGAGAAATGAGCGAAAAACGTGAGAGCATAGAGCACTGTAGCAATATACACAATCGAGTTCGATTCAATGGAAACAGTTCTCAGACAAAGTAGAGGAGGTCGAAAGAATTAGAATCAGTTTTCTCGCCTGAAAGTCTGAAAGGAAAAGAGAGCCACTCTCTCGAAAGTCGAAACAGCCGCCAGAGATAGACAAGAATACCCAAGACCTGAAAGCGAAACGATTGTTGAAGTTGATGAGTTTTCAGCTGGAGGATAAAGTGGAAGAGAACCAAAAGCAAGGCAGACCTGGTTCGCTTTGAAGATCGAGAGGGGTTGAGACGGAAGGCGAAAACGAAGGCTGGGTGTGAGACGAGCTTCAAAGTAGAACACTTCTCAGAATAGAAGGAGACTAAAAGACATAATTCGAGCCTACTCACGGCTTGGGTTCACAGGTCGAGCCTTTCTCTTTCAGTCTCTCTTCGAAGTGAAGGATGCCTTTGAGAGCTTTGAAGACTTCGGAAGATCCACACTGAATACATTCAAGCACTGAATCGAAGAGTAGAAATTCTCTATAAAAGTGTCACCAACCATCAAGTTGAGACGTCGGAGCATTGGAAGAGAGTAAACCTCTGAACTATCTGTTTTGAGAGTCCCATCCGAAACTTTGCTTTCGACTTGAGTTACTAGCGAGAACTGGACGATAGTCGACTTGCAAGATTCCAAAACTTTGAGAATTCTGCGGTGGTCTATTGAACTAGTTTGAGTTTCTTGGTCACAAATGACTAAATGTTGGAGAGATGGAAAGCCAGCATCCAAGACGGTGTTGATGAGGTCTGAGTTCTCTTGAAGGTGAAGATTGCGTAAATTCTGGAATTTCAACTTGACTTCCTCTTGTGCTTCTCCTGAAGTTAAAGAGAGCCCGCTCAGTTCTAGAATGACGAGGGAAGAACTGGAATTGAGGAGAAATTGTTGAAAAGCTCTGCCAATGATATGTGACGAATCTTCATCGAAAGACTGCTCAATACGTAATTCTTTTAGACTTCTCCTTCCGCTAACCCAATTGGTAAACTTGGAATCCCAAATGATCTGACCGTCGACACAGATACGTAGGCTCTTCAAATTGGACATGTGATCTCCACTTTCGAAGACCAGCTCCCCTTCCTCCCTCGTTGGATCGAATTGTTCAAAATCCAAACGTATCAAGTCTGGATAAGCTGAGGAAAGCCGAAAAGATTCCTGATAATCCAGTTCCGCACCCAATAAATACAGTTCGAGCTCTTTTAACGCCTCCTTCGATTGCTGTTGGTTTAACCTCCTCAGTATATCTGAGCTTTCCCCTGTGTAGTTTTGGCAACGAAGCTCCCTAATTTCTCTACTTGTGAAATTAGCAATTCCCTCAAACAAAGAGCTCATGCTTGGACCGTAATCTTGATTTTGTTCCCAATTCGTTTCGTAGAGAGACTGATCGGGAGCTGCTATAATGTTCAGTACCCTGGATGGACCTTCTGAGGACAAGGTGAAGTTTAACTCGGCTGTTAGATGGAACGTTTGAAGGGCCTTGAAATACTCTAATTGTTTGATGATGTTAATTGCATGCCGAATGGTTGATGCCGAATTAGAGCTTCTGTTCGAGTGTTGAGTGTCGAGGTCTAAATCTAACGTTTTGAGACTGTCTGAAGAGAGGTATAGTATGTTGAAGATAAGAGATAGTTTGGTTGCTTTCCAACTGCGGAGGCCTAATGAAGGGTCGTCTACGAAAGATTTGATGTGAAAACTGGCGCCCTTCAAAAAATTTCCACCGAGATTTGCTAACCGCAGAACCCTTGCAATGACCTTGTTTGCTTTCTCCTGATATTCCCACTCGTCCAATCCTCGATACGCATTCCCGTCGTGTTCCCATTCATGGAAAGCCAGCATTGAAAACAGAGAAGGAGTTGATAAGATTGCTTGTCTCCACTCTCGACTTGTTGCTGCCAGTTCCAGTTTCTCCTTTGAGTCTGAGAATTGGAACAGATGATTGAAAAGCTCTTTTGGAAAGAAAGTCAATGGGTCTACTGAGCTGGAAGGAGTTGAAGGCTTGATCGTTGGTGGTCTCATGTTGAAGAAGAAAGGAGAAGAATCGAAGAAGAATCAAAAAGGAGATGCGGAAGATAGAGATCTTGTAGTCAAGTTCGAATGCTTGCTCTACTATCAGGGATTGTTTGATTTAGACTTTGAGCGAGTTTGGATGGAGCAGGAGGAGGTAGAATGGAAAGAGAAAGAGTTTGAATCTTGTTTCGCTTCGTTCGCTCTGAAGTCTGAACCACCGAGAGTGAAAGACCGAGCCAATCGGCCCCACGCGCATCGCAAATAAAATAACATTTTTCTTTTCTCTTCTAGAATACGAATTGAAATGCTTCGTCATTCTAGAAGGCCATGAAAGCATCGAACTGAGGAAGCGACATCGGAGAAAGTGAGATATCTAGCTCAAGGGCGATATTGTGGGGGGTCATGACCTCTGTTAAGTAACAGATACCAGATCATAGATCAGATTACATAAAAAGTAGCCATCAAGACAAGAATGCCGAACAGAGAGGCTCTCCAGAGCCATGACTCGACGACAGCGTCAAGCACTCACCAAGCTCGATCGAGCTCTGGGAAGTTGGAAGAGAGAATTTGTTCCTTCTTTTGACCTTGAATGCTGTTTTCTTTCCTTATATAAAGTTTTGGAGTGGTCTCTGATTCAAGCAGAGGCTCTATCAGAGCTTCAGTATCGGAAACCACTATCGTTAACAAAAGTTCATCGTATCGGTCATATTACAGAGACAGCTAGTACAACAAAGATAGATCCATCAAACGAGCCCCATAGCCCTCACAAAGCATTTTTTCATTCCATCCCATCCGTCTTTTCGTCAAAGGCGTTCCTAAGCTATTTCCCAGAGACCAGTTGGGTCTTGAGCGTTTGGAAGGTTAGCGTTACAGCTGAACGGACACCACAAAGAGCGCCATGATGAGAGACCATCGTCACCGGTCTCTTCTCTGTAAGCGAGTTTCGAGAGAGAGAGAGAGATAACATGTGAAAGAGGGAATGGAGAGCGAAGGGGAAGCAAAAAGAGACAACCGGCTCAAGGTCAGCTTCTATTCTCAAGTCGCTTTGAGCCTTCTATTCAATCTTCTTCTTCGGAAGCTCCTCAGAATACTCACCTGCACTTTCCATCAGTCTTGGAGTACTTAGTCTTTGTTTCGTCGGTATGATCTTCGTAATGACGCTTAGGGTAGTAGTAGTAATCGACTCCATTGATTTGATCCAAGGCGACATACCCCGTGTAGAGCACCAGCTCGGAACCGTCAGTCAAGTAATAGTCCTCATGAGTACCAATTCCGCCTTGAAGATCGTCAGACTTTCTTTCTAAGACTCCTTGGCAGCCGTCGTTCACGATTGTGACGTCTTTGTCGTACGTGGTACCAAAGGTAGGCCCTGGTTTGTCTTCGGTTCCAGGAGCAGGCGAGGCTGTGAGAGAAGAAGACAGGTAGAAGAAAGAGGAAGCACGAATGAGAAAACGGAGATTGAGATGATTACTTCGAAGGTTCATTCCATTGAAGGCGAAGAAAAGTTGAGACTCGCTCTTTATTGCACTCACCCGACAAAGTTGCAGAGTAGCCAGTGACGATCAGAACCTGACAAGTATCAGTGGCTTGCTTTTGACATTGAGGACGTGCTGCCAAAGCTTCTCCTAGACCAGCTAGAAGAAGAGTTAGAGAGAAAAGCTTAGTAGAGCACATTTCTTGTCGAGTGAAAGATTGTTAGAGAGAAACGAGAAAAGAAAGAAGAGATGAAGAGAGAAGTAATGAGGTACGAGGAAGAAGCAAATGACGTAGAATCACGTCTCTTAAGTAGCTTTCTGAACTCAAACAAAGTCTAGTAGAGGCGGAGTGAAGAGGAGTGATTACAGAGCGAGGGCGTTTAGAATCCATTGTGGCTCGTCGACATATGGAAGAAATCGCCACTCGTTCTTTCTTGGCGAGTGTCTCACGACTATGAGATCTAGTTTTGTTGGATTCCCCATGTGTTCTTGAATTGGCAGAGGCGAGAGGGATCGCAGGAAGAAAGTCGTTCGACAGCGGATGAAAACGAGAGATGACGATTGCGCCCACGATTCGAGACGGAAGCCCCATGTGGATCTCTCCTCACATCTTCCTTCCCCGCAAAATGTGCTTCCTTATTGGTACTCGATTCGTGAAGTGTGCTTCAAGAGGAATCAACAAGCGAGTAAGCGAGGGATCTGAAAAGATCCAGTCGCCCATCTTTGGCGTTTATGGAAGGCATGGAATCTAGCCCTCTCTCGTTCTCTGAGCATCGAGCGATACTCAGAGCTAGAAGGTGGTAGGAATAAAGTCATAACAAAATTGAGGTCCCTCTCAGACGGGCTTGAGGAAGAAGATAGAGTATGGACGAGATATATCATTGCAAAGATTTCCTTGATTCTGAGGTGTCTAACCCAAGAAATTCACCACAAAGAAATGAAGGACAATTGAACCGAAGAGGAAATCCGCAAAAGCTCTAAATGTAAAAAAGTGCAAAAGTTGAGGAGGAGAGGTGATGAAAAGATTTGAATTAGAAGTTGTGGGAGAGTCGAGTTGAGTTGGAAACAGTCAATCGTGTTTCGAAGGTTGAGTTGAAGGGATTGAAGTTGATGACAAGATCGAAACAGAGGGCAAAGGATCCAAGGTAGAGAAGCAATGAGAAAGACACAGAATTCTATCAGCACAAGATAGCAATCGATAAGTGCAGAGGCTCACAGTTCGTTCTCAGAAGCATTTGCTTGTTCTCGAAAGGGACAACTCACCTCTCTGGAGACACCTTTGGGAAGTCGGAATAGCCCTGCGGATTAGCCTGTATCCTCAAAGAGGCAGCCAACACGAATTGTCCGACAGTCGAACCGAACCTGGAAGTTGAGAAGAAGTAAAGTTTGAGAGTGTAGAAGATTAGGAGTTTGAGCGCCGAACAGACGTTAGTTGAATTTGAGTAGCAGTTTGCAGCAAGAGGATGGAAGATTGTACGATAAAAAGAGAGAAGGTTGAGAGAAAGAAGAGGCAAGAGAGAAACACAGAGAATCAGCGAAGTGAGCAAGATGAGTGAGCTGCCTGCGATTCAGAGAGCGACTCTAGTCCAGAGACACTTCTCCACAGAGATCCTTAATTCAGTTCAGAGGAACACTATGCTAGACCTCTTGCTCATTCAGCGATAGGATTCCACCGCCCATGACCAACGAGAACCAAAAAGAGCCATGAGCTTTCGGTGCCATTCTAATGCTTTGTCTTATTCACCACACCAGCGACCATCCTAAATCTCAGGCGAAACAAATTCCCTTTTATCTCAACATCAATCATGATACTAACCCAGCGACGAAGCTATTGAAGGGGAAGTTAGTGATTGCGATGCAGTAAGCGAATTGAATGATACCAGAGACCATCAAGAAGACTAGAAAGGCATCAATCAATTTCAACCTGGCGGGCGTATTCTCTGAAAAGGAATTGATCAAAGTTGTGATTGGAGATGAACTGAACAAGGAAGATGAAGATTGAAGTAGAAGGGAGAGGAGAAGGATTCAGAGATTAGAATTTAGAAGATGCCGATTGCCAGCAGCTCCAAGACTACTCAACGAAAGCCTGTCTTTGACGAGTTGATGCGAATCTCTGACTGAGTGGACATTTCCTTTTGCTCACCTTGTCGTATTCTTGGACTGCAGGGCTGATCTGGGAGGCATTTTGAGAGATTGATGGTGATGGTCAAGATGATGACCACTTTCTTCTCGCTCTCCATTCTTGTCTTTCTACCAACAACATCACAGAACATGGTCTTGCGAGAATTGAGCAGGCGGTCATTCAGCACATTCTCAAGATGTACTCAATCAGCAGCATCTCATACAATCTTTAGTCGGACAATTTCATGCCAGAGTCGCTCCAACGTCTGCCTTCCAAATCTCCACTCTTCCAAACGGACTTCTCCTTCAACTTTGCTCTCCCAGTTGCCATCTCGCACTTCAAGGCTAAGGCGGGATCAGTCTACTCTCTCGATTGTCAAGCCTAGCAAGGAGGCAGAGAGGGAAGTTCCAACTCCTCTTCTCTTCATCTCGGCTTCAAAGTGGACTGGATCTCGACATGCAAAAGAGTGAGTGTGATCTCAGAAAGAACTTTGACGTCAGCCATCTAAAGTAGAAAGAAACTTCCTTTTCTAGAGCTCCAAGTAGCCCTTCAGTCGATGTCCCGCTCTCTGCTTTGCTAATCTCGTTTCGTCTCTATTCCCCTGCAGGTTGTACGCCGCTTTCCTAGAGTATCTCTCAAGGAAAGGTTGGGAAAGCATAGTGATAGACTTGGATCTATCCTCAGAGGCTCTAGAAAGGTCCAAAGACGATTCTCAGAAATTGATGAACGAATTTGAGAATGGTGAGTTGTATCGCTCGACGACGATGTTTGTTATTCGAAGTCTGACCTTCCCTTCAAATTCTTCATCTTTCTTATTTTTGTACTCTCTCACAAATATTTGTTCTTGTCAGAACTGAAATCGAGTCTATCAAAAGGATCATCAGGACCATTCCCACCAGTTTTGATCTCTCAAGGTTTAGCTTCTCTAATCTCTCAAACCTACTCTTCATCAAATCCATTATCTGCTTTGGTCTTACTAGATCCTCCGATTTCAAATTATAGAGCCAGAACCTCCAAGATTCACCAATCATCATCATCATCATCCGCTGAGCTTCCAATTCTTCCAACCGAGTTGTCAGAATTTGACTTTGAACCTAGATTCCCAATCCGAATTGGATGGAATCGAGACTTTCTGAAGAGAATGTTGGATGAAGACTCTATACCTTGGTATGAGCTACATCGGATAGAAACTGAATTAGAAGAGGAATCGGATGAGAGTTTGGAAAGATGGGTTATTGGGAATGGATTGGATGAACAAGGGTTTGGGAAATGGGATGAGAAATCAGCAAAGGAATTGGAGAATTGGTTGGAAGAGGAAGTGGGATTGTGAGTAATGTAGGAGGTCATCTTATAGACAGAGAGAAGAGAGAAAGGTTCGTAAATTTCATCAATGACTTTCTCTCGTGCAGTTTCTTCTCGTCTGGAGTGACTGACTTATGCTGCTTGATCCTTTGCAACTTCTGTGCCTTCCTCAGATCTACTGCAGTCGAGACTACTTCTGAAATCGATTTCCTTTCAGATGAGGATCCAATCGAAGAGCAAGACGAGGAGTTTTACGACGACCAAGACGAACGAATCTCTAGTCCTGAATCATCATTTCCTTCCGAAGAGAATGCATCTTCTGAATCTTCGAATCCAAAGCCATCTACCGAAAGTCTCCCTCCTTGGTTCCTAGAAGGCGCATACAAGTTCTCTCGCTCAAAATCCAAAAAATTGCCTCTCGAATTAGATGAACGAGATCTATCCGAAAGTTTCGTCAGAGGGAGTGGAGCTGGCGGACAAGCTATCAACAAGCTCTCAACCTCAGTTCAATTAGTTCATTTACCAACTGGTACAAGGATAGTCTGTCAAGAAACAAGAAGTAGAGAGCAAAATCGATTAATAGCTCGAAGGAGGATGAGTAGAGAATTAGAAGAGATTCTGAGACCGGGGAAGAGTGTAAAGAGCTCGAAGATTGACAAGGAGAGAAAGAAGAAAAGGAACAGAGAGAAGAAAAATAGGAAGAAGAAGTTGGAGAGAGAAAGAGAAGGAGATAGGAAAGCTGAAGACGAAATCTTTGATAAGTGAAAGTTTGTTCGAAAATGAAACACTCCTTCCTGACACCGCAGATGAACCTCTTTCTTCTCTATTGGGCAAAAGGTCTTGGAGGTGGATAGATCCGACCAAGTCTGAGAAATGCAACAGAGAAGCGAAACGGTGTGGTTCAGATCTCAGATTCCAACAACCATCCTCGTAAGGTAATGAAGATGAGGGCTGACTGCTGAAAAGCGTCATCAATCTTTAACTCACCTTCCCGTCAAAAACGACGCTTTAGAAAATCTTGACGTACTTGGTAGTTCGACACCAAAACATCCCGGATAGTTGATGGAAAGATAAAACTCTTCGAGTTCTTTGTCACTGATAAATAGGCGCAGATCTTGAAGCTCAGGAAGAGACAGCTCTTGAGGTTTTCTCATTCGTTCAACTTCGGAATCTTCCCATTTCTTTTCAGGAGGATGACTGGGAGATGGACCTTTGACTTCAATCTCAACTGTTCTGAGGGTGCTTTGAGAATGTGGACTACTTTGTCATGATCAAGCATTTCACTTTGATTGGATTCTTGCTCAGTGACTAAAACGAGTCCGGTAAGAGAAGCGTAACTGGCAGTTGAGACCAAGAAGTTGACCAGACTCACATGTCCACGAAGATTCAAGTAATAGATACTCAGAAGTTGAAGTTGATCTTGAGCTGCAGATTCCGTAGAAAGCAGATGGAACCCTACTAAACGCAGATAAGTGAGTGAAGATTGAGAGGAGAGAAGCAGTGATTGAAGAGCCTTGCAATTGACAAGGAAAGTATTCCGATATCCTCCCTTTGCGACAATATCAAAAATGCTCAGTGATTCATTTCCCACCCAATTGAAGAATCCATCGTCCAAATCAACTCCCCAATCACCAGAGCTATATAATGTGAAGCTTCTTAACTCTGATCTTCTCTGCAATGGAAACCTGAAATAAATTCCCTCTTCTTCTAAATCTGGATAGTCACCAACCCGTAACCCCAGTGAGATTAGATTTGGACAGCCTAGGGCGAATGCGAAGGATTCGAGAGGCGCTTGACTCTCTCTACTAATTTCCAAAGAAACTTCCTCCAGAGACTCTTTTGATTGTTCCAGCTCTCTCAATGCTTCCAAATCCAAGCTTGCCCCTGTATTGCAGATCAGTCTTCTCATTGGCTTTCCGGTAAAAGCCATGACTTGTTGGATCAGACTTTGAAAGCTGGAAATCCAGACATCTTCATATCGATCATCAGCAGAATCATGATCCCTCCTGGCATCCTTGATTACTATTGACCTGTGCTTGGAAGATCCTGGTTCTAAGTCAATGGCTACTTCCGCAGAAATTCTCACTTTTTGAAGCGACTTGAAGTTCCGAAGCTTGTGGACCATGTTGGCTGTCTGCATTATTTCAGACTCTATTGACTCAGAATCCACCACGAATATCGGAAATTCAATGTCGAGTTTCTTGAGGGTATTGGTCGATAAGTTCAAAATGTTGAACAGCATGGAGATTTTGGTTGCATCCCAATTAGGATCAGAGACGAATGAGGGATCGCTGCTAAATGACATGATCGAGAGATTTGCTTCGGTGACTCTGTTGTTACTCAAGCTTGACCAACGAATGAGTTTGTTGATGGTTCTATGAGCTCTTGCGACCTGTTCAGTTGGACGAAATACATCGTCTATGGGGAAGCCAGGATCTGTTATGAAGATGGAGGAGAAGAGAGTTGGACTAGAAAGAATGACATTCCTCTAGTCTCGATCCGTAAGTGAAGCGTCTAGGATTGACTTTGAAGATAGAGAATTGAGAATCTTGACGAACAGCTCTTTCGGAAGATGAACTGGATCCTGATGATTGGATGAAGTTGATAAATTGGCGATTGGTGGTCTCATTGCTCGAAGCTCGAATTTTGGCAACTTTGATGATTGCTTTCGATTGATTCTCTTTTGAAAGTCTGGGAGTTTTGATCAAGATAGGAGAAGAATCGAAGACGAATCAAAGAGGAGTCTTGAAGAGTTGTGGGAAGAAGAGAAAGATCATCGAAGAGAAGTCTTCTTTTCGATCGTGCCAAAACGCCAGCGTGCACCGATGAGAGTCCACCCCTGCAGGTCAGAACTTCCTTTCGTATCAGCAGATGCCAGATCTTCAGAGAATCCATCTCGATCAAAGATAAGACAAAAGCGGTCGAGGCACTCCACGATCCACGTCACGTTGCCCTCTTCTTCATCCTTTCTCAAATTGGCTTTCTCTTTCTTTCTTCTCAACAAGAACATCATCTACCACAATGGCACCAATGAGTCTATCCATCAAATGTCCACTATTCAACTTCAGCCTCGAACTTCTCCCATGTCTTGCGAAGAAAGAAGAAGAGACTTCCCAGCCATCTGACGCAAATGCCGAAGCCTCAATCGGATCGACCTCGTCTACCCCAATCATTGACGATCAGAAAGAATTGGAAGCTTTCAATGATAGTAAATCAGGAAACGAGCTGAGTCGCGAGAGTTCTGGAAAGTGAGCTCCCGTCGACGTTCGCTTCGTGAGTGCTCATCGAGAAGTCGCTTTCTGCCTACTTCGCACATTTCTTTCTTCCATATCCTCTGGAACTGACCCTTTACAAGCTTGACGTCTTCTACATTCAACTTTCACATAGCCCCTCTTTTTGTCTCTACTCTTTCCCAACAGCCTCGAGCAACCTCTCTCTGTCTCACTTCTCATGTCGCGAGAGCTCTAGTAGCTGCAATGATCGTCTTTGAATTTCTCGAGGATCTTCCATTTTGAAGTTGTGATTTACGATGTCGCGAAGGACTGACAAGCAAAAAGTAAAAGATCTAAAATCAGATGTGAGCATTACAAAGGCAAAAGATTGAGCAATGATGACCCAGTATATATCGTATCTCTATCTACAACTGTCTAAGGAGAGAAAAAATATGATGAGCAAGGAAGTATGAAGCAAAGAGATATAAGAGCAAAAAGCAACGAAGCGAAGCAAAATATTTGAAGATTCGTGAGCGATTCATAAACGGACATAAGAAATTTTGAGCTTGTGTGGTGGAAGCTTTGATCTATTTTTGAGATTTAGGTTGAGGTTCAGGTAATCCGACTGCTTTTCTGACCAAAGACATTCCAAAGGAGTCGAAGAACAAGCACTTTCCATGTTGAGCTTCTGGACAGACGTGAATTGCTTCGTGAGGGATTCCACTGTCGAGAAGATATTCTAGACAGGCTGGAACATCGACGAGTCTGAGAACGAGATGATAGAAAGGAGAAAAAGGAGTTAGAATGATCGAGGGATTATGCAAATCTGAATTGTTTGATTCAGTCACCGATCGAAAGAACTCACAAATCGTGCTCTCCGAAAATGATTTGTAGTTTTGATGGATCGAAGGTACCGAGATCATGAGTCCACAAAGCCATGTCTGTCCACAGGAATCTGAAAAGAGAAACAAGAAGGACGAGGACGAAGGCATCAGATCTCAGATTCAACGTCGACGAGCTTCATCTTTCGTCACTTCGAATGGGTTTTCAAACTCACCTTCTCG
Organism: Golubevia pallescens; assembly: GCA_001599655.1. NCBI lineage: Eukaryota > Fungi > Basidiomycota > Exobasidiomycetes > Golubeviales > Golubeviaceae > Golubevia > Golubevia pallescens. The sequence goes on from BCHO01000017.1 coordinate 558,919, forward strand.
CAATAGTAGTAGCAATTCCAATCTCTCTAGCAACAAAGTATCCGAGAAGGACTTCGATACCAGTTGCCCACTGAATACGAGATTGGGAAAGGTTCGTAGATGTGAAAGTCAGTGACAAGATGCGAATGTGAGAAGAAGCGACGTTTTTGAGCTTTTGAGACTCACGCGACGAGCGATGAAAGAGTAACACGTCTGACCTTCCCAAAGACGGAAGCAAACCTAGAATAAGTAAGAAAGGGAAAAGGAATCAGAAGTCAGCAAGATGATTCCGAGTCGATTGTTTTCTCGATGTTGCGGACGAAGACTCACTGGATCAGTCAAAACATGCTTTCCACAGATCTCAGGAGCTCCACGAGCAAGCCATCTGAGAAAAAGGAAAGGCGCAGCAGAGCATTTTCGAATGGAAAAGAGCGAAACATGTCAGCGGAACGATCAGACAGAAAAAGTATCTTGGAGATCTTCGATTCTTCTACCCTCAAAAGACTCACCCATGAACCATAGTCCCATTAGAATGACTCAAAATGGTAGCTTTATCAAATCCATTTTTTCCCATCACAGATTTGATAGCTCTAACCTGTTCGACTCTATTCGGAACGTTTAAATAATGTTTATGCCAAATGAGAGCCGAAATATTTGGTTGAATCAAAACGATTACACCATCTTGATGATTTTTCAAATGTCTAATAAAAGCGTAATATTGTCCCAACCCAATTCCCAAACCATGTAGGAAGACGATTGGAAGGTTTGAAGATCTAGTAGCTTTCCTTTTGGGAGGTAAGATTAAGAATTCACATTCTCCATCTTGAACTAATTCGAATCCATGTTTTCTCATATAACGATAGACTAGAGATGTAGCTCCGTTACAAACTATGTAATAGCCGATTGGTCGAGACATTGTTGGAACTGTTTCGGAATGAAACGAGGATTTCGAAGAAGGAGTGAGTGAGAAGTCGGAGAAGAACTAAAGGAAAGGAAAGAGAGAATTTGGACAGAAGCTCACCTGCATCCAAAGTCAATCGTAAAGCTTTACAGTCTGGATTGTAACCTTCTGGGAATTGATGTTTGAGTCTGCTTTGAACTAGAGTGAGACCTTTATCTACCAACTCGGCTCTTGAAGGATCATTTCTACATTCTTCAAGAGGTCTTCCAGCGAAAGCCCAAGCCAACCATCTGAGAAGAAAAAGGTTCGATTGGAGTCAGTAGATAGTAATCATTTCCGGAACTGAAATAGGAAAGAAGAAAAGGAAGATAGTCTTCTCATCAAGACTCACTCTCTAACGTTATCAGCTTTGATTTCACTCTTTTTAGCATAATGAAACCATTTCCTAAATCTAGTCCAAGCCAATCTAGCTTCTTCATCAGTGACTGTGAATTCTTCGAAATGATGATCCTCAGGTCGATCTCTCTTTCTAGGAGGATGAGCTTTAGTACCAACTTCCAAACATTGAATCAAAAGTGTAGCTAGCAGTCCATTATCCAATTCAGGAGGATCCAATTTCTTTTGAGCTTGATAATTCAAGTACGTCAAATAGATTGAAAAAGGGATTTCTAGAATGGCATGATACCAAATCAAATTGAGTGGGAAAGTAGAATAACCATTTGAAGATGCAGTCCAAGAGAAGAAACCTAGAGAAGAGAAACCAGATTGATATTTACGATAGATTGCCATTGAGATCATCAACCAAGATATAGGAGTGACTGACCAAACTAGATAGGCTAAGGTGATTGCTGGATAGTATTGCCATGTCTTTTCAAAGGTAGGTTTGAAATCTTCGTTATCAGTCTCGGAGATTGAGTGGTGTCCATTTTGTTTAGATTGATGACCATTTGTTAGATGACCATTTCCATTTGAATGGCCATTTTGATGCGAGTTGCCATTCATGAGGTGGATGAGAATCGACAGAAAGGTATAAGTTGGATGGTGGTGGTTTGTGGACAAAGAAAGAGAATCGAAGAAAGAAGTTTCTCTCTCGGAGTTGGGGGATCTTGGATTTTCAGAAGCAAGATCCGGCGATCGAGTCTAGACAGTTTCGAAAACCCTGCGGCTCAGTCTGGTGGCAAATTTTGAAAGGAGCCACACACGCACACACAACAATCAATTGTTTGAAAAGATATCTATTCAGAAGTGGCAAGATAGACGATTAGACGCTTGGGGAGATGAGCAGCTGAGCATCGCCCAACGAGCTTGCTGCCCTCGCTCTTTTCACATCGAAGATCACCGAGCTACCCATTCTATTCCCAATTCCAACAATATCCAACAAAGAGAGAAAGAAGAGATGTACGAAGGCTACTATCTATCCAAATTCATCAGAAAAGGCTATTCTTTTCCTGTCATAGTGATAGCGAAAGCCATCGAGATGATGATTTCAATCTTCGCCAGCTCAGTATGCCCCTAATGCGTGAGATAAGATCGCAAGAGGGGGATAAGGTGGTGGCGTGTTTATGTAGGTGGTTCTTTTGGGGGTAGATGGGATAGCGAGAGAGGGAGAAAGGGGATGAGGAGTGGAAGACAATGGACGAGAGAAGAAATTCTCGATGTCACACGATGACGACGAGAGGGATGGTATCTGTGAATGATTCTTGATACTATTAATACACTGATGAGAGGACCGATGACTATAAATGACCTTGATGTTACAGATTGAAATGATTAAAAAGACCTTTTCTTCTTACCTTTTATTCCTCTTGATTTCTTCTCTTTCCTTGATTCCCTCTTCCTTTCTAACTCTATAAGCCTTAATAGCTCTCTCTCTTTCTTCAGCCAATAAATTCTGTCTAGAAAGACTTGGAGACGAATTCTTGACTTTTTCCTTTCCATTTCCATTTCCATTCTCATTCTTTTTAATTGGATCTGGTAATCTAACTTTATTCTTTTTCAACCCTTCCAATTCTTCAGCTTTATCCATATCTTCCCCTTCCATTGCAGCTTTCAATCTAGCTTTCCTAATCAATGAAGTTTTACCCTCACCTCTTGGAGCTTTGGTTAGATTTGGAGGAGCCATGGCTATATCATTGACTGACCTTCTTTGACTTGCTTTGATCCAATCTCTATCCTCTCCTCCTGAGGTTTGTAAACCTTCCCTGGCTTTACGTAGATCCTGAGAAGTAGGTTCGGAAGCTTTGATGTTGGAAGCTTTTTCTGCTCTTTGTTTTCGAAGAGTTTCTGAATTTTCTTCTGAATCTGATCCATCTCCTTCTTCTAGTTGATCTGCTTTTCGCTTCTTACGTTTTAGCTTTTCAGAGGATTTAGATTCACTTCTCATTGCTGCATTGATTTCTGGTGCCATTAATCGATCGATACGACTGAAAAGATAGAGTTTTGAAGGAGGAGAAGGGGAGGATGAGGGTAAGAACTCGAAAGAAGAAAAGAGGTAGGACAAAGCACTAGCGTTTCAACGTCTTTGAGCTGTCGAGTTGATCTCTCTAGCTTCGTTCAGATCATGAATGTTGAGAATTCAAACATTCTTATCTGTATCTCCACATCAATCTTTCCCTGGAGTCCTCCTTCTTCCATCCCTCAACCGCAGTGTGAAGAGAAGAAAATTTCTTCCACTCAGGAAACTCACCGATTGAAATCTCCAACCTTTTCACCTGGTCTAATTTTCAATTGATCTTTTGCATCTTGAGCTTTCTTCAATTGAGCCTTTTGTTTACCCTTACCTCTATCCCTACCACTAGCATTGTGATTGTCTGCTTCTTGACCTGGAGGTAAGATTCCATTCTCAGCCTCTTTCCTAGCCTTTTTCTTTGCATTGTATTCTGCCTGGATTTTGGCTGCGTTCAAGATTCTCATTGCACCTTTTGGTAAGGAATTGAAATGAGAATCCGAGGATGGTTTGGGAGGTGGATTGTTGGAACCTCTGCAAGAAGAAAAGAGAAGAAGGTCAGGATGGAGAGAGAGAGAGGGAGAAGAAGTAGAAGGTACATTATGATAAACTCACTTTTCCAACTTGTCTGCATCTCTTGTTGATTTCTTTGCTCTCTTGTGAGGCATCTTTCAAGAGGAATGAGTAGTTGGGAGGAAGAATAGGAGGGAAGGGTGCTCTCTCTCTTTCTCTTGTCTTGCTCGCTTGGATCTTTGTCGCCCAACTCTCCAACCTCTTGGGTCCAATCTCTTGTTATCCATTTCCAATTAAAGCAAAGAAGATATGAGGAAAAGGATACAATTCTAGTCAGGAACAACATTCATCCAGCAAGCTCCTCCTTCTTCTTCCCCTCCTTCTATCTCTCCTCTCCTTCTACTCCTTCCAATCCATCATGCAAATCCAAATCCAGACGCAATCCATTCAATCGACTGAGCATCCACCAGTAACATCTTCAACCTCACAGATGAATGACAGTCATGCTCAACAACCATCTACTTTGGATCCAGCTGCAACCATAAAGTCAACTTTGGCACAGAGAAGAGGTTCTACTGAACTCATCTTGGGTCTATCAAACGTCGTAGCTACCACCACTGCAACCACTACTACTTCTCAGTCAAAAGGTTCATCTCATACTTTTAGGATATGGGAGGATCAAGGAAAGGTCATGGCAATCACCAGCAATAATAGCGGGGCAGGAACAAGTGGAAGTGGGAGTGCAGGAGTGATCGAGGTGGGACACCAACGTGAGTAACCACCATTATCTATCAGAATAGTGTTGCAATTTGGGTAATTCGAATCTGAAATGTCAATCATGAATTTCTTATCTTGGAAAACAATCGACAGGGGCAGACGGAGGTTCGGATCCTAACCAAAGCAATAGTGGTCATGCTGCTGCCTTCAATACCCATCATACTCGACCAACTTCATCACCAAGAAATGATAATCCAAACAACAACAATTACTACCAACCATCAACATCATCATCATCAACTCACTCGGAGAATTACAATGGAGGTGGCAGTAACGAATCTCCACGTTTCCTACCTCTTCCTTCACCTTCAAGGGTCGCATCAGCATCAGCAGGAGGTCGTCATTCCCATTCCCATTCTCATTCTTCAATCCATGATCTACTAAACGGAATCGATTCCATCACCCCAATCTCTGATCCATCTACAACTCCAAATCAAGAACTGGGTGGTGGCGGTGTTGGATTCAAATCTCAAGATCAGACAACGACAGCATCATCATCGACTCCCAATTCGAATTCAAGACATCAATGTACTATTGGAAATTGTCACAAAGATTTCACTAGACTTCATGATTTGAAAAGACATGTTGCTTCAATCCATGGATTGAATAATGGAAAGATTATTCAAGCTCCAACTCCAACTAGTCAACCTAGTGCAAGTGGTAGTAATTCTGCAGGTTTAAATTCTTCTTCTCATTCTGGAAATGCATTTCCTTTTCCTCCAACTATTTCGGATTCGAATCCAAGTTTGAATAGAACTCCAATGGTTCCTAGTTCTTATCAAATCGATCCATCTTCTACCAATACCAAAAAGACGAATTCTTCAACTTCAACTGCAAATCAAAGATATTATTGTAAATTTCCAAATTGTACTTCTTCTTTTGCTTATGATAAGGATTTGATTAGACATTCTAAATCTCATACGGAAGGTAAAGCTCATCAATGTCCTAATTGTAAAAAAGCTTTTTCGAGAAAAGATGCTTTAAGAAGACATGTTAGAAGTGGATTGGAAAAGGGGAACAAATGCGCTGGAACTCAAGTCGGTTTGACTTCTAGAGGTACTACTGATCCTCATTCTATTAATGAGAAGGAGAAAGGAAAGGGAAAGGGTAAAAAGAGAGGAATCGAAGAAACTATTACTCAAGGAGTTGGAGTTGGAGATGATGGAGATGAAGAAGAAGAGGAGTTGGAGTTGGAAAGTCCTAGAAATGATAAGACTGATCAGTTGGAATTGGAGGAAATGATTCGTCAGAATCAAATGAGAGAATCGAGAAGCAATACCCACTATTCAAATCAATCTGGATCAACAGCTACTTCTTTACCTTTTCATCATCAACGTTCAGGTTCCAGTTCCAATCTCTCAAACCACAGTAACAGCAAAAGTAGTCAATCCTATCCAACTTCAGGTTCGACAATCAACAATACCATCAAGAATAAATTATCTCATTCATCAGCAACTCTCAACTCTTATGTTTCATCTTCTCCAATGGATCTGATCAGTTCTAAAGAAACTTTGATTCCAGAAAACGGAAATCAAGTCAATAATTATGGAAGTCAATCCCAATTTCATTCCTGGAGAACTACTCAACCTCAAGTTTTCTATTGTCCTTATCCAGGTTGTAATTCCGTCTTCAGATTACCTGAAGATTTGGGGTTTCACGCTCAAAATCATCCTAGTAGAGGTAGATATGAAGCAGAGATGAAATCTAGAAATCAAAATCAGAATCAAAATCATGGTTCGGAATTCAATTTCGGATCAAGTCCTGAAAAGAGAATGATGAATCAAGAAGAAGGTAGGGAAAGGGAAAGAGAGAGAAGCATCTTTTATCATCAATCCTCCTCTTCTTCTTCAATTCCAACTTCTAGTAATGAAATTTCTTTCTTTAGTGGTAATGGGTCAGGATCTAATTCAAATGATGGTAGATTCTCAACTTCCAGACCTCCTTCTTCTTCTGGTCGAAATCAAGAGAATGCTTTTCTTTTACCTCCTTTGAAGAGATTCAGGACTTTCTCTTCGGTGTCTTCCTCTTCTTCTTCGGGTTTCAATTCTCCAAATACAACTACAAACCCCTACGAAAGACCTTTATCATCATCTTCATCTTCTTCTCATCAACAAAGATCAAGAGATCAAGTTTTCGGTATGCCTTCAAATCCTTCGGATCCAAATGTCAATGCTCAAGATGATACAGTTGCAACTGATGAGGATTCTAACAATCATTGTAAAGGTTGTAGTAGAAGATTCTCGAGAAAGGATTCTCTATTAAGACATTGGAGAAAAGTCAAAGGTTGTGGTAACTTGGCTTTGGATGGTGATAGTGGAGATCATCAGACGATGAATTTAGGCCCTTCATCGACAGCAGAAGTAGATGGAGAAGGTCAAGAGGATGATGATGAGTTGGAATTGGATCAATTGGATCAGTGAAAGAGAGAGATAAATGTGGAAGTCATTCTCTCGTCGTCGCAATTCTCAAGAAAGTCATATCTATTCCCTCCTCAAGTATACCCAACGTTAATTCAAGCCTCTCAATATTTATCTTCAAGCTTACGAAGTCGTCGATGTTCTCAGGTCTCTTCACTGGCGTTCTCGTCGAAATCGAAACTCGCCTTCTTCTCTCTTTCGGTTCACGGGCTTCTTGTTTCTTTCGCCTTTCTCTCACGCACACACTTTTTTGTTCGTTTTTGCTATTTTACTCTCTTCCGTTCTCTAATCTTGGTTCTCAAAAAAGCAAAACCAAACTCTGTATCCTCTCTTTTTCTCGATTCTCACTCGGTTCTTTACGTCAAGGTCCTTTGCTCCCGTGCTATTTCCTTTACATTACAGATTCCTTTTCTTTCTCATTTTTCAATACCTCCCCGTCACTCTTATGGTCTTTTGAATGTTTCGCTCTCCTTCTTCTGTCATGGTCGGTATTAAGTGAGTCAAGGGCGTCTCCTTTTCTGATGTAGCTTTGCTTTTCTCGATTTTCAATATTGTTCGGATTTGGATTTTCTCACAGAGGTGCCTGAATTGTGACGTGAGATGATATCGAAAGTTGAGAGTACAAAATGAAAAGAAAGGATCGAACAGAAGGGGGATATCGAAAGACCAAAGGAGATTGATGAAGCCTTTGATAAGAGCGAGGTCCTGAAGAGAAGATGTGATTGAATTGATGGCAAAGATGAGACAGAAGTTCTAGCTGTTGATTCTGTGAAGAGAAAACTGTTGTAGCTCTTGTGAGGAGAGACCTGACACTTGAGGCGTGGAACGTGAGCCAAACCACAAAGCAAAGCAAAGAACACGCTGTGTGGGGAGGCAAGGTCAAAGCAAGAGAGAGAGACAAAAAAAGTATCGTCAGGACAAAGTACAAACTTCGATGAGTTCTTGATGACTGCCTTGAAAGCACTGGAGAAGCTTCTTTCTCGTTACTCACTTTCGGTGGTCTCTTCGTGATTGTGAGCTTAAGAGCTCATTTGAGGATTCTCCGTTCCGACTTCTCCAATACCATTACTTGCTGAAAGAGATGCTCGGGTTTGATTGAAAGATGCCTTGGAAAGCTTGGATCCCTGTGCGAGGTACAGTGTGGACCAAGAATCATTAAGTTTAGGATATCGTAGTGATAAATAGAATTCCGAGATTGCTTCATCGTCTATGTCTAAGTTGAGATAAACGACATTAGAAAGTGAGAAGACTGGTCGCTCCGCTGGTTTCTTGACTTCCGATTCTGGAATCTGATTCTTCTCTTGGATTTGAGGAGCCTTAATCAAGATGTAACTCAGTGTCTTCTTGCACCTCCTGATCATTTTAATGATCCTTTGATGGGTGTCGGCAGAAACCTTGTTTTCGCCCAGCACTTCTACCAAAAGTGTAGCTAAACAAGTGAATTTGCATCTTGAAAAGTCTTCGACCATTTCGATGTTCCCTTTGATGTGAAGAATTTTGAGGATGGGAAACTTGAGAGCCTTCTCCGAGACGGTCTGATAGCTTGAATGAATTCCAGATATGGCTAGCGTCACCAGAGTCCGCCGATGGATCTTGAGGAAAGATCTCAAAAGACTAGAATCTACTGGACAAGGAACTTTTTGCACTTCGTAATTCCCTTTAATCTCGAACGTGTCCAAAGATTCATCTCCCTTCGCCCAGCTGAAAAAAGCCTCATCCAAAACCATTCTGGACTTTCCGTCTGCAAAATCAATAGTCAGACATCTCAACTTGGAACTAGTAACGTAGGGGATTCTAAATTCCAACACTTCTAAGCCGGCTTCGTCTTGGGACCGATCGGATGAGACTAATAGGTCTCTGAGATTTGGACAGGTAACCAGAAAGGATATGATCTCTTCAGTGGATGCATCGATACCTTGCAAAAATATATCGGCAGATTCCAAAGATTCCGTTGATTGTGTCTTCAATGCTTCGAAAGCAACAGAACTCATCTCAGGCAAACCCCTGAGATGGATCCTTTCTATTCCTTTCCCAGTAAATTTGGTGACTTGTTCAATCAAACCTTGATAAGTAGATCTGCCATTGTGAAATTCAGTCAACTCCCCCACATAATCGAAACCGAAAGGCTCAACTTTCAGAGATTTAGATTCCTCGATAGAGCCCGAATCAAGGCTGATCCCAGGGTCAGACCCGATCATCACCTTGCGAAGAACTTGAAAAGACTCTAGACTCTTGATGAGATTAGTGGTATGAATGATTTTGATAGCTGTGTTGTGCTCGCGGTCAACTAATTCGAGTTCCAGTGTCTTGAGATGGTTTGAGGAGAAGTGAAGAATGCCTAGAATGGCTGACAGATTCGTTGCATTGAAGTCTTGAAGAGAAACCTTAGCATCTCCCAGGAAAGAATTAATGGTTAGATGTGCAAACACCAGCTTGTTCTGAGCCAAGTTCGAGTATCCAACGAGTTGCCTTAGGAGTCGATTTGAAGCCAATTTGTGTTCGGTCGGATTGATAGCCTGGCCGTAGGGACGGAAGGCTTGTTCGATCTCCAGCCGATTGAAAAGAGAGGGAGTAGATGAGATGCACTCTCTCCAGCTTGAGCTAGTTGAAGCCATTCGCAGAAGCTGTTGAGAGGGAGGGAGAAACTTGAGGAATTTGATGAAGATCTCTGGTGGAAGAGAATCGATTGGATCTCGAAGAGTTGGTGAAGTGGATGAAGTCACTAGTGGGTTCATCTTGAAGATAATGGCTGATCCACTTGCTTGAAAGTAGGAGAAGAATCAAAGAAGAACCAAAGAGGAGACGGAAAGGATGTGATGGTTAGAAGAGAAGGAACGAAGGGCGTGGGAAAGTTTCTTTTCTTCAAAGTTTGAAACGCCGACCTGCAGACCCCCTTGAACTCAATTTGTACAGATCACACAACAGACCAATTCAGAAAGAGAAATGTACAAATGCAAAGTAAACATGGGTTTAAAAATACAAATGTGGTGTTGCATCAGTGTGCGAGCCTTTCTCATCCAGTCTCTCTCACTACGATCTCTTTTCGAAGATGATCTTCCTTCTCCAGATTGACGTTTTGAATGACCAATGAGACCGAAATCTTTCCTTCTCTTCCTCCTTTTTTGTTCTTTCTTTCTTCGAAGTTGAATCAAGATGTCTACGATTGCCTGAAGCAGAGAGAATCCTTCTACTTTGAGCCTCAGCGATTTGGAAAAGACTAAAGGAGAAACAGAAAACAGAGACGAGGAATAGAGCAAGACGGAATGTGAGAATGAAAGTTAGATATGAAACTAGATGAGCGAAAAAAGATGAGAAAGTTCTGTCGAGAGAAAAAACTTCCTGAAACAAAAGTCGAGTAATCATACTCACAGCTTCTGCAACGAAATAAACATTCTTTCCCACCATTCTATACCTCGAATTAATTATCATCTCATCTGACTCAATCGGCAACATGATTGAAATGTCTAGAGAAAGATGTTCGAGAGATCTTTGAAGATTTTGGTAATTTGAGTTTTTCAAGTTTTGGATAGTCGATTGATAAATAGAAATCTGAAATGTAATCATCGCTAAGGGTCAAATTTATCTCAGTTAGTTTTGGAAGTGAAAATACATCTTTAAAGATCCCATCTCTGTCTTGAAGCAAGTGCAAATGGGAATTTATATCATAAATTTCGATGCTTTCAAGTGACGTCTTGGATGATTTGAAAACTTTTAATATCTGACTATGGTCAATCACCTCGTCTGCAATTGCACCGGTACATAATAGATTGAGATTTCGAAGACAAGCATATTGAATGCTAGTAAAAAAGTTGATGAGATTCGCGTCACCTTCGATGACGATCTGCTGTAAATTTGGAAGCTGAAGTTGAGGATGAACTTGAAGTTGAGAACTTGTCGTCGAGGGTAGTTCCAGTTCTTGTATTCTCAGATAGACGAGAGATTGACTCGAAGAAATAAAAGGTCGAAGTAGTTTAAAGTCTATTGAAACAGATTCTTCGAAACGAGATGCATCCAAGTCAAAATGTTCCAACAAGCCCGCTCCGCTGACCCACTTGATGAAGGCTTCATCTAGTAGTAAAGTCATACAGTTCGAGCTCCTTAATCGAAACCTTCTCATCTTGGATACATAATCTTGACCTTTTGGCACTTTAATCTCCACAGGTGATGCTCCCGATTCATGTCTCCCGTAACCTTGAATGGTCAAGTCCTCCAAATTTGGACATGACAAGGCAAAATGAAGAAGTGCTACTTGAACCCCGGTTCGATCGATTGACTCGAACAAAAATCTGTTTAAGAGACTCTTTTGATTCCTCCAACCTTCTAACCATCTCTAAACCAAAATTTGGAGTATTCAGACATGATAACGTCTCGATGCCCACTTCTGTGAAGGCTTTAACCTGATCAATTAGAGGGTTGAACATAGATTTTTCTTCTTCCATCGAAATGTCTTCTCCCAATCTGAGATAATCAGCTAAACGTGGCTCTTGGATTTCAATCATTCTGCCATCTAGTCCAGATTCCGATTTGAGACCAATGAGGACGTCAAAGGCAATGACGACTTCTTTGAGATTTGGAAAAGAACGAGAGTCCAGATTTTGAATGATAGAAGTCAAATGGGATACCCGATAAGCCAAAGGAGCTAATTCAGCTGCCAATCCTCCAAGCTGCAAACGAAGCTTCTTGAGAGTTGAAGAAGATTGACTCAAAATGTTGAACACCATCGAAATTCTGGTAGCTTCCCAACATCGACTGTATCTCGTAATATCTTCTAGGAAAGTTTGCATGTCTATATCGACCTCTTTTAACCCGTTTTTGCTCAATCTCGAGTACCGAAGGAGCCTTTTGATCAACTTGTTTGCTGCTGCCTGCACCACCTCTGGACGAGTCTCCTCGAAACGGACGTGAGCATTGATGGTAGGAGTGGAGAAGAGTGAAGTACAGGATAGAATCGAGTCTCTCCAATCTCGATTTGTTGAAGATGAGTCTAGAATAGTAGTGGAAGGTACAAAGTGGAAGAGATGAAGAAAAAGCTCTTTTGGGAGCACCGAGAGCGGGTCTGGAAGACTCGTCGAGTTTGGATTCGAGTTGGTGATGATTGGAGGTCTCATTTTGATATTTTAGTTGATGAAAAGAAGAGAAGAATCGAAAAAGGAGTTGTTGGTCAATTGGTCAAGACTTAGAAAGATTCTGATTTCTCATCTTCTTCTTCTTCATCCAAACACGACGCCTTGTCACCAACATCATCAACGATGAGTTCTCGACAATCTCTGTCGCGAAGATGCAAGACATCCTACATTGAATCATCGGCAAGTAGAGAAGAAGATGAGATGGAACTGGATGAATACCTGGAAGATCGAATCTTCCTACCACTTCAAGATGACAATGCACAACCAGATTCAGACGTGGAATCATTAATGTCAAGAGAAGATCCACCAACACCAGCTTCAAATCACGTTCAAGTCCATTCAAGTCCATCAAAGAGATTCTTCAAAGGCACTGTCACTCCTTCAAAAGCTGCCCCCTTCTTCAAACCAAGATTGAATAGAAATACTCAGCAATCCACTGTCACTACTCCTTCCACTTCTACTCTCGATTCGTCACCTACAAAGTTATCCAATCATCATCAACATAGTTCACCTACTACTTCTCCATCTGATGTAGGTGGGAGTGGGAGTGGGAGTGGGAGAGTTAGAAAGAGGGTCAGATTGGATGACAATCTCTTACAAGCTGGTCCTTCTTCTTCCAATGCCGCTTTGGCTACAAGATTGGCGTCCAATTCATATCGTCTTTTAGATCGAGATGATGATTCAGACGAGGATTCAGATCATTATTCACCAAGTTTCACTCATTCCCCTTCAAAGCCAACAACATCCTCTTCCAGATTGCCACCTTCAGATCAACCTAGAATCCCATCTCATTTACCAAACTTAACTCCTTCTTTGCGATCTCAATCGACAACTTCAAACTTCTCTTCTCTATTCCTAAAGATGAGATCTGGTGGTGGAATCAGAGGTCCATTCAATCATACCCATTCACAATCTACCTTCTCAACAATTAATAATCCAACTCTATCATTCAATCATACCTATCCTTCCAAACCTACTTCAATCTTAAGTTCAACTTCTTATCATTATTCAAGTAATTTGGATTTCTTGGATTCTTTCTCTTCTTGTCCTTTGAATGACGCCTATCTATTACCTTCTCCAAATGATTTGGAATGGGAATCAATGTTGAATTTCACTCCTAAAACTATCTCTGACGAGGTTGAAAACCCTTTGGATGAGGATTTGGTACAACAGAGAAGTTTGGAATTGGCTTTGGATAGAGATAGAAGTTTGGGAAGGAATTGGGGTAGGATCGATGAAGTTGGTAGAAGTGAAACTCTTTGCTCTAGTTATTCAAATGGTTAGTATCTTGGTTGGAAGACGCGTTTTTTGAACGTGTTATGGAATAGAAGGATGTTTTTGGAATCAGGATTGAAAAGTTCGGAGGGAATAAGTAGGATTAGGAAGGTCAAATGATCGTGAATCTCTTAGAGAAGGCAAGAGGACAGAAACGTTGCTTAGAAGCTCTAGAGCAAAACGATATCTGGTTTCGGTTTCTTTGACTTCCTGAAATCAACCATCTGCTTATATTTCTCTGGAAAACCTCTGACATCTCGCTAATCCTCCTATTATTGCTTCTCTTCCCCTCTTACAGCCTCTCGTTCCATCTCTCTTGGAAGTGAACCGAAAGCTCAATGGCTGGCTGTCGGTGATAGCTATGGAAGAGTGACTTTGTTGAATACCGAAACAGATCCTCTGGTTCAAGAATGTGAGTTCCAAAGACGCGATCTTGTCACAGAGAGAGCGGGAAAGAGAGAGAGACATCAAATCTTCAGCTCTCATCGCAGGTCGAACAATTGGGTCTGATTTTCTTCCCTCATCTGTCCTCTCGAACCTACAGATCATTCCCATCCGAGATTTTTGGCTTCTACTACTAGAGCTTCAATCTTTTCTTTAGACTGGAGAAGTGATGATAGAGCTATCGCTTGTGGTGGAGCGGATTTCAGAGTTGGAGTTTGGGATACTGAGAGACTGGTGAGTTCCTTCTTCTTGCTTTCGGAAATGTTGTTGTTTGGTTTTTTGGAACCTTTTTGAATCCCAAGCATCGCTTTCGAGACTAAATGTTTTCTTGACCCTTTTCTCTCTCTCTCTTCCTTCCAACCCTCAGATTCAAATTAATAACCTTCAAGGAGGTAGAGGATCTCCTAGATCTTTGACCTTTTCAAAGACTCAAGCAAGCATGCTGTGCTCTGGAGGTAGAGATGGAGCGATCCATCTATACGATACGAGATTGAGAGGACCAGAACCGATCCTTTCGATTTGGGGAGCTCATACTCCAGCTCCACCCATCAAAACGAAGACCAACAACAAGAAGACTGCATCAACTTCGACTTCTACTTCTTCAACTAGAGCAGCCAGTGGAACTACGACGAAATCGACTGGAAAGAGAAAGACCCAAGCTGTAGGCTTACCAACTGGAGTCACAGACGTTCTTTGGCATCCGAATAGAGAATCTAATCTCATTACTAGTGGAGCCAAAGACGGCGTCATCAAACTTTGGGATTTGAGAATGATGGGCGGTTTCAAGAATGAAAGTATCGCAAGTAGAGGTCAAGAAAGTTTGGTAGGATCGACAAAACAAGATCCTTTGAATGAAATCGATATCAATAGTTTGAACCGATTCAAACAAGAAGAAGATTCTGGAATCTTGGAACCTAATGAAGAAAGATTTTTGAATGAATTCGAAACTGATAAATTGAGAGAAAGGGAAGAGAAACAAAGATTGCAAGAAATCGAAGCTGAGAAACAGAAAAATAAAAAGAGGAAAACATCGAAGAAATCTTCCTCTACTAGTGCTGCAAAAGGGAAAGCTAAAGCTAGTGATGGGAAAGGTTCGAAGATTGGTACTTTGGATAATCCTTTCACTTTGGATCCGGTCGAAGAAAGTGATGACATCTCGAAATCCAAAGATGGTTGGAACAAGAGGTGAGTAAACTTTCCTGATCTCGAGTTCCGAGATGAACAGCATTACAGCAAACTGATATATTTTGTTTCGTTTTCGCTTGCTTTGCACTTCGTTCTATCGAATCAGTCCCCATGGAATCTCTAGCATCGTAGCTAACGACGAGCTACTCTTCGCTGCCTGTACAGACGGTCGGTGAGTACTTTCTCTTTTGATCGTATTCTTATTCTCGTTTACAAAGATTTGACTGACTTTTGTTCTCCTCTTCGTCTTCTTGCTCGACAACAGAATCTATCCACTCTCGCTCACTTCATTACTCTCGCCACTTTCAGCCTTATCCTTCGGTTCAATCTCGCCTCTATATCATCCTTCTCAAAAGCACAATTCTCTATTCGCAAGACTAGACATTTCTTCGGATGGAAGATTCTTAGCTTTAGGTTGTAGAAACGGTGATATCACTCTTTGGGACGTCAAAGCTTGTGGAAAGAATAATGGTGGATGGAGAAAAAATCCAAACTTCGACCGAGAGAGAGAAATGAATGGTTTCGGTACAACAAGGGAAAGAATTTTAGCTATGAGAATGGATGCAGATGCAGAAGAAGAAGAGAAACAAAGTTGGAAATCGAACGGAGCTGTCGTCTTGAGTGGCGGTCATTCTGGGTGAGTAAGATAGTAGAGAATAATGGAAAGAGATTCCACTTAGCTTTTTCAATTCTGATTTTCTCTTTCTTTTTCTGAATCCCTTGAAACAGTCGAGAAATCAATTCAATCTCGTGGGGTTTCGGGCCTTCTGGACCAATTCTAGCTTCCGTCGCTGATGATTCTGTCATTAGAACTTGGAAACCCGATAGAGGTTTGAAGGATTATCAAGCCAAGGAACGAGAGAGAAGGGAATGTAGGGAATGGGAAGAAGGTAGAGGATGGTATTAATCAACCAAGGAGAAGGAGAGAAAGAGAGAGGGAAAAGAGGGGGAGCTCTTTCGAGAGAGCTGATCAGAAAAGCAATTAGGGGAAGAAGCTTTTTCGTCTTTGTCTTTCAAAAAGATGAACCTAGAGTCTTTAGCATCGTAAACATTAAAACATTTTCTGTCATCGATCATCATCTCATACATCGCTAGCAAAATTCATTTTCATCGTCTCTTTTCTGCTTCTGATTGATAACCTCATTTTTTCGATTACTGATCCGCACTACATACCATGGACAGCTTCATAGAGCAAAATTCTGAACAGTTCGTTGCCGAGACGGTCACGGCCTCGCGGCCTATCATCCCAATTTGCGGAGAGTCTGCAAGAAAAGTTTTCTTTCTCCCCTTTCCCTTCCATCCTTTCATTCAGTCACTATGGGTTCAGCCTCTAGGGAGATGGAAGTGACAAATATCTCTTCGGATCTGTCTCTCAATCTCGACACGATGCCACAAGAGTTTAACAGAGCTCTTGTCCAATTCATCAGCAATTGGGCACTCGAAGGGGAAAAAGGAAGAATGTGAGTGTTCTGATATCTCTGCTCACTTCTTGCTTGGTCGAAGTGTCTGACCTACTGACTTTCATCTGTTTCCACTCGACACCAATAGAGCCAGAGACTCGACTCTCCGCGCAATCTCTCTCTGTAACAAGAAGCTACTGAACGGCATTCATCCTTCTCTTCTCGAGAACGTCACCCTGGACATGTGCGACCTGGAATCTTTTGCTTTGCTTATCAAACGTGGTGGCGATCATTGTAAGCGGTATACTGAAATTGGAAAGTCGGTCAAGACACTACACTGTCTCAGAGACACAGAGAGGGAAAGCAGGAACTGGTCATCTTTCCTTGGGCTTGCTCTCTACTCTCGTAGCGACGACGGCGCAAATGTTCTCAACGAAAGTGCAACTATTGGACTCTAGATTATCTTCACTTGGTGTCTCGGGAACCTCATCGCGCTGGAATCGTTAGTCGTGCGGCATCCAGCATTCACTCCTCGAGATCTTCAACAACCCATATCAGCAAGCAAAAGAGGTCCCTTACGCTTTCTATCCGATACCCTCAAGAACCTTTATATCGGCAGTCTATGTGAAGATCAAGTCTCGGTCACTCTTTCAGGTCGCAACGTCATCTTCCTGCTCGTCTTCTCACCTCATCTCAGAAGATGCTGCCTAACTTTCACGTTTTCGATCGAGGACTTCCAGTATCTAAGAGAATACCGCGACACTTTTCGAGGCTTGTCGGCAGTGAAACAACTGTCTTTGGAATGGACGTTCATCTCTAATTCTAGAGACAGGAGGACCTTTTGGGATTTTCCAGGTGAAGAAGAGGGAAGGGCTTGGATAGGTGGAACTAGACAGACTGAAGCAGCTTCTTTACTGTTAGAGGTCACTGCCAATTTACAAGCATTCGAACTCACTTCAAGGCAAATGGAGCTCAAGCAGGATAAGAGGGACAAGCATCACTCTATTGTTGGGTCATATTCAAATCTTCACATAAGCTGCCTGATGGGCCTGAATAAATCCTTCAAGACTCTCAAGCATTTACGATTATTCGGTCTACCTTCAAGGCTACCTCAGCATACTTTATTTGACTATTCAGTCTTTGAAAACTTGGAAATCTTTTCTCTCGACTATCAAATCATGATGGACATTATTCACCCAGGCATGCCCTCCAACTTCAATTCACTGCCTTTTCTAAAGGTCATTCGGCTTCTTTTCTATTTATATCCTTTTCCCGAGCATTGGACTCCCAACAATTGCTTCAACGAAGATCTTGCTCTTGGTACTGTTCTCCTGGAAAAGGATCTTCCGGAGCTCAAATCAGTCATCTTGCCTTCTACTCCCATCAATGTCACGGGAGAGGTGATCAAATTCGAGTCAGACGAGTTGAGAGAGTTGTGGAATGGGAAAAGAAAGAAAATTTTCAAAGATTTTGAGAGGATCCAAAGTGGGAAGGTGGAAGTCAAAGAATCCAGAGTGGGAGAGTTCAGTGAGTAAAGTGTAGGTCGAGAATTCTTCTCAAGTCGATGGTCAGAGATGCTAACCGCCTCTACATTTTCCCTCCAATTCCTTGCAGCAGGTGCGGTCGAAACAGAAGAAGACTTTATGTCTACTTTGTGGTGGCTTACTCCTCCCATCTGTTAGCTTCGACAGAAACTTAGTTCGTTCATCTTCGACTTCTAGAAGATCCCAAGCTACGAACTTTTTCCCTCACGAGCTTGTCTATTTTTTAAAGTAGAGGATTCCAACGGATCTTTTTTGATGTTCCATCGGAGATGCTACTATCAAGATAAGATGACCGAATAGCGAGACTCGGACAATTGACCTCAAGCTGCTGCGATTGAGGAGAATTGAAGGCGGAAGAGTTCTGTGGCGAAAGCGAGCCACCTCAATCAGCTCGAAGTCGAATCGGCTCGCCCCGACTCTCCTTTCAGTCAAGCAGGAGCTCGTTGCCTGATATCCGTCTCCTTTAGAATTCTCAAGCTTTCAGGAAGCATACGGAGGCGAGCGGATCGGGGCAATGTTGTCTGCCACTACTTCTCACACTCTTTGAGAGGCCTATTCCTCAATCTCTCTCGTGTGACGTCTATCTCTATTGAGCTTACCGGAGTTACAAGCTTAGTGGTCGAGAAAGGTATAAATAAGACCCGAAACATCAAAATTGCTTTTCCCTCATCTAGCCAACGCTTTTTCAACTTCTCACAACTTCTACTTCTTTACGATAGCTGGTCTATCTTACTTTCTTGCTTTCTTTTTTCAAAGACTTCTTCTTACAAACCTTTCAGACTTCTAACTTCTTCCAAATTTCAAATTTCAAGATGCAATTCTCTACCAAGACGATTCTAATCTCTTCTCTCTTCTTCTTCGGATCCTCGTCCGTGCTAGCTTCTCCCACGGCTTCTCAAGAGACCTCTGCTTCCCAAGAAGAAAGATCAAACACTCTCTCCAACATTGATCTCAACATTCCAGACTTGATTCAAGCTGGACTTCACGCCAGAGGAGCCGAAGACGATGAGGTGAGCATTCCTTACCCTAAGCTGTCAACACAAAGCTCGCTCGACTTTTGACCTGTCCTGACACTTCTCTCTTCGTTCTCTTTGTTCTCAGATGGACAAGCGKCTGATCATYCCAGCCTTYYTYTCTCACCTRATCAGTGGGAAAGAAGGMGARATCCAAGCCAGAGACGAGGATGTCGAGGCYGTCAAACGTCTCATCATTCCGTCGTTTCTTTCCCACTTGATCAGTGGCAAAGAAGGTCAGATCGCAGCAAGGGATGAAGACGAGGTGRGTCTTTCTTCAAGAATACTTACCAATCTTCCCAAAGAATAAGAAAGCGTGATTTCTATGTCAAACCCACTCTCTTTCCCTTCTCCGTTGATCTCTACAATTCGGTTCTCTCGATACCAGCTCGTCGCCGCCAAACGACTCATCCCAGGTCTGTTCGAAAAGCTCTTCGGAGGAGGTAAAGAAGGTCTAGAAGCAGCCAAAAGGGATGGATTGAACCCAATCGCCTGGAACAACGGTCCTTGCGACACTCTTGCTCAATGTGAACAACTAGAATGGAAAAAACTTCAAGGCTTCTCTAAGGGACCTTCAGCTAGAGATCTTCTCTCTTCTCAGCTCACAGTTCCGGATCTATTGGACCTCCACACTGCTATCAAGACATCGAAGAGACAAGTCGAAGAAGCAAACGAGAACGCCAAACGTCTCTTGCTTCCATTGCTACTTTCGAAATTGGGCGGAAAGGAAGGAGAAGACGTAGATGCATAGATGTTAGGAATGAATCCGCTGTGGTTCCCTAGAGATGAGAATACTTTAGCTTGCCCCAATCTTTGTATTATGTCTTATAGTAGTCTCAATATTCTAATCAGACCGTCGAGAGAGTTTTTCTGAATTTCCTTCCCTTGTGTCAAGGATTGTCTCTTTCTTAACCAGTCTTGTTCTGTTTGATCTCGATGATTTACTTGTTCGAACATCGTTCTCTTAAAAGACAACATGATTTTCTCGTACTACTTCTTTGCTGTTCATATCGCCTTGCTCGTTCATACGTTCATTGTCCACGCGCGGTCCAGTTTGAAATCTGAAAAGAATATCGATCGAAAGACCGATCGAAAGAACGAGTGGTTCATTTTTGGGAATCTAGATACAACAAAGACAAAAATGAAAGTGAAAAAAGTAAATCGAAGAAAGAATAAAAGGGAGGAAGCTAGGGTTGAATAATAGGGGAACGGATCTAAGTTAAAAGAGAGAGCCAAAAGGCGGGGTATGTTTGATCGTAAGGAAGACATTTTGAAGTCGGGAGAACAACAACATGGTATTTTGAGAATAAAAATAAGGTGAAAGGGGGAAGGGAGAAAGATGAGCAATGAAGATTCGACGTGCTTAGAGAGGTGAAGGAGTGAAAAAGCAACGATGCGATGAGCACATCAAACCGAAAGGGCAAAAATCGGTAGAAAAGCGAAAAGGTGACGAAAAAAATGGCTCGGCAGAAAGAATGTGATCTAAAGTGTTCCCAAAGCTCGGAGGGAAGAGAGTTCTCTTGAATCCAATTGACCACTTGAGGGTTGTCTGTTTTGAAGGTAAACATTTTCTGACACGACAGAAGAAGAGTTGGAAGGTCTAGACTTTAGAGATTTCCTCCCCATCGTTGTTGGATCTTGAGGATCAGGATTCAAAGAATTTGAAGACTTAGAAGCTTCAAGATTAACGATGCCCGGATCCAAATGAGAAGCCAAAGTTCCAGAACTGGTGGAAGAATTGAGATAAGAGGAAGTGGATCTACTTGGAATGTTTGCATGGATCCCACCAACTAAGCCTCGATTTGAATGATTAGTATTCAATTCCGAACTCCTTCTCTTGTTTCCATCTTCATCGAAATTGCCCGAAGATCTAGAGACTGGGGACTTGTCTCCAGATGATTTGTTCGTCGAGTTACTCGTGGTTGTTGAATTGGTATTGACTGTAGGAAGAGTACTTGAAGAGTTGCTACTTCTACCAAAGATTGAGAAACGTTTTCTACCTCCACCCCCACCAGAATTACCAGATCTGACACTCAACATCGAACCAGCAGTACTAGCTCCTGCACTTGGTCTTCTCTGAGATGGATTTCTACTCTCGGAACCTAGAGTAGCAGAATTATGATTTCCAGGTAAACCAGCGGCCTGAGCTTCAGCTCCAGTGATTCCGAGCATTCTCTCAGCTTTACTCAGACCAGTCGAAGCTTTCCTACTGGGATTCAGAGGAGGAAGACTTGAATCTGAATCGTCGGTTCCACTCTCGCCAGGTTCTAGATCTGCATTGCCAGTCGGTTGTGTAGATGATCCATTGTAAGCTTCTCTAATCGCTGGAGCAGGAGGTGGAGCGTTGGAAGGAGGTTGAGCTCTTGAAGTTGCTTGACCGCCTGCAGTCAGAGAGAATCTTCTGACGTGACCAGATGTTGATCCTCCTGGAGAATTCATTGTCGAATTTGATCTCGATCTCGCATCTACGGATCCATGAGCAGTCGGTGTTGGGGTCTCTCGATTGCTACCGATAGCTGAGCTTGCATCATTCCTTCCGAAGATAGAACTGCTTCCACTCTCATTGTAAGACCTTTCTGTTCCATAAGAAGTGGTGGTTCCGGATCTTGACCTGCCTGAATCTTGAATGCCACGTTGGAGCCATTTGCTGGAGACCATGCTGGATCGAAGAGCTCTGATTTGTAGAGGTTCGCAGCCACAGAGAGCCGCACTTTCCGTCAAGACCACTGCCAATCTGTGCTTCTGTTCCAGATTGAGACCGAGAGTTGGAGTTGAGGGATTGTTGATAGAATGAGTCGGTTCAGTTGAAGTGGGCGTTCCAGGATTTGTAGTGGAAGCAGAAGAAGGTTCTGGACTGAGATCTCTAGTCAACGAGACGTGAGCTGCGTGTCTTGCCCAGGCTCCCAGATCAGGCATATCGTAAGCTGCTGCCAAGACCAGGAGAGCTGCAATGGTTGCTGGATGTCTTTGAAGTGGAGTGCAGAGAGTTTGAGAGTAGAGGTATTGAAGGAAAGCGAGCACGATCGGCGAAGCTTCGTTGAGGATGAGCTGACGAGGTAAGAATCTTGGATCATGACTTGTCACTGGCGAAGAGGTATGGTTTTGAGAATTGATTTGATGAGAGGGAGTTATTGGAGATAAACCAGAAGAGAAACCAGTGGTTGGAGTTCGGAAAGGTCTATAGGAAGAAACGGATCTTTCAGAAAGGACTGTCGATTGGGATTGAATCGACATGGTTGAAGGCCTTCTGGTTGCATCGAAACCTGATCCTTGTTGATTCTCCTTGTTCTCAATGGTGCTCTTGGAATTGTTTGGATTCTCGTCGTCTTCAGAATCATCAGAGCCGTCTTCCAAAAGAGCTCGAATGGCATCGCTCATCGTACTACCTCTCTTCCTCCCAGCGACAGCTCCGATTGGAGAAGAAGGAGAAAGGATTGAGCTCGAAGATGCGTCCTCTCCCCCTGGATTCTCCGGGTTTGCATTTGCTAGATTTCTTTGTTTCAAAAGCTTTCTCATCTCCCTCTTGACCTTTCTCTGGTACTTGTCGTCATTCTCTCTGAACCACTTCCATCTATTCCTAAGAATCTCTCTGTCACAGCCGATCTTCATCCCATCCGAGCAAAGGATCTCCATGTCGCCTCTACCTCCCAGAGCGAGAGGTGCTAGCGGAAGAGAGAGAGCATTCGCCGAAGCTGGCATCGAAGCAAGAGAATCTGGTATTGTGAGATCATTTGCATAAGGAGACTCTGGTTGCTTTTGAGGATTGGAGGCTTCCATCTTGTTGGGAATGGAAGTCGAGCTACCTAAAGAATCTCCAGAAATCTCAGCTAGCAAGCTACCTTGTGAACTACTTGCTAGTTTCTCCAATCCGAGTTCGACAGCTTCATCGTCGAATCTCTGAACTGGAGGCTGATAAATTCCCCAAGCTTCCAATTCGACCAGAACCACATGATCCCAATTGGTTTGACGATGATTGTAATCCTCCACCAGACTTCTGTCTCTATGACCCAAGATGAGAAGTCTATTCTTGGTGGGCCAAAGGACAGCTCTGTTCCAAGAACCAGAAGATAAAGTAGAGCCAGGTTCCAATCTAGACCAAGTCAGAGTTGGAAGATGAAGAGCCCAGATTGAAAAGGTTTGAGAAGTGTTTGCTAGATAGGTTCCAGAGATCAAGAGATAGGATCCGAGAATCGAACCAGTTGGGAATCTCAAACCTGGAGGTAGAGCAGCTCCGTCCATTTGAGAAGATTTGTCAGAAATCGTGATCTCTGGTGGGCCCAGAGGATCGTTTGAGTTTGATTCCAAGAGTTCTCCCTCCTCCTCTTGATCTTCTTCTGCAGCTCCATTTCCTTCGACTTCTTTTGCCTTTCCTTTTCCTTTCGCTTTGCTCTTCCGACTTGTTTGGCCACCTCTCTTGAGATCCACTATTCCCAGCTGTCGATTGACATTGGTGAAGTTGAAGTTTGAATAGACGTAGATCGGTAGGGGATCCGTTTCCGAAGGTTCATAACTCGAAGGTAGAGGTGAGATTTCTCTGAGGCTGGGTGACTGTTGATGAGGTTTGGATTTTGCAGAAGTAGGGGTGTTTGGCTGAGTTGTACTTGTAGGTTGAGCTGATCCGTTGGTTCCAAACATCGAATGAGAAAGAGCTGCATCTTTATATTCTGTAGAAGTTGAAGAAGTTGAAGTTGAGGTGCTCATTTCAGATGGTCTTCTAGAAGTGGAGGATAGAGAAGGAGCTGCCAAACCAGTCGAGGAACTTGTGGTATAACTGTTAGGAGAGGCTATCTCGTTGCTGCTGATTCCAGTAAGGTTGCTGACGTTGCTTGCTGTAGAACCTGCTCTCAATCGATTAGCATCGAGAGCGTTGAGTCCGTTCGATTCCTCTCTACCCTTTCCTTTCTTATCTGAGCTTCTATAACCAGCATTGCTAGCTAGAGTGCTCCAATTTTCACCTTTGCCTTCTCTGACTCCCCATCTACCAGCCACTGCTAGACTTCGATAACTTCCACATTGTTTTCCGAAATCTTTTTGAGCGATCCATTTCCTCTGTTTCAAATCGAAAACCGAGACTGATTCGACGTATTGATTCGCCATGTCTTGACCTCCAATGATGGTGAGAAGTGACGACGTCATAGAAGAGAGATGAGCGTATCTTGGGACTGGTGCGAAATTAGAGGTTGAGGAAGAAGAGGAGCCGTTTGAATCCTGATGCGATGGTTTTGCTGCAAAGGCCAGATCCCATTTCTCAGTCTCCAGATCATAAGCAATGATTTCATCTAGAACACAAAGTTCGTCGACCTTGCTGGTTGCACTGTTGGAACTCGAATGAGAAGGGGTCGCATATCCCATCCCTCCGAAAATGATCAGTTTCCCTTCCCAGAGATCAGAAGAATGGAAGTACCTTGGTTGAGGTTGAGATTTTGAAGAGGTAGAAGTAGAAGCAGGTGTTGATTTTCTTTTCCAAGTCATGTTACCGAGATCCAGCTCCCATAGATCATTGACCATCCTTCTCGTCGAGACCAAACGACCACCAAAGAGGTAGAGCTTTCCAGGAGATGAGGCATCGGTAGGCGAGTCGATCAGGGTAACAGAGGCTCCCTGTATGCGTAGAAAAGGGAATGGAATAAAGCAGGCGAGGCGAGCGAATGAACGAAGGAGGTGGTGAGAAAGAAGGAAGGAGGATAGTTAGCTAGATGAGATGAGAAGACGCGTCAATCGTCTATCGAGATCCAGAAATTGTTCCAGTAATTCCAGCAATCTGAACAAAACCCAGATGTCTTGCACAGCCAATCTTGGATGCTAGTGAGATAGGAAGGAGGGGAGGAGGGAGGGCAAGGTTGACCCGAGCTTTCTTCTTGACGATCTGCTGCGAGCATGTCTTGTAAAAATTCTAGCCTCTCTGACAGATCTCCCATCCTCGACCCTGAAGACGATTCCAAAGCTCGAATCACGAAGAGGAAGCAAGAGGGAATGGCAAGTCGAAGAGAGATCTGGGCTTCTTCTTGGATCGACTCTCCTCCAGCCTTTCTCCTGTCTTCTGCTTGGACGTTCCCGCATCGGTAGGCTGACGATCTAAGACTTTAACTATGTCAACGCAGTACTCACCACCAAAGGAGGAGGGATCTCTCCTGAACATTTGTGCCAATGAGCCGAAAGATTGGTCAAAGGCGGATGCATGGCTTGTGCTGATTCTCTGTGTCAAACCAATCCTGGATGAATGAATGCTGAGCTGTGTTGATGAATTGAAGGATGTTGCTGGTTGGATATGATGGACAAGTTATGGTATGAATGTTGAGGTTGAGGATCTTGAAGATGGATAGAACTAGACTTAGAATTAGAGCTACTGAGTTTGATTCGGAGTGGTAGTAGTAGTAGTAGCAGGTATTGTCGTTGATTGGATCCAAGTTCAAGTTCAAGTGGCAAAGTTGCTGATCAAGAGGAAGAAGCAGTTGACTTGCTACTCGATTCCATAGAAGCAGACGAAGCAGATGGGAGAGAGCGAGAGAGAGAGAAAGAGAAACTTCAAAGTCAGTCAAACCAAAATGAAACGAATTTAAGCCACTTTCCCCAAAGACTCACCTTTATCAATCAAAGTACTGATACGCCTAGAAAATTGACAACAGCAAGTAAGAAGTAGAGGAGAGAAGAGCAAGGAGATCGGCGAAGAAAGAGAGGCCAACCAACGTCTGTGGGAAAACAGAACCGACGTCTGATTGATCGCTACTTTTGATAAGGGAATTCTCTTTCTTGCAAGAGCTTCCTTTTTCTGAGAGGTTGGTCTTTTTCAAAAGTTGGAAACTTCAGACCTTTTGAGGGGGAGGATTCTTGGAAAGAGACGAGACGAGACGGAAAGGGAGACTTGGGAAAAGGGATGGAGAATCGTAAAAGAGGTTTCGAAGTGGGAGGATAGATCGGAAATTCGATGGCCTATCAGGCTTTCATTTTAGAGGGAAAGAGAGGAAGAAGAGGGAGTTTAGGATAGGGGAGCGAAATGGAGAAGAGAGAAGAGAGGTTAAGAAGTTTAGAAGAAACGGACAACTCTTGTTGCCCCCCTTAATAGAAACTCTTTCGTATTTAGAAGCGAAACGGTTTGCAAATCTTTTCAAGTCCACGGAAAGACTCAATTTGTTAAGGGACAGGTATCATTTTAAGAAGCAATGGCGCAGTGGCAGGATCGACTTTGGATTTGGCGTCGTCGACAACGATTGAGGTCAAACTCTTTTGAAATTTCCCAAACTTCATGCAAAATCACAGAGATGTGGCCCTTCTTTGGTTTATCCGCGATTCGATCAAATAGATCCATGGAATTCGATCGAACAGATGACCGGTGATGTCGAATCGAGTACGAGATCTATATCTATTATGGAAAACTAATGTATTTAAAAGTACAGATTGGAACCTTTTTTGTGTTATATGTTCTTTTCTTTTTCTTTTGAGGCTATATTCAGAAGGGAAATGGAGAAGAATAAAGAGAGTGAGAGTTTGAAAAAATTGAAACGAAGAGGCATTCATCTTGTGTTGAGTGCTTGAATGTGAAGAAGAGAAAAAGAGAGAGAGAGCTTCTCTTGAGTTGTAAAGCCAAGTCGAAATGCTTCTGATGATCTAGAGCTTTGTCCAATATTAAACAGTCAGAGCTCCAGATCCGATCTTGACTCCAGAATGTCTACGAAGAGTCTCTCTAGTAGCCATCAAGGCTTTTCCCAACTCGTTTCTCGATCCAGTTCGGAGACCGCCCCAGAAAACGTCTGTTGGACTTGCATTGATGATTTCTCCAGAAGTCGCCAGGAGGTTCTTACGAAGGTTTCCGTACTGAGTGAATTTGGTCAGGACCACATTTCGCATCTTGGAAAGAGAAGAGAAGAGAGGGGGGGGGGGGGAGGAAATTTAAACATTCGAGTGAGCAAATTCGGTCCTTCTTCCACTAAAAGAATCTCTTTACCAAACAGTAGTGATACCAAGGACCTAGAACTTCTCTTCCGAGTTCACTTTTGTTTGGTAATTCTTATGTCCGCTAGACCTCGGATTCTTCCATGCGACTCACCTCTGCAACGTTGATTCCATCCTTGATCCAGCCTTTCTTTACACTGATGGCGTTACTCCTTGCAATCTTTACAGCATCCAAAGAACTGGTCGCCTTCCTGACCTTGTTCGCGACTTCAGGAGCATGAGGAAGAAACTTCAGACATTGGAATAGATGCTCTGCAGTTGGATATTTGACGCCTTCGTAATAGACTGGATAGTCGGATCCGTTTGATAGGAAATACCAAGGTTCTCCTCTGATACGATATGAGAGAAAAGAGAAGGAGAAGTAGAAGAGAATGAGATTTGACTGATGGCCATTCCTTTCTACTCTACTCTGTTCTTGATCCTCGATTGTAACCTTCACTCCTACTTTGCCTCTGTCTTGCCTTTCTACTACGATTGACTCACTTGTTAAAGAATAGAATCCTACCAGAGAAGATTTCCTCGTCTTCTTCATCGTCTTGGTCTTTGCTCTGTCTAGCCGGTTCCACTTCTTGATCCTCTGCATCTCCACCTTGAGCCTCTGTACCGTCCACTGTTGTTGCTGCTGCTGCTGTTTCTCTCTTCTTATCCTTTGTAATGTTGGATTCGGCAGCATCGCCATCATTTACTTGAGCGTCATCCAATTGAGCAATTTCCTTTGCTGATTGCTGTTCTTCTGCTGATGGAGCCTGCTTTTTCGAAAACAATTTCGACCATCTTCCAGTCTGGTTGCTGCTAGTGGCTGTTGGCATCTTGATTCTAAATTACTGGATTGAAATTACTCGAGTGAGGGAAAGAGAAGAAGAAGAGAAACATCTCGACGTCGTCTCTTTTATCCCTCGAGCAATGAGATTGGTGAGACCCACAATCACCTCATCGAGCAATTCTTGACACCTGAGAAAATGCGCTGAATTCTATTGACTTCACAAAGTCATGTACAAGAAAATGAAAGGTCTAAATGCAACTATTAAATGAAAGAAGAGGTAGAGAGAGGCGTATGCTGCAAGCTGCAAAAAAACAGAAGAGAGAGAAAGAAATCATAATTGGTTGCCATACGTTTTGAAATCTTCTAGATCCCGAGTGACCAGATTGAAAGAGGTAGTAATAAGATAGGTTGCTCCAAAGAAAAGAAAGAAAGGAGCTTTCTACTGGACGCCTAGCTTTCGCTTTCCTTGCTCATAGACGACGTAAGATATCGAGACGGCAGGCACGACTGGGGAAAATTAGGAGAAAGTGAGGAAGGGACAATTTCAAGAGGTTCGACATGTTAGAAGGGAATTTGAATAGGATCGAGTTGTGGAGAAAAAGTCAACGAAACTCGAACTCACCTTTGGCGAGAGTTGGAACTAATCCTCGATAGAAACCAACCATGCCCTCCTGCCTATAAGTCTTTCGAACAGCATCTGCAAATCCGTCGTATCTAAGAAAATAGAGAGAGAGATAGAGAACAGACAGTCGAAAGGAAGGTAAGTTATTTTGCCCGTGGAACACGTAAAGCTATCTCAGGCGTGCGTTTTCTGAGGAAGATTACTCACACGACAGGATGAGCAGGAGTCCCAGCAGCTTGAAGTCGAGTTCTCACAAGGCTGAGGGTAGAAAGAAGCAGCGATAGATCGGAAACAAGAAAAAGGTAGGTGGAAGTCAGCTATCTGTTTTCGAAAATAGTCCTCTCGCCCCTTCTTTTCTCTTTCCTTCTCCCTTTCTTTTCTCTTACGACTACTACTCACTTTAGAGGATAAACAGTGGTGGCACCAACACTTCCACTAACGCTACCAAAAGCCAACAGAGCCAAGACACCAGGTTCTTCCTTTCCAGTATACTTGATATAAAACAATTTGATCCCTTCAAAAGTAGACATATCAATAGCAGAATAAGGGAAAACTCCAATCAAACCAGCTACCAATCCTCTATAATAAGTTCTCATTCCACCATTCTTCCACATATCTCTTGCAGTGGATAAAAGTAAAGCATTTCCTTTCAGAGCAGGAGTCGAAGAATTGGGAGAAGAACCAGTACTTGACATTAATCTAGTTTTCAAAGTTTCGATTGGATAAATGGCCAATTGAGAAGTGATTCCACCAATTCCACCAGATAAAAACCTAGAAGAACCTGAAATGTCTCTTGAATCTTGAACTTCATCTACATATTTAGCAAAGGCTCTTTTCGATGTCTCATAAGATAAAAACTTGATTGCAGATTCTGGGAAAATCTTTACGCAATTCAAACCGTTTCCTAACCAGAAAGCTTTCAGACCTCCACCTTCTTTATAGAGGGTTAAAAGAGCATCTTTCAAGATTCCAGCTCCCTTTGAAGCCAACTTCGCAGTTTGATCAACTGTGTTTTTACCTTTCAAAGATCCGGAAACGGCTTCGGAAGTGGCTGTACTTCTTGCTGTCGTGATTAAATAAATCTTTAACCTATCGAAGGGAGCTGTAGCGGTTCTCGAAACTGCTCCTGCGATTCCACCTGCCAATAGGAATTTCACTGCAACTTCTCCATGTATCATATCGTTATCTTCTTCCTCTTCCTCCTCTTCTGCTTCTTCAAGATGAGACGATGAAGATTGATCAGAAGTTTCCTTTCTTCCAGAAGTCTCAGCAGAGGAAGATGAATTCTTGAGAGGATCAGCAGTTCCAGTTCCAGTCGGACCATTTGATGTTTCGCCTTCTTTTCCTCCTATCAAACTACCTCCACCACTCGTCGAAGAAGAGGGAGAGGAATTCTTTTTGCTTTCCTCCAATTTACTCTTTTCTTCCGATTCAGACTTCTTTGCTTCTTTCTTGGCTGCATTCATTGAAGAGGAACTCTTCTTTTCTTCTCCGGCTAAAGAGACGTCTCCATCGAAGTTGACTGCTGTAGCTCCTCTTTCGGTTTTACCCCAACCAGCCCCGAATTCGGCAAAGATTCCACCGATTCCAAAGAGACCAAATGCTTTCCGTACTTGATAGAATCGAAAGATCTGAGGAATTTAGGATAGAGAAAGCAAAACAAGAGTTCAAGAAACAGAAACGAGCTTTCGAACATTGAAAATGCTTCCTTCAACTCACCTCATTGACGCTAGGTTTCCTAGGTAGCAATAAAAGATAATCTCTGAATTCAGGAAAGGTGATGTAAACCTTTTCTTTCTCCACATTACCATCCCCACTGATGAAGGAATTCGAACTTGCAATCGAAACTGAAGAAGCCAAACTGGCAATGAAATCTTGAAGACCTAAAGGATGGACGTCTATTCCTGCTCTATCCAATGCAGTCCTAATCTCCGATGCATCCAATCTCATATCTACGTTTTTGTCTAGTTCCGAGAAGATCTTGTACAGCTCTGAGGAAGAGAGAGAGAAACGGAGAGTCAGTTGAATGAAAAAGCAGGGCAGAGCTGTGGGTCTTCTTTTTCGAAAGAGTCCTAGATATTCTACTAGATAGAGGTCAGAGAAAATCACGAAGTACTTCGAAGTTGATCTTGGAGCTGCTCCTTCAAAATGTGATCTCTTGCCTCGTTTGCTTCTAGCCCTCCCTTCTACTCTTCATTCCAATTCCGACTTCAGACCCATTCCCTACCCTTCCAAGCTGTCAAAAAGGTATCCTCGATCTCATCATTACTCTCTACCCAACTCACCTCTCTCTTTGCCCTCTGCATATTTCAAGAAACCTTCCCATTCAATCTGTCTCTGTCTCTTCCCACCATCGTCCTCCACCTTTTGACCTTTCAAGACTCTCTGATCCAATTCCCTATCTTTCTCCCTCTGTTTATTCCCAACTGCAGATAGACCCCAGACTTTGGATCCAGTCCAACCTGCTTCACCTTCTTGATCTGTAGTGTGATGTTCATAGGATTCAGTCTTTGAATCGTTTGAAGAAGAGAAGGGAGATGAGAGGAAAGAGGTAATGGAAGAGAGAGTAGATGTTGACGATGACGATGTTGTTGATGAGGAAGAGGAAGAATCAGAAGTTGAACTGGAAGTTGAGGATTTAGGACTAGATGAGGAAGTGAAACTTGATAGAGTTTCTTTGAGGTTATCGATCTTTGAAGAGGAAGTTGATTTCGTTTCTATTGAATTGGAATCTTTGCTGTTCTTGTCCAAATCAGAAGACTCATCTGAAGAAGTAGAGGGAGAGGATGAAACACCAGGGACCCAAGAGACCAAATCGTTCCAATTCCAACCCTCTTCATTTGAACCATCTAGACTGGCTTTCCTTTCCCTTTCCCTCTCCTCTTCCACTTCTTGTCTACAGGCTCTACATTGAGAAAGTAGTTCCGAAGCGTAGGATTGTTTCAACGGAGGGGCAGGAAGAGGAGGAGGAGTCCTTTTCGAAGTGGAAGTGGAAGTAGAAGTGGACTCTGTACCGGCATTGCTATTACTACTACTAGATGACGACACTTGCACATTCTCCTGACCAATCTCATTACTGTTTTGATTCTGATTACCTTTTGGAGCCAGACTACCTCTAGCCATGCTACCTCCAGCGCCATACCTAGCTCTCATTGCACTCTTTGTCCATTCGTCCCTAGCCCTGCCTCCTGCTAGAGCGTGATCGTCGTCTGAATCCAACAGCGTGTCGAATAGACCCCTTAACCGGATCAACCTTGCTTGAGGAGGTTCTTGAGCTCTGAATTCTTCAAAGGTAGGTCTTCTCTTTGGAGGTCTGCTTTTACTCTCTATGGCTGAAGAGGCAGCTGCTGAAGCAGAGGAAGAAGGAGACATCCACGTCGACCAGAACATCGATTGTGGTGGAGGTGAGGATGATAATGAAGATGGTTTGCTTGAGGGAGTAGAAGGAGTAGTGGAAGAAGAAGGAGGAGTAGTAGAGGTAGAAGAGGATGAAGGTGGTGCAGCAGATTGAGATTGATTCGAAGTCGTGTTGCTGTCTTCTGTTTCTGATTTGCTATTCGATTCTGTTTCTGATGTCATCGTCGCTCAATCTTGATATCAATGTCAACTGACTGAGGGAGAAGAGTGAATAGGATTGGCAGAAGGACGAGCGAGACAAGCTGCTGTGGGTCGATCTTTGTTCTTTGTCGTTGATGTCTTTCTGCTCTTGTCTTGATTGCTACCTTTTGTCTGCTTCTTCCTCTTTCTTCTATTTGATGATTGTTGATAGACTTTGTCGTTACAGGAATGTACCTTGGGTGGAGATGAAACTCTTTTCGTTTTTCATCCTTCCTAAGCTTCCTTCTCGACCAATCACATCGAAACCATTACACTCAAAGAAATCATTCTTTCCATCAACAAGAGCAATCATACAATTCAAAGAAAGCTTCGAGATTACCAAAAAGGCACAAATACGGTATTGGACAAGAAAGAGAAGCCGGAATCTGTATCGTCTCGTTGCCCATCTTTCCCACTTGACTTTCTCTAAGGGCTTCCAGTTGGACTTGGGTGAGATGCACTAACAATTGGAATCAATCGTTTCCCAACTTCTTGATCTTCTCCTTCCTTTCCGCCCAATTTCGAAAGTAGCAATGGAAGCAAGAGACGTTTAGCGTTCTCGTTGTCTTCTTCGACTTGTCTCTTCGATGCCTTGATAGCAGTGTGGAGGTCCAATAGATCCGGAACTGTGAGCTGAGAAGAGAGAAGATCTCTAGCTGAAGGTCCCTTAGAGAAGCCTTGAAGTTTTTTCCATTCTAGTTGTTCACATTGAGCAAGAGTGTCGCAAGGACCGTTGTTCCAGGCGATTGGGTTCAATCCATCCCTTTTGGCTGCTTCTAGACCTTCTTTACCTCCTCCGAAGAGCTTTTCGAACAGACCTGGGATGAGTCGTTTGGCGGCGACGAGCTGGTATCGAGAGAACCGAATTGTAGAGATCAACGGAGAAGGGAAAGAGAGTGGGTTTGACATAGAAATCACGCTTTCTTATTCTTTGGGAAGATTGGTAAGTATTCTTGAAGAAAGACYCACCTCGTCTTCATCCCTTGCTGCGATCTGACCTTCTTTGCCACTGATCAAGTGGGAAAGAAACGACGGAATGATGAGACGTTTGACRGCCTCGACATCCTCGTCTCTGGCTTGGATYTCKCCTTCTTTCCCACTGATYAGGTGAGARARRAAGGCTGGRATGATCAGMCGCTTGTCCATCTGAGAACAAAGAGAACGAAGAGAGAAGTGTCAGGACAGGTCAAAAGTCGAGCGAGCTTTGTGTTGACAGCTTAGGGTAAGGAATGCTCACCTCATCGTCTTCGGCTC
The DNA here is from genome assembly GCA_001599655.1 of Golubevia pallescens. NCBI lineage: Eukaryota > Fungi > Basidiomycota > Exobasidiomycetes > Golubeviales > Golubeviaceae > Golubevia > Golubevia pallescens. Next base: position 592,125 of record BCHO01000017.1, read on the forward strand.
CTCTGGCGTGAAGTCCAGCTTGAATCAAGTCTGGAATGTTGAGATCAATGTTGGCGAGAGTGTTTGATCTCTCTTCGTTCGAAGGAGTGGTCTCTTGAGAAGCGATAGGTGAAGCTAGCACGGACGACGATCCGAAGAAGAATAGAGAAGAGACTAGAATTGTCTTGGTAGAGAATTGCATTTTGAGATTTGAAGCTTGAAAAGATTGACTATTTGTAAAAACTGAAAAAAGAAGTCTTTGAAGAAAGAAAGAGATAGACCAGCTATCGTAAGAAGAGGTAGAAGTTGTGAGAAGATGAAAAAGCGTTGGCTAGATGAGGAAAAGCAACTTCGAGATTTCGAGTCTTATTTATACCTTTCTCGACGACTAATTTTTCAGACTGCGGTAAGCTTAATAGAGATAGACGTCACATAGAAGAGACTGAGGAGTAGGCCTCTCAAACAATGTGAGAAGAAGTGGCACTAAGTAAGGACAATATTGCCCCGATCCGCTCGCCTCCGTATGCTTGCTGAAACCTTGACAATTCTAGAGAAGACGGATATCAGGCAACGAGCTCCTGCTTGACTGAAAGGAGAGTCGGGGCGAGCCGATTCGACTTCGAGCTGATTGAGGTGGCTCACTCTCGCCACAAAACTCTTCCGCCTCAATTTCCCTCAATTGCAGCGTCTTGAGGTGATTTAGTCCATCTCTCGCTGTTCGGTCATCTTCTCTTAATAGTAGAATCTCCGATAGAATGTCAGAACGCAGTCCACGAAGAGATCCGTTGAAATCCTTGCTCCTGCTTTGAGAAATAGACAACTCGTGAGCTCACCTCAAGGTTGAAGCAAGATGGGATTGTCCGTTTCTGAAACGTGTTCAAGTGGAGGAAAAGAAAGAAGAATCAAACAGAAGCTTTGTCCGCCTCAACAAATGCAATCGGCTCATCTTTTCTCGCAGACCTGTTCCACTTTTACTCAACCCATTCACCCATCACGCCAAATCAGCGAGACGGGGAAAGGAATGACTTTGGTTGCTGCAACCCAGGAAGAAAGATTTACGTGACAGAAAGAATGACTTTCGGAAGAGTCGGCTATCGAAAGAACCATTTGACCCAGTTTGACTGTTACTATATGGATACGTAAGGGAAGAGAAAAGTAGACAAGCGATTGGATCAGTCTCACAATGCACTCTGTCTCTTTGTTGAGGCAGTTGTACGAAAAAGAGATGGAATCGTTCAATGCGACTCACCTTCGCTCATTTTCCGGAGCCAGCTGGCGATTGAGTCTTCCCTCTTTGGAAGAAAGAAGATTGAGAAAAACGTGAGGATGGTCGTAGCCTAACTCTCGACAGATCGAGGTAGTCGATTGGTAGGTAGAACCTTGAAATGGTAGCATCATCAATTTGCAGATTCAAATAGTAGACTTCAGGAAGGAAGAGCGCATTTGATCTATCCAACACTTCCATCCTCTCAAAGTTGCTTGACTCTGTTGTCAGTGAAAATCCTGCTTCTTGAGAAGACTGAACTACCCTAATTGAAATGTCTTGTATCGCGTCCCGACAAGTTCCCAAGGCTTTGACTATCCCATGATGATCTATCCAACTGCTTTGACTGCCTTCACAAGTCAATGTTAAGGTCTGCAAGCAGTGGTACTCAGCCTTGAGGACGACATTGATCAATTGAAAATTTCCTTTGAGATGGAGAAATCGTAGCTTAGGAAACCTCAGTCGCTCTTTGACCATTCCAGGAGCTAGGTATAGTCCTTGAAGATCTAGAGTAGTGAGAGAAGAAGCAGATATGAGGAGAAGAGATTGAAAGGATTGGAAGTCGATAGATGTCGAAATAGCCGATCGAGAATTTCCAAGTCTTGAAGCTCTGTTTCTCGAAATTTTTCGTCTTGGTGCTCCGTCGTGAAACGGTTGTTGAAGCACTAATGATTGAAGGGTATTTTGACCTCCTATCCATTTCCAAAATCCGTCATTCAAACAGATCTGACCCTCCTCGAGCTCTATGATTACTGAGGGTAATTTTGAGGCTGATCTTGCACCGTTAGGGATCTTGAAATCCCTCGCGTCTTCCTGCAGAATATCCTCCTTGTATTGAGCGAAGTGGAGTTTCTGGAGATTCGGATAAGTAATCACCAACGAAAGAGCCTCTTCATAATCTTCTGTCCTGCCTTGAAAATCTAAACCGAGTTCTTCTAAAGCTCCCTTTCCCTGTTGATCCTCTAGCCTCTTTAATGCATAAGAGCATCTTCCGGAACGACTGGTATAGTCCAATTTTTTGACGTTTCTACCAGTGAAAGTATTGACTTGTTTGAACAAAGAGCGAAGAGCTGAATCATAACCGTCTTGCAGCTCCCATTCTGTTTCGAAGAGAGATCGTCCCTCCGAGTCCATGATATCCAAGACCCTGCGATCGGACAAACTTCCAGACACTAGATTGAAATTTAATTCTGCTGCAATGCTGACCTCTTGCAGTGCCTTGAAAGGCTCTAGATTCTTGACAATGTTGGAAACATGGTTGATACTGTGGATCAGATTGAGACTTGCCTCACTCGATTGTTGGGAATTGAGCTCTAGATTTAATCTCTTGAGACTGTTTGAAGACATTCTCAATAGATTCAACACAATCGACAGCTTGGTGGCTTTCCAATTGAGAGCAGACAACGAATAATCTGCGACGAATGATTTGATGCTTAGGTCTACTTCTTCCAGTCGATGCCCACTAAGACCAGATAGTTTCATGACCCACTCGATAACCATGTTGGACTTCAACTGATGTTCGGCTTCACTCAGCTCAGGGTGAATGAATGAATCATGCTCCCACTCGCTGAAGTAAAGAAACGAGAAAAGCCAAGGGTTTCTCAGCATTACCCGTCTCCAGTTCTGACTTGTTCCTGCTGCTTCTAGATTCTGGACAGAGTCTGAGAAATGGAAGAGGTGAAGGAAGAGCTCTTCTGGAAAGAAATCGAAGGGATCTACTGAGTTGGACGAGGTGGATGGCTTGATTGTTGGTGGGTCTGACATCAGCATCTTGATTGGACGAACGAAAGATCAAAGGAGAAGAATCAAAGAAGGATCGAAACAGAGATTTGAAAGTAGAAGACTATCCAGTGATTACGAAAGCTTGATCTTGATGAGTGATTAATTACCGAATCGAGGTGGTACGTGGAACGACAGCAGAAGAAGAGGGATAGAAAGAAAATTTGCTTCGACGAATCTTGCCCAGCTACCACTCACATGAACTGGTTCTCTGCAATCTTTCACTTCTTCTTTGATTCGTTTTCGATTCTTTCTCATCTGACCAACATCAACAACGACAAAAACAACGAGAACATCTCCAACTTGAACTTCAACTCCGACATGCAACCTCCTGCAAAACTGCCATCTCATCCACATCTGTCAAACAGAGATCCATTCGCTATCTTACCTGAAGAACTTGCACTTTACTTCTTCAACTTCTTATCATCCGATGACATTCTACATTCCGCTTCAACCGACTGGCATTGGAGAAACGCAATTCTCAGCTGTCCATCTTTCTTCTCAACCTTGGTCATCAAGAAGAACGCATCTCTCGAAGATCGTGACGATGAAGCGGTAGTCGCTGCTGGTGCGAACAGAATCCTCAAAAAGGTTCTCAGATACACCGAGCTGAGTCAAGATAGATTGAAAGAAGTAGACCTCCTTATCGAATTCTTCGGTAGAGACATAACTCTGTCGTATCGCTCATGGGAAGCGACCCAACTATCTACCATCTTTCATCTTCTGACCCCTTCTTCTCATACTCTGAAAGTCATCAAACTCGACTTGGCAGAACCCGCGAAGCACCATGTCATGAGGTACTACGTCTTGCATGTCGTCTCAGTCATCCAAAACCTCGCAGTCTTTAAGTCGCTTCAACAAGTCGTCATCTCAGCTGATCTACCTCTTGGATTGAAATCTAGATCTACTGGTCCAAAGTCAATGGAGATCAGAAACAAAGGTGCTTACTACAAGAGTCAGGAATCAGACGTTGATTCGAGAAGAGGTTCAACTTTTGCTGCTCTATTCGAAGAGGTCGTCAACTTTACTCAAAGAGGAATTGAAGGACTGGTCTGTGAAAGTGGAATCAATGCTTCTCTAGAAGCAATTAGTAAACTGGAACAATCGAGGAAATCCATTACCAAAATCGAGCAAAGTTTGAGAGCTCATAGTGTCAGTTTCAGACACTCGCTTTATTTCATTCTAGGTTGCCCAGATCTTATCGACTTGTTTTTGGCTGTAGAGCAACCTCATATCCCAGAAGGACAGGTTCTGGAGATTAGAGTTCCTAGAGGATTGAATTTCGAATCGAAATTGAAATCTTTAATAATCGATCAACAAGATGCTAGAACCAAACTGGTAATGAACCCAGAATTCTTTCAATGGGCTAATGGAGGCGGATTGGAGGAAATGATCATCTTTGGCGACTACCAACTTCAATCTGAAGTTCCAGTAAGCTTCGACGGTCTTAAAAGTTTTCTTCCTCTTTCTTCATCTACTTTGACTTCTCTAACTCTCGATGGAATCGCTCTGTTCAATAGAGGAGGTCTCTATCGGAAGCGACTGGATCTTTTCAATCTGAAAAGTCTTCGTATCGTTGGGGGTTTGGCATTAATTGAACTGTTCCTCGACCTGACCTATAGTTGTCTCAGAGAACTAGAGCTCAAGACTTTGGATGAATGTAAGAGTCCTGATCTTGATCATCCAAAAATAATTAGAATCATGGATCTTTGCCAGTTCACTTTGGAGAAGGTCGAGATAAAGGTTCTTTTACACAACGTCAAGAAAGTGAAGACCAAGAAAGGGAATAAGTCGGTTGAAATCGAGATTCCAAAGTTCAAAGAAGGAACCGAGATTCCATCGATTCAAAATCTCTCTTCGTTACTTTTACAACTAGACGACCAATGCATCTCTAGGCATTATCTCCCTCTCGATTATCCTAATCTGTTGATGGCACATCTTCCACCCTCTTCAAGAATTCCTCAATCGGTTTTCTCGACATCTTCATCTTCACCATCTTTCTCTCGCGAAAGATCCTAGATTTACTTTCTCATCTCTGTGGAAAGGATAGACGGAAGGGATAGCTGGGTTTGAAGGAGGATAGTGTGCGGTTAAAGATGTTTCTGGGAAGACAATGAAGAGAATTAAAGGAAAAAGGGAAAAGAAGAATGATTTTGCTTGTTCTGTTGTCTCGAGAAAAGTTCTAAATCGATGCGAGTTTAACGATGGGAAGATCTGGTGCTCGCATAAAATCGTGTTCGAACGTTCACACAGAAAAGATTGAGAGAGTGAAAAAGGATTGTTGCTTTCAAAAGAGAGAGAGATCGAAATCAAATGTCACATTCTTTCTCGGAGCTCAACTCGAGCGCGAGCCAGCTCTCTCCTTCCCAAGGGCTGAGATGAACCGCTCTAGCTGAAGCTTTCCTCGATTCCAGCCTCTCTTCAGCTCCTTCTACATTGCCATTGACCTGTTTCACTCCAGAGAGAACCTCCTTTGCTCCTGGTAGATCAGCGACGACCGATGAAAGACGCTCAATCTTGAACTTGAACTCTTCTCCATTCTGTGCTTTCGAAAGGCTCTCCACTAGATTAAGAGTTGCTATGCAGCACCTGATTGCTCTGGAGGTGGTCGAAGATGGTTCAGTTGGATTCTCGTTTGGGCTTGAGATTGCGACTCTGATCAAAGCTTCTAGCAGAGTGATGTGAGCTTGGATGGACTGCGGAGATTGATGTGCTGCATTCGACAGAGTAGACAGCGCCGAGCTTGCATCACCCTAAGCAAAAGAAGAGAGGAAACAACAGAAAAGAGAAAAAGTAAAGGTTAGAAATGTGCTCTCGACTACCTAGGACAGATATTGACTGTGCGAACTTCAGAAAAGAAACTCACCCTGCTGAACTGCTCCATAGCTGAGATGTAAGCAACATCTCCATTCAGGTCTAAGCTTTCAAGTTGATGAGAAGGTAGATCTTTGATCTCGGAAAGTGCTGCTTCGACGAGAGCTTCGTCACTAGAGATGATACCCATCGCAGCCAAGGAAGTAATAGCTCCCAAATGATTCGGTGCTGTGGAGATGCTGGAATGCCAGAAAGAGGGAAGAATAGAACAACAGGTTTCAAGTAAGTCGATGAGATCCTTCAGTAGCAACCCGGCACTCGAGCAAACTTACCACTCCAATAATTGAGATCGAGCTGCGTCTCTCTGTTCAGATCCTTCCATAGCCCAAAGAACTTGAGCCAAAAAGACCGAAACTTCAGCTTTCTGTTCTCCCAAAAGTTCAGGTTGAAGATCTAGATTGCCATCAATTTCTTCCAAAGCAGTCTCGAAAGAAGTCAAAGCTTCAGCAAAATTCTCCAAAAAGTATTGAGCCATACCGATTCCAATATGGGACTGAAGTCTAATCCTAGCTCTTTCGATCTTGGTCAGAATTCCACTCTCTTCGTCTTTAGTTCCTTCGTTATTGTCGCCCAATTCTAGAAGGGAGAGTGTATTGTTGAAAGCCCCAATAGCTTCTGAGTCATTTCCAATCTCCATTCTGACTCTTCCAAGATTGACGTTTGCGATTGCAAATTTATCGATGACTTCCAGACTTTCATTCTTTTCATAGTCTTCTTCCAATAAAGTTGATGCGTTCTCCAATCTTTGAATTGAAAGATCTTTTTGTCCCAATCTCTCAGAGAGCAGACCTGATAGATGCAGAGCATTGACCGAGTCTGGAGAATGCGATAGGTAAGATGATAGAGCAAAGGAAGGTGAATGTAAATGATGGAGTGAAGGACTGAATGGAGTCTTGAAGAGAGAAAAGATTGATTCTGCGAAACCATAGTCTGCCTCGAGCTGTAAGTGAAAATGAGTAGATCGAGGAATTGTCAGCTCGAGACTAAAGAATGCATCGATATAAGGTTCGTTTTCACTCACAATAGATCCCTCGGATAACTTGACAGCATGTTCAAACAGGCTTCTAGCAGAATCTGCATCTCCATTCTTCTGAGCGACCAAAGCCTGACCGACCCAAGGTTGAGGTTGATCAGGATCCAGAGTTTGAGCTCTAATGAAAGCTTCATTACCCAATTCGAAATCTTCATAGTATAGATAAAGGAATCCCAAATTGTTCCAACCTAACCAATTTCGATTATTTGAACATTCAATGGCCTTGATGAATGAATGTTGAGATAATTTTGGACTCAATTCAAAGGTCAAATTACCCAAGACCAACCAGAATTCAGAATTGTAAGGTTCAACCTTCAAAGCTTGTTTGATGGAAGAAATGGCCTGAGACTTAGCAACTTTTGATCTTGAGACTTCGGAATCGGTCTGAGATTTACCTTTGATCGTATCGAATTGACTCAGTTCGTTGAGAGAGATTGAAATATCAGTCCAAGATGAACCAGCGGACAAGTCATCGGAAGCGTTTAAGATGACTCTGAGCTTATAGAAATAAATCGAAACAGAGAGAAACAAATGATTGTAGTTTGATGTTGAATTTGAAGTAGACGACTCGGAGCTCAGGTCTAGATCTTTCAAAGTGATGACTGAAATTGAGGGGAGTTTCGAATCAATGCCATCGTCTTTGATGACGTCCAAGATCTTCTTTCCTAGTTCTTCCCAGACGAATTCTTTCTTGATCAATCTACCGAACCTAGATAACTCAAAGAAGCAATCAGATAGAATCTTCCAAGCAGATCTCAGATTCTTGTCAATCTGAATGGATTCCAAAGCCAATTTCAAAGCTTCGACGTAACCATTCTCTGATCTTTCCATATAACCATTCCTAAAGTTCTTCCTTGACAACTCCAAATAAGTCTCAGCAAGAGGAATCTGGATGCCGACTTCTTGAGGTTTCATCTTCAAAATCTTCTCAAACTCCAAGATTGATTCTTCAAGGTTTCCAATCTGCCTCTTGGTATCTGCAATACTGAATAGAATTTGCCAAACTTCGATACCTAATTGTTCCTTTGGACTATCTTCAGTTGCAGAAGAAGACCTCAAGTTCAATGCTTTCTCGAAACTCTTCAAAGCAGCCAAGTGTCTACCAGATTCCAAGTAACTCTCCCCTAAGCGTTGCCAGGCACCTACATCATTCTCTTTACTTCTAATGGCAACTTGGAAACTCTTGATAGCTAGATCGAAGTTCTTCTTATTGAATTCGACATTACCAATAGACTTCCAAGCCCAAGAATTCTGACTTTCATGCTTCTTGTTGACAGAGTTTACTCCCTGCAATACATCGACTCCACCTTCACCTTCGATGGTTCTTCTTGCTATGACTTCGACTAGATCCCATTCTCTCTCATCAGCAAATCCTTCTGCCAACTTCTCAGCAGCTTTGTTCTCTCTTGGGTCTAATTCGAAAGCCTTTTGAAAACATTTCGAAGATCTCAATTCATCTTTTGGACTTGCGACTTCTAGGTAGTAGAAACCTAATGAAGTGAAAGAAGGTGCAAAAGTTGGGAATCTCTTGATGGAATTGATGAAACAAGTGAATGATTCGGTCGGACTTGATGCTAGTTCTCCTCCCATAAGTTTCTTGCACTCTCCTAATCTCCACCAAGCTCTTGCTTTGATCTCTGGTGTAACCCCGATGTCTTCACTTTCAGATTCTCTGAGATCATCAATCTTGGCTATGAATTCCTCTAATTGAGCTTTACCAAAGGAGAGATCTCCAATCTGAACTGAACACCAAGCTAGTTCAAATTCGGATTCCAGTATTGGATTCTTGTAAAACGAAATCAGTTTCCTCTTCTCCCAACTTTTTCTGAAATCTTCGTCTTTCTCGGATCTTCCTTGGAATTTGACAGAAAGATCCATTGTCTTTTCGAAAGTGATTTGAGCTTCTTTCCAATGATTAGCTTTAGATTCGATGTAACCTTTAGACATCAAACAATCCAATTGTTCTTCCACAGAATCATCACTTTGATCTTGCTTGAGAATTATTTCCAAAGATCGCAAAGCCTTGACGTGGTTCAAAGGTGGATTCAGATGAGTCCAGCAGATGATGGAATTGATCTCGAAAAATCTCTTACTCTTCGTCATTTCGATCAAAGTGGAGTTCTCCAATCTCTTAATCAGTTCCAATCCATTCAACGAGACTTGTAAAGAAGAGTTGAAGTCATTATCTAACAAGTATAGAATCGAGCCTATCCTATTGACCAGAATCGAATTTGGATTTCCTTCCAAAGAATCTAGAATCAAATTCAATAAGTCTTCCTCGTCTTGACCATCTTTGTTCAAAGTGATATCCACATCACCTTGTTTCAACCTTTCTTTTTCATCCTCTAGAAATCTCTCATCTCTGATCAGCTTCAACAAAGATTTGATTCCTTTACTTTTCGAATCTCTATCCGAATTCAATTCCAAGAATTTCCTGAAATCTAACGAATCATTGCCTTTCAAACGATTGAAGTTTGCATAGTCTTTCCAATCCAATCTGATCTCCCAAGCTAGTTTATCATTGATGCCTAGTAGAATCATCCCGTTCGATAATTCTATCACCTTGTCTCTAATGGATGAACTCTTTTCCAATTGTTTCTTCTCTTTCTCTTCGATTTTTGAAGCTTCTTCTTTAGAAACTGCAGAGTTGACAGATGCTGAAGGAAGCTTGTTTGATGATTTGGGATTTGGTAGAGCTAGAAGTAAAGTATGATAGTATTTGAGTAATTTGGACTCGGCTTCTCTTCGTTGATCATCAGTCGCAGAGACATGAGAGAGAATCATTTCGTAGAGTTTCGGTAGCTAGGAAAGAGACAGGGAAATGGAAGTGGATTAGCTGATGCACTCTGAAGATGTCAAAATCAACAAGAATGACCCTAATGAAACTCACCTGTGATTTCTCCCAAGTCTCGATGCCGATTTCTCTTCTCAAAGTTTCCTTTGATTTCCTCCCACTATCCAATCTCATCCTGCTTTTCTCCACCTCCTTTTCGATCTTCTCCTTCTCCAAGACTTCTGTTAGATCCACGATCTCGATGAGATTCTTGAGAGAATTGTTGTGGATTTCCATTTGGATTTCGAAAGTAGTAGTCGCTGTAGGATTGGTTTGATCGGGTTGAGGTAGAGATGATAGAAGAGCATGATAAGGTGAATTCGGTAGTAGAAGCGATAGAGTTGAGATTATCTGTGAAGGAGAAGGGTAAACAGGAGGAGAGACAAGAAGGTAATCAGGATGAGATGAGACCAAAGATGAGAAAAGATTGAGAAATCGAGTCGAGCAAAGGCTTACCTCTGATTTGCTACCTTCCTCTCTCTGCAGCTTGATTAGTGATTGAAGCTTCTCTCCACATTTTGTAGCGTCTTCTCTGGGGAAGAGCAAGAGAGAATAGAGAAAAGAAGGGGAAAGAGATTTGAGAAGTTCGAGAAGGCTGGACAAGGGACAATCATAGAGCCCTGAATTATTCTCCCTATGAGCTGATCTTTCTACACCCTATCAGCTGATAGTCTGGTTCTCTCTGCTTCCAAGGTGATAGATCCATCAGACTTGGCCTTCGAAGAGACTCACGCTTCCAAATGAATCTCCATCTGAGACTTGAGCACCTCCTTGAGCTTGTCCCAGTCTTTCTTCTGAGTGTAGAACCTTTCCAAGCCCTAGAATAGTTGACCAATTGAATATTTCGAGATATTGGAGAGAGAAGAAAGGAGATTCAAATGAGATATAGGACTCGAAGAGATGCAAGAATGTTGCAAGCTGACCTTGAGCTCACCTGCCATGCCAAAGGACCTTTGGGCTGCAATTGGATTGCTTTCTTGTAGGTTGATTCTGACTCTTCAAATCGGTTCAGATTCAGAAGAGCCAAAGCTTGAAAGACATTGCTGGAGAGGGACCAAGAGAGATTAGAGTGGAGAAGAAGAAGAGTAGATTGAGCTAATCGAGGCATTAGTCTAGATGAGGATGAGCATGACTTACGCATTGTAATTTTCTGGCTCATGTTCCAGAACGTCTGAGCTGAAATAGAGAGAGAAGGATAGAAGATGGAGAGAATGAGTCTTGTCTAATCTCGAGTCTTCTCTGTGCTCTATTGTTGACTGACCAAGCTTCGTTTGCCTGTTTCCAGTCCTTTGCTTGAATGAAGTCTCTGCTCTGCTTCAGCTTCTGCTTGGTGTAAGCAGTAGACATGACCCGACAAGAGAGTGAGTGTGACGTTGGAAGAAAAAAGTCGATTCCTTCTTTCCCTTTAACTATTCACAGCAAATCGAGATGAATCCTTCAATTCTCAATCTTTCTCCAGAAATCCAACTAGAAGTCTTCAAAAGCTTTGGTTCCTATCAAACAGTCAAACTCAGACGAGTCTGTGGACAATGGCTCCATCTCATCAATCAAGAGAAGTCGCTTTGGAGAAGGATCTCGATTCCAAAGAACAGAAGTTCGATTGCATCAAGTCTGTCATCAATCTATTCAATGAGAAAAGTGATGGGACCATAGAGGAAGTCGTCATCCTAACTTGTCTGTGGGGAGTTGAAATAAATCCATTAATCAAGACTCTCAAAAGGCCAAGATCCACTCTGACTACTCTCTGTTTTCTGTCAAATGAAGGCCGTTTGGGACTATTTTCACGCCTCGTAACAGCGGGTTTCAATAGACTATTGGATTTCAGGGATTATTTCCAATATGGCGAACGAGTGGTCGAAGTCGTGAGACGATCAAGAGCCAGTGGACAAGTCCTTTGGACAACAGATGCTCTAAGTACTTTAGCAAAACATCCCGAAATGTTCACTTCTCTTGTTTCCCTCAAGTCATCATATTACGAGGGTTCATTGAGGACAGGTTTTCAAGAATGTTGCAAAACCCTCAAGCATCTCTCTCTGGCTTTCGCAAGTCGTCGGACGCAAGACTCTTCTTCTTCTCGTCTTCACTTCCCCAATCTTCAAGTTCTAGAGCTGGGTGGATGCATCTCCGTCTTTCCACCTTGGATGATCGTACCGTCAACTTTGAAATTATTCACAAATGGGATCATAAACGAACTTCCTCCGATTTCAGAATTATGCGTCGAAAGCTTTCAAAGGTTCGAAAGTCTTGAATCCAATTGTCCAGAATTAGAGGCACTTCGGTTTAATGACATGAATAAGTATGGACTTAATCCACTTAGAACCTCGGAACAGGATGTGCTCTTGGATTTGATGATTGAAAGAATGAACAATTTGGAAGTCGGAGTGGAATGGGAAGGAATCAAGATGAAGAAATTGAAGAAACTTATCATCCCTCTGAAGGATTTGGAGGTTGAAGTAATCGAAATTTTGAGAGAATCAGCTGGGGAGTTGATAGATATCCCGGAATTAAAATGTCATATTATCGAACTGGAGGTTTAATTATTCGAGAGAGCGAGATGAGTTTAACTTTGGTAAATCCTTTCTGCTCATCAACGTGAAATTTCAGTCGATTACCCTTTACTTCATTCAACTTTAGTTCAATCCAATGATATTTCTCAAGAGTGACATTGTGGTCATTCACTCAAACAATCACTTTTCAATCTTTTAAATCTCTACGCTTCTTCTTCCGAGCTCACTTTGGGTTTCTCTTCGCCCCCCAAACAACAATCTCATTCAAAGCAAGGCTATGGGAAACCAAACCCAATGAACAGTGTTACGAGGAGCTTGGGTCAGATGCAGAGGAATTGAGACTGGTACGGATATGAGCAGGAGTTCATTTTGGAAGGAAAACAAAGAGAAAGCGAGAGAAGTTGGAAGGTCTTTGTTACGGATTGCACTCATTAACGAAATGAATATACAAGTAGATTAACAGACTTTGAGTGATTGGGAGAGACTTGGAAATCTCTTGTGATTGAGAGAGCTTTGTTTGAAAGGATGAAGAGTTTAAAAAGGTCGCTGGGAATTGATCAAAGTGGAAAGAAGAGAAGAACTTCAAAGTAGAATTTCAGAAGCGCTTGACTTCGACGAGAAGGTGAAGAACACAACGTATGATTGGTAGAGCCACCTTAGAATTGCTTTGAAGAGATTGAGATCTCAGAGTTGTTAGCTAAAAGAGTTGAAAAGAAGACGAGGCTTTTTGGAGGTCAGTAGAGAGAAAGGAGCTCGAAGAAGCCAAAGGCTGCCGACTCACAAAATTCAAGACATCGAAAAGTCACGAACAAATAAGAGAGTCTCAAATAAAGATCTCCCACTTCTCACCAGCGTAGCCAGAATCGATGACAGTTTCTACCAAAGATTTGACTTGCTCCAACTCTATTTCGTCACCTATAAACCAATAGAAAGGAAGAACGATAGTCTTGATGTTCTGCATCTTGATCCCATCAACTTCCATTCCAGCTTTCTCTTGAGCTCTTCTTTCTATCAACCACTTGACAAGATTTGAGAGGTCCAGGGTCTGAGCGCAAGGATCATATGAGTCCAATTTGAAAGTATGAAGGAGGGGACATCTACCAGAGAGCGGAGTGAAATCTTTTAGTGTTTGAATCAACAGCCCAGCGATTGAAGGTAGGCCACGATGCACGTCCCAACTGGACAGCTTCAAACCTGGAGGGCACAGAATCCAATGAGGGAATTCAGGGTTCCCTACGTTTGAAGTAAGCTCCAAGATCTCTAGTTTTGGAAATTGGATAGTTTCTAGTTGCCCTACGTCACCTAATATAAAAACGTTAAGATGTTTGAGCCTTTTGGCTAAAGGTTTTAGAACCTGGTGCAAGTTTGGAGCATTATAATCGCGCCCAATAGAGAGCGAGACCAAGTGGTGAAGAATGAAATCGGTTCCAGAAAGAAGTTCGGGAAGAGTTTCGATCCAGAGGACTTGCAGAGCAGCCTTCCCCACCTCTGAAGGATATCGTCTCAGAATCTTGACGCTCGAAGGCGAGGCGAAGTGTTTCCCATCCCAGAGTCTGAAGTCCACCAGAGTCATGTTTGAGTAATCTAAAGCCATGAGCAGGTCTTTGAGAAGGCCACTTGGAACACGGCTCATCTCAATAGAAAGAATTCGAAGGGTTGATCTTGACTTGGAAATCACTTTGACGAATTCCCTGAAGGACCAATCCCTCGCTCTGTTCCTGTACTCTCCTTTTGCATCCCGTCCTTCCATTTTGAACTTCAGTGACACTTCCTTTAGGGTTGAACGACTCTTTTCATCGAAGAGTCTGAGGACCTCCTCGTTCCATTCTGGATCTTTCCCTTCACCAGTTACGATATAGAAGTTGTTCTCTTCGTCGGAATCTGTAATTTCCTCTCTTGCCAAGTTTGCGACTTGCCATAACAAACGATTCTCATCTATGATTTGTAGCCAAGACTTGCATACCTCTCTGAGCTTCACGAATTCGTACTCGTCGAAGAATTGAAAAGTCCTGAAGAGAAGTTCGGAAGGGATGGAATCGTTGATGGAAGTCATGCTAGAGATCAACGAAGGCGCAGAAAGAGAGTGTAGAAGTTTCAGTGAAGCGATTCCAAGAACTGAAAGATGCCATCTCGTCGATATTTACCTCTTCGAAGTTTTTGATGGAAGTGGTCAAGAAGGAAGAAGGGAATCCACTTTTGTCTCTGAACTCTATCATCGATTCAGAGAGCAACCAAAAGATCGGATCAAATCAGATTGAAGATGAAGAGATGTTGTCTCATTCTGATCTCTATTCTGATTCTGAATTCAGCTGTCTCATCTTCGCAAATCCCACTCCAGCTTCAAGTTGAGGCTCAATCCGATTATCAAGATCAACATCGACAGCAACCTTTGCAGTCTTCAGAAGATTCAACCTCTTCTTCTACGATTACTGATCAGCAGCTTCATGGGAAGTTCCTTCACATTACAGACTTGCATCCAGATCCATGTAAGTCTCGAGATCGAAGAAGAAGTAAAGAGGCAATGCAGCTCTTTCATTCGAAATTCTGATCATATCACATCCTGGTCCCCACGTTCTTGTCCTACCTCTTTCTCACTCTTTGCAGACTACAAAGTTGGGTCAGCAGTCGAATCTGCTTGTCATTGGAACAGACCCAAGAAGAATAAAAAGGCTGGAAAGCAGAGAGCTGGATATTGGGGAACTGGTCCAAGGTGAGTTATTATTTCTCGATTGGCTTAGAAGATGAGGATAATGAAGGTGTCACTTCTCAAACATATTTGAAGAAAATACAGAAATGAAGCTTTATACATGAATCTATGTCTCGACTCAAGAGTTCGATCTCTTCGAAACTGACGTCCACTTCTTCTTCTCTCTCTCTTCCAGTGAATGTGATTCTCCACCTCATCTCATTACTTCCTCTCTAGATTGGATCTCCAACAATTGGCTTCCAGATTCAAACTCCACATCTTCACCATCATCTCTAGGAATAGATTTCATAATCTGGACAGGAGATTCAGCAAGACATGACATTGACAATCGATTACCTAGATCTTCGACTGAAATCTTCAATCTCAACTTATGGACTTTGAATTCCATCAAGGATAGATTTCCAAAGATTCCAATCATTCCAACTCTAGGTAATAATGATATCTTCCCTCATAACATCATGTTTAAAGGTCCGAATTCAATCACGAAGAATCTATGGAACATTTGGAAGGATTTCATTCCTGAATATCAACTTCATACTTTTCAGTACGGAGCTTATTTCTCAAATGAAGTCATTAGTAATCAATTGGCTGTGGTTAGTTTGAACACTATCTTTTGGTATAATAGTAATAAGGTTGTAGATGGTTGTAGGAAAAGTAGGAAACCTGAAGATGAAGAAGACAGAGATCCTGGTACGAATCAATTGGTGAGTTCGAGATCTTTAATACCTGCTTGATGTTTCTTGTTTCGAGATCAAGTTCTTTTCTTTTTCCTCCGAAGTTCTCGCCTCACCTTGACCTCTTTCCCGCTTTCTTCATTCTTTCGATCGCTCTTCTCCTTTTCTTACAGGATTGGCTGGAAGTCCAATTGGAGCAATACAGAAGTAGATCCATGCAAGTCCATCTAATAGGTCACGTACCTCCATCTTCAGCAAATTACTTTCCAAAGTGTTTCGATAGATATACAGACATGGCTTTGAGATATCAAGATACGATCGTAGGTCAACACTTTGGTCATTCCAACATTGATGTCTTTTATCTCCAAGAGGAGAAAGAAAAGAAAAAGAAGAAAAGGAAACATAGAAAAGGCAACAAGAGTTCAATTGAAGAAGAAAGCGATGCTGTGATTGAAGGTGAAGGAATGTTACGAAGTGGAGATCTACAAGTAGAAGACGATGTTGGGATCAAGAAGGGCTCGAGTGATGTGGTCAAAGATCTCAAAGACTCTTATGAATCTATTCCTGGTAGACAGAGGACGGATTTAGATGACTGGAGTTATTTCTTCGTTGCTCCAAGCATCGTTCCGACTAGTCTCCCAAGTGTAAGAGTTTGGACTTACAATACTAGTAGAGAATCCAAAGTAGGTCAGATGGAGAGACTTCAGACGAATCTGAACGAGATTGACCTAGAGTTCGACGAGAACGAAGTCGAGGTAGAAGAGGATCAAGATCAAGATCAAGATCAAGACCTCGAAGCTTTAGAAGAAAGTCAAGAGACAAGTGACCTATCAACTCATCAAGATCCAATGTCTTCTCGATCCGATCTAGAGATCTCGAAAAAGAAGAAAAAGCATAACAAAGATAGGAAAAAGAAGAAGAAAAAGAAAAGACCTACACATGCTTCTCCAAATTCACCTTCTCGAAGTAATACTTATTTATCTCTTCTAGGCTTTTCTCAATGGACATTAGACATTAACAAAGCAAACAAACTTCATGATGATCTAGTTGAAGAAACTAGATTGAAATTTCAAGAAAGTGGACATGGAGATGAGAAAGAATGGAATCTAGAGATGGAAGATCTGAAGAAGAAGGAAGGGTTAGATTATAGATTGGAATACTCTACTTACAAGTCAGAAGTCCTTTGGAAAGAGTTTTCGGAAAAGGATGAGGAAGAATTGCAAGAACAGCGACATATTCCGGTTCCTAGACATCTTTTGGAGAAGGAATTGTCATCGATTGGAATCGATCCATTGGAACTTCAATTGAACGCAAGTGAGAATGAGGAAGAGGTAAAGAGTCCAATGACTTCTCTTTCATCAAATGATTCTTCTACCAATAAGAAACCAAGGAAGCTTCCAAAAGAATTGAGGCATTTCACAGATTACAATTTGCCTAGCATCAACGTCGAAGAGATCTTGAACCTAGCTAGAAGATTGGTGAATGATGATGGAATGTGGAATAGGTATAAGAAGAGGATCTACTCTAGTGTTGAATAGGCAGCTTCGAAGAGGTCAAAGGGCAAAATTGAAGAGAGAAGGTGTTGTGAGATGGGAAATGACAACCTCTTCTCGAATCGAAACAGAATTTCGATTTTCTCATAATCTATAACTCATTCTACATCTTTATATAAATTAACTTATTGCAGATTTCATTTTCGTATTCCATCTAGATGTTGTACTTTTATTGTCACATTTCAAATCACAAAGTCAAGAATCGTCTCTGTTTGGACTGGAAGTAACAGAATACGCTTGCAAACGATCAATCAGCTCTGAGATCTGAACCTACTTGTGGGGATCGTTCAGAGTCTTGCTTTGATTGATCGACTTTTTCGATCTCTTCTTCGCCATTTTCCGCTGCTGTGATGTCGAGAGTAAAGAGTACAGGAGACAGAGTGAGTTCAGGTACTTCATGAATCTCAAGAGTCGTCGAAAGGCTCACCTGATCTTTGTCTGAGCTTCTGATCCAGAATCTCACAAGCTAGAATATAATCAACGCTAGAAAGAGTCAAGTTGGCCGCTCTACCTAGTTTCGAATTGTCTCTGAGCCTCTCGCTGAAGGCCTCGACCAGAGCTTCGATCAGAACAATCGGGAAACATCCCAATTCTCTCTTCTTCCTTGGTTTATCTATTAACTTCAAAGACTTCTCGGTCACTTTCTTCAAAGCTTTCAAAGAGGATAGACTGAGTTGCTTGATGGGACCGAAGTTTCCAATGGCCTGGTTTTTCCATTGAGTCCCACCTAGAAGAGTTGAGATATCACTCGTGACACTTGATACATCTTCTTTGACTTTTGTTCCTGTCTTGCTACGTTTCGATGGAGGCCCATTGGGAGTAGAAGAACCAGGGATGGAATCTTGATCTTCGATTTGACGCTTCGACGGGGAAGCCCTCGGACGAGGAGCTGTGAGAGAGATGTCAAAAGGCAATGGACATAGGTTATGATAACAGTCAGCTTGATCAGTGACATTAGAGATGGAGAGATAGCTCGATTGAGTAGGGAATGAGTCCTGTGGATCATGATAAGCTCTCTCTCTGTCTCTCTCTCTTCCCACTCTTGCACCTTCTGCAGCTTCCATGAACCTCCGCGATAAGCTGTAACATTTGAACAATATCCAATTCTACACCAAAAGCATACTATCTCTCAAACTCACGGATCTGAGGTATCTCTACTATCCTTCGAATGAAAAAGGGCTGACCTGTTTTGATTCCCAGTTCCTCCAAAGTAGCCTCCTGATTGAGAGGAATGTCTTGATTATAAGCATTTCTCTGACCTCTTCCCTTTGGAGAAGCGCAATGACATTTGTGAAGAGAGTGCTTTGTAGCTTCTTCATCGATGAATTCTGGATGAATTGAAGATCTGAGAACTGCTCTAATGATTTTCGAAGCTGGTCGACTCCAATCGACTTGATCGACTATGGTGGGTCCTTTGGAAGAGAATGGGTGATGAGATTGATCATAACACACGTAGATCGAATCTATATTCGTCATGACTTGCAGAATTGAAATTTGATGATCGTTTGAGAGGTAGGGATGAAGCGCGATGAAGTAGAACAAAGAAGGCACACGATACAATCTCGCTCTTTACCATCAACCTCATCATCTCGAAAACATCAGAATCATGACTTCGGATCCTTTAGAGAGCTTGTTAAATGAACATAGAATTGGTATCCTAGACGGTGGCTTGGTAAGTTTCATGCATTCCCCAGAATCTTCTTCCTTTCTTCATTTCTTCTTAACTTCGCTCTTCATCTTCACTTTCATGATTCATCTTTCCTTCCCTCTTTTCTACTCTAGGCTACCCATTTAGAAGATGCTCTATCCCAGTCAATCTCCTCAGGTCCATTATGGTCTGCATCTCTACTAGATTCAAATCCATCTTCCATCTCGCAAGCACACAGGGATTTTCTTGACTCTGGCTGTCAGATCTTGGCAACTGCAAACTATCAAGCGTCCTCTGAAGCCTATCAAAAGGCAGGTTATGATGATGAGAAAAGTAAGGAATTGATGAAAAGTGCAGTCACTTTGGCTTCTCAAGAGAGAGACCGATTCGTCGAAGAACATGGAATCAAAGAGAAAAAGCCAGTGATCGCTTTGAGTCTAGGTCCGTATGGAGCTTTGTTGCAGAATGGATCCGAATGTGAGTTGAACAAACAACCCCAGGGAGAAAGAAGTGATTTGTTGATAAGGAAGTCTGACACTCTGGATGTTTCACATTTTTCTCCCTCGTCTCTTCTCGCTCGACAGACACGGGAGATTATTCGAGTTCCTTCACTTCGAATTCACAACCAACCATTGATCATTTGACTCAATTTCATCTCCGAAGATTGAGAGTCTTCACATCTGATTCAAAGGTCTGGTCCCAGATCGATCTCATAGCTTTCGAGACTATCCCTCGACTGGACGAGGCAGAAGCCATCAAAAAGGCTCTCAAGATCTTGCAAGAAGACATCTCGGGAGCAAATCAAATCGACATGAAGCCTGCTTATCTGAGTTTCGTCTTTCCCAAAGGAGAGAGCTTGCCTTGGAAATCTCAAGAGCAGAAGACAGAAGATCAAGACGAAGACGAGATGGAAACGATCTTGAAGACTGTTTTGAACAGTACTTCGATATCTCAGAATGAGTGGGCGATTCTGGGAGTTGGAATCAACTGCACGAAACCCTATTACATCTCTTCACTTTCACAAAGATTCAAGAAGGCTTTGTTCAAGATTCAAGAATCAGATCAGGCTAAACAAGACTCTAGACCCTATCTTTTCTTATATCCGGATGGAGGTCTAGTTTGGGATGGAATCGAGAGAGTATGGAGAGATACAGATGGACTCATAGTGGATGGTACTTTGGAAAAGAGGGATGAAACTTCAGAGATGAAGAAGCCTCTCACTTCAACTTCTACTCAAGGTTCCATCGATTCAGGCAAAGTTCAAATCGATGAAAGAGCTAGGCAATGGTCTGGACCATTGAAACAGATAGCTATAGAAGCTACAGAGTTTAGTGAAGGAGAAGAAGGAAAGGGCTGGACAGGCGTGTTCATCGGCGGGTGTTGCAAGGCCAGAACTCAAGACATCAAAGCTTTGAGCAGCGATCTGTGATGGGAAAAGGAGGGCGAAAGCTTGATTCAGATTTCACTTGTTATTAGATCGAGAAGCACTGCCTTTCATTATTAGAAGTGTCATTCACCATTGTTCTCCTCTTCTTTCTTTTGGTTTCGAACGACTAAGCTTGCGTGTGAAGACTGCTTGATCCTGCTCTTTGCATTACACCCAAATTCCTGGAAATCAAATTATAGATTCGAAACATAGATTCAAAGGTGCTCTCAGACTCAGAGAGAACTTTGCGATCTCGTCCTCAAAGGCCATCGAGGCGCGTCTTCTCCATCGATCAGTGAGACTGTGCTCCTTTCTCGATTCAGTCCTCTCTCGTCCTTCTCCATCTACCACAACTACCTCTTTTTCTTCTTTGATTCGTTTTCGATTCTTCTCCTCTTTTCAACAACTTCAACATCAAAATGCAGCCTCCAGTCATAACTTCCTCAAACTCAGGCTCGCCCACTCTTCAAAATCCAATTGCAGTCCTACCCAAAGAGCTGTTTACCCATCTCTTCAACTTCCTCTCCTCTACCGACATTCTGGACTCTTCATTCACGAACCGAGAATGGCGAGACACGATTCTTTCCTGTTCTGCTCTCTTCACAACTCTGATCATCAAGAGCCACAAGCTCTCTCTAGAGGCAAACCTACAAAACAGAGCAGTTGCTGCAGACATGCTTCTCAAACGAGTGCTTCGCTACGCTAGGTTGAGTCACAACAGCTCAAGTACGTGAATCTTTGCATTCAGTGGTTCGATGAAGACGTAGGCTTGTGTCGAATGGGTGCTTGGGAAAAGACGAAACTGTCAATCGTGTTTGACATTCTAAGATTCTCCTCTGACAGTCTCAAAACTCTAACCTTGGAGTTTCCTCACTCTAAGTCAGACGACTCGGTGGTCAACAACATCTTGCATCTAATGGATATCATTGAAACTCTGAAGGACTTTCATTCACTTCAAGAGATCGATTTAAAAGCTCATACCGGAATTGGGTTAACTTCGAGGGCCTTTGAGTCCAACTGTCGATTGGAGATTTGGGACTTGGGTGGCTTCGACGATGAGGGAGGGTCTGAAATGATAGACGGCACATCCATTTATGCGGAACTATTGCGGAAAGTCAAGAGTCTCAATAATAGTGCAATAGAAAGCATTTCATGCCAATTTGGGATCTGTCTAAGTTCTCAAGGATTGATAGAGCTACAATTGTCAAGAGATTCTCTTCAAGAGATAATGTTAGAATTGCCAGATGATCCTATAGAAGACGTCTCTTCTCTTATCTTCTCCTGTCCAAACCTGGTGAATCTGGTGCTCTCTCGCCGCCGCAAATCTGGAGACGCAGAGGTTGAGGAGCAATCATTCGAAATCCTGGTCCCTCAAATCGGGCACGTTAGTAAATTGGAGAAATTGGCGTTAGTACTTGACAAAAGTACTGGCATCGTGTTGGACGAGAATTTCTGGGGATGGGTTGGCTCAAGCGGTTCTTTCAAGGAATTCAACATTGCAAAAGTAGAGGATTTCAACAGTTCAGATGCTTTGTTCTCTTCACTCTACCCAGAATGCGCACACCTCACGTCTTTTCTCAAGAATTCAGGTGCTTCCCTCACAGACTTACATCTGATTGGATTTGGTCTCTCTTCAGCACCGATGCCGGCTGAAATCCAGCTTCACCAACTACACTCCCTTCGGATTACCGGGAACATGCACTTGATCAACTTATTTATTCATCTCAAATACTCATCTCTTCAGTCACTGACCATCCAGACCATAGATGAATCAAGTGAGGATATTGACCATCTCGGATTGCTTCACATCATGGAATCCTGTCAGTCAACACTGGAAAAAGTTACAATTGGAAAACCTCGTCTCATCCCTGAAGCAGTTCAAGAAGCGATTGAGCATGAAACAAATTCTTCGCAGATTACGTTTACTTCCACCAAGGTCTCTAATCTGGATCTGACTCTCGAAGATTCCACTATATCACAATTTTATCTGAAAATCAAATATCCCAACCTCAAAAAAGTGACGTTACCTCACTCATCATCACTTTCAGCAACTTCCTTTTCAGACCAAGCGGATTTGACACTGACCACAGTCTATGTCTAAGCGTGGTGAGTATCAAAGGAGTGCATCATGACCACGCCCCAATCGTCTTTCTCACTGAGCTCAAAGATTCGATCTCTATGCTATCTCAGTCCTGAAACTGAAGTTCGTCAGCATCTCTTTCTCCTTTTCCCTTTCTTCTTCAGCTTTAAGACACTGTTTCGAGAGACTTCTCTCTTCTTTGTTCGATCCGTCTCTTCATTTCTTCTACTTTCGCAGGCTTCGTGTCTTTTCCATTGTTCTTATTTGGCATTGCCAAAAGTCTACCACTTCAACAACAAATTTGGAAACAGTAATTGATGATTGACAAACAAGGACGATTAAAGTCGATGGGGACTAACTTGACTAAAAGGGAAGCCTCTGTTGGATGAAACATTTCAGGATTCGGTAAGAGCTTCAAAGGTCGAAGATATAGCTTTCAAACGAGCTGGTTTTGTTTTTTTTTTGTAATAGCCATGGATCTTTCAACCTTTTCTCAGAACCTCTTTCTCTTTGTAGGTGACAGTAAACCCACTGTAAGATTCTGTTTCATTCGTTGGTCTTTGATTCTTTCGATCTCTATTAAATTCTATCTGTCGTGTCCAAATTTTCATGCTTACTTTGTTCTTCCACTGACTGACTAGAAAGAGGAAAGAACTCTTTCAAACGAAAATGTCCTTCCATTGTGAAAGAAGGAGAAAAACAACTTGTTTTTTCAATTCGATTCATACAGAACCAGTCCAATTTACAAATGCTTCCTAGCAATCGTCCTAACCCTAGTGTCGAAATTGACCGATCGTATCGGGGCATTGATGTCGTGGAAAGGATTCAAAGAGATCTATGATGGGATGAGATTGGAGAAGCAAAAAGGCAAGAGAAAAGTCAAATGAGAAAGATGACATTCAAGAGAGAAGAAAGAGGAAGAAGATTTGTCAGTATGTTTAAGGGAGAAGGAAAAAGAGGTGATGAGTTTCTAGGGTTCTACGTGGGAAGGCAGAAGAGCAATGACGAAGCGAGACTTAAAAGAAATGGAAAGACAACGAGTGAAAAGACTCACCTTTAACCAAGATTCCCAAACTTCCAAGAAGAAGTTCCTAATTCCATCATCATGTTTATGTTCATGAAGAATCAAGAACTTGATGTCTGGTGTGTGTGAGAGAGAAGAAGAGGGGTTTTAGAGTCAATTATACGTCAAGAGAGGGATTGTTTCTATCCTCTTTGCGAAATCAAACAGATCAAAACTCACTTCCAGGCAAGACGAAAGCTGAAGTTGTCCATTCATTGATTCTATCTATAGATTTGAGATACCTGTTTTTTCGGTTTCGGTGGAAACAAAAGCAAAGGGAAGAAGAAGTTGGATCAGTAAGGCAGCTCAAGCAAATCTGTCAGGTACGAGCTTTCTCAAAAGACAGCATGTCACCGAACTTGAAGCAAATAAGAGAAAGAATCCCAGTTTGTAGAGACAGAAATCGGGTTCAAATGCGGAGAGAGATAGGTGATTTGACAAGTCGAAGCATCTTCAGAATGTTCCCTCTGTTCCCTTTCTCCCTCTGTGACTAGTCAACTTCTACTTAGACATGATTCCCATCTTTAGACTCTGTCGATCTCTGAAAGATACGAAGTTTCAAGTAATGTCGATCCAAAGCTTGTAACTCACATTGCCCCATTGATGAACATGACGTCCTCCACGGTATCCAAACTACTATGAGCAATCATTTGTAAGACATGTTTATCGTTATATCTTCCGAAACCCAAACCTTTCCCCTGTCCCTGTCCCTGTCCATTGGCATTAGTCTTTGTCTCTGTCTCTCTATCTCTACCACCGCTATCTCTATTCAAAGTATCTCTTCTATTCAAAGAAGCAGAGATAGAAGTCAAAGCGGAACCGAAACCGAATACATCAGAGATTGAAGAATCGGTTGATTTACGATCTGGAAGATTGGATTTAAGAGTAGAAGTTGATGGATTGGTAGTTGATGTAGTGGAATTGGTTGCTGTGGATGAAGAAGAAGAGAAGAAAGAAGATGGACCTGATCGATCTGAAACTGGTTTTGATGCTAAATCTGCTTGATAGATTGGATTGTCTCTTGAGCCTATAATACAGAAATAATATGACATTGTTGTAGTAGAGTAGAGTAAGTGATAGAGGTGGATGAAGAAGTAAGTTGCAGTTTGCTCTTATCACTCCTTCTTCTATCTTGAGCAACAATGGCAAGTATTCACTTAACAATAACAAACATTTCATACTCTTCGTGTTCATCCAATTCAATCTAATCTAATCAGGAATCATCTCATCCCATCTCATCTCACTGAACAGGCAAAAGCTTCTTCCAAGAAGATAGCTTCTCAAAATGCTTCCACTTTACAAATCCTACTTTACGGCTTCATCTCTTCAAACTTCATTCATCTACTATTCACTTTCATCCTTTGGAAATCTTCATTGAATACTGCCAAGGTATTGCTTTATCTGGTGACAGAATCCGTAGCGATATCTCTGGCTTGGGTCTTGAAGGGAATGGCTAACAAAGGTGATGATTTGTCTCAATCTGGTTTGACGGCGTGAGTAAGGAGTCGATCAACCCCCACTGGTTGCAGAAAGTTTCGTAGAAGGGGAATCTGAACAAAGGGAGACAGTATGATAGAGGGTTGAGGAGCAGCGTTCTCGATCCATGATTTCCAGAAGTCTTGGAAGCAAAAGGCTGGGATGAAAGCATCCCATCCCTCTTTGAATTCGACATTCACAAAGAAGAAATGCAAAGAAAGCTTTTCATTTCATGAATTAGGGTGTCTTCTGATCCAAGTCTCTTTCTGATTCTCCTCGACGTTGGTTCCATCCTGACTTTTGTCGTTTCTCCTTCTCCTTCTTATTCTTTGACCTCCCAAACCCGTCCTTCAACATTCCTCATCACAGATACATGTTCGATATCATCTACGTCACTTGGTTCGTTCACATCCTCACTGGTTTGCTATCCACCTACTTTTGGTGGTTATATTTGGTGGTAAGTAGTGATTCTTTTAAAAAACCAAAGTGACCCAACTTTCTCCTCTCTTCCTCTATATAAAAACTCATCCCTGAAAAGCTTCCGTTATTCTTTATAACTGACTTGAAACCTTCCAACTTTCTCTCTGTGAACAGATACCTCTTTACGCGATTTCTCTCCTTTATTCCAAATTGATCCTACCCTACGTCTTTAAAAATCAATCTCCCTTTGATTCTTTGAAAAGAATCATTTCTGGATCTGCAAAGAATGGAGAGGATCCTTTGAATTTCAATGGCAATGCTGGTGGTGGTACGGAAGGAATGAGTAAAAGGCAGACGAAATTACAAAAGAGAATGGAAAAGGGTGATGGTAGAGTTCAGAAGAGAACTACTACTAGGTAGAACAGAGAATTTGAAGGCAAGAGGGAATCAATTGTTGAAGACATAGTTCCCCCCTTTTTTTTATCTCTTTTGTGGGATTTGAGAAGAGATCTAGATCTGAATCAAGATCAATGGAAGTTGGGGAGGGAAGGGGCGGACTGATGATTGAAATTGCAAGATCTGGTTTTTTGGAGATTTGTGGAAGAAGATCTACCTCATGTATCATAGTTATCAAGACTTTTCTTTCAGTCCAATTTCATAATACAAAAAATCTTACATTGCAAATCGGGTGAACCTTTTTCGAGTTCTCACTCCGACATTAGTGGACTTTTGTACTTAGAAAGAACCAAAATCCCACTTTAAACGTAAAGAACCTCTCCAAATTCTTCATCTTTTTTCCCTATGCACTCTCTCTGATCCTATCCAACAAAACCTCCATTCTATTGCCTAAATCAGGTTGACCTCTTTTCCTTCCCTTGTAACTTTTAGAGATTGAATTCCATTTCTCTGATCTATTCTCTCTGATTTTCAAGGATTCTTCTCTGGTCATTGATTTCTTCTCTTCTTTGAGAGGTTTGTTCGAGGTTGAGGGTTTGTTTTTGGAATTAGGTCTGTTAAAAGTTGGAGTTGAAGATGAAGATTGATCTTTTTTCTTTTCCTTTTCCTTTTCCAATCTTTTCAATCTTTTCCTTTCTCCTTTGGGTTTCATATTTAATAAATCTTCGTCTTGATCTTGATTGTAAATACCAAATTTACCATAATCTTTTTCTTTCCCTTTTAAGAACCCAGAGAAACCATTGTCTGTCGATTGAATTTCGTCTCTTGCTCTTTCTTTTCCTTTTGTTGACTTTGAAGATCTCCTAGGTTCAGATTCGATTTCATTCTCCCCCTCTTCATCGTCATCATCATGGTCATTGTCTTGATCCTGATCTTCTTGTTCTTGAAAAAATGGATCGTTCTTTACCGATTGAGATTTCTGTCCGCGAGAACTAGTAGAAGTGGAATTTCGATCTTGACCTATGGATTTATAGTAACCCTTCTTGATCTTGGCCTTTGAAATCAGATCAGCTTTGATTCTCTTTGCTGTTTGGTTGGGAAAAAGAGAAAAAATGAATCGGGAGAGCGTTATAGAGAGAGAGAGAGAGAGAGAGAGAGAGGCATAGAGAGGCATAGTGAGAGATGGTGAGCAACAATCTTGATTGGAAGAGAACCCAAGCTGCAAAATGAAGCTTTGAAAAGAGGGTTTGAGAATTCTTCAATGTTTGGTATGAACATGTCTTAGCTACACAGCCATCCAACTAACTAAGAGTAATGGAGATACTGCATTCTCCATTCTCATTCTCTGAACTATTTGTGCTTTCCAATCCCTCTCTCTCTCTCTCTTCCTTTCCCCTTGCTTATCTCCAAATCTCTTGTAGCTTCAAAAGACAACTATAACTTGATTCATAACTGACCTTTTCCCAAATAAGCGCCATCAGGAGCGTTCTTTGGACCAACTCTGAAAGCCTTTTTGAACTTGTCATTGTTTCTACCTTGCAAACCGAAACCGGATTTGGTCTTGTGTTTGACCAAAGATCTCTTTGTTGGGTCTGGTTTGAACTTTTTGCTTTCTACCATTTCAGAAATTGCGAGATTGGAGGTTCGATTGAGGAAGTTAAGAGGGAAAAACTGGGAAAGAACTTTTTGACTTTTAACCATCCACTCGATTCAGAAAGACTTGACAAATCCATCAACCAAACAAACAAGCCAAACCTTTTACAGTCGAGAAACAAAAAGTAGACTTTTCACTTAGCTTATGAACATCCAGAACCTATCTAGCTACGGTGAGTATGAGAGAAAAGAGAGAGAAGGCAGAGTCAGAATCAGCTCAGTCGTCCCACATTCTAAGAATGTTGCTCTCATGGCCCGAGGAATAGAAAGAATTACAAGAATCAGATTGCATCAATCAATCAGTCAAATACTCACCAAACTAGAGTGTCCAGCGAACTTGAGGTCTCAACTCCTCTCGATCTGCGAAGCCATTGGCTTCGCTTCTCATCGTCCTACGTCATCAATGAATGTTTATCTTCCTCTGATATCATTCAAGAACACTTTTCATGATCTTGAATCGAATCTCGACAAAGTCGACTTCAACCAGCTTTGCTCACCTCTTCTTATCCTCTCCCGCTCCTCAATCCTCGATTCCCCTTCCTCCTCATTCCATAGACCCCTTTGCGGACACCGGTGATTCAGCCAATCCTTCAGCAGATCAGGACTCCAAATCAAAGTCTCAAACTCAACAGGAAAAGTACATCCACATCCGTGTGCAACAGAGAAACGGTAGGAAAACTTTGACCACCGTTCAGGGTTTACCAAAAGGTTAGTCTGTGAGGTCTGGCAGATTCAGAGTGGATCGGGGAGCCCTACAACTTCCTGATTTCAATGATTGAAAGATACATGTTGTTGGATTTAGACGTCTGTCTTGGTGCAAGGGGAAAGGAGAAGGGAGGGTGGAGAGGATTCGGCAAGAGTCGAGAAGCTTCTCTTACGGAGTCAAAGTTGAAGGGAATCTCGACGTTGGACGCTGGGAGAGAGGATCCTTCAAATTCCAAATGTCTTGTTTTTTCGATTCTTCACCAAAGATCTAGGGAGAAGAACATCGTCCATCGCAGAGGTAGATAGGATTGGAGGTCCAGGAATGCGAACTTTGGTTCCCATTTTTCCTCTCTTTCCCTCCTCTTTGATTCACTTCAATTGCTACACAACGATACGACATTCTTCTTTAGAACACTATTCTTTCAGAAGCATCGACGCACCGATCTCATACTCACTTCTCTCATTTCTCGATTCTGACTCTTTCTCTTTCTCTTTCTCTTTCTCTTTCTCTTTCTCTTTCTCTTTCTCTTTCTCATTCTTCTTCTCTCTCTCTCTCTCTCTGTGTTCTCAGAGTATGACCCAAAGAAAGTTCTAAAAGAATTGAAAAAACTATTCGCATGTAACGGAACCTTGGTTCACGAAGAAGAACACGGAGACATTATTCAATTGCAAGGCGATCAAAGACAAAAGGCCGCCGCCTTTTTGGTAGAGGAAATGCAAATTGCAAAGGCCGAAGTAAAGGTTCACGGGTGAGTCTTCGAACATTGAAGATCGGATGATTGGAGGGAAGATCTGGAAAGAGTTGGAAAGAAGATGCGAGGGGATAGAGTTGTCGAACAAATGCAAGATAGAAAGAAAGGCTTTGAGGGATAGTGTCAATGCGAAACGTTCTTCTTCCTTTTGACTGACTTTTTACTCTCTCTTCGTCTACTACCCACTTGCATCACCTCGCAGTTTCTAAATCTATACTTTGAGACTTTCTCTAAGCACAAAGTTGCCTCTCCCCTTCAAGCTTTCTCAATCCTCACATCAACATGATCCAAACCTCTAACTTCGATAATCACACTTTACAACAACACTCCCCAATTCCACTTTCAAATGATCCGTTTTATCCCTCTTCGCCTTCTTCTTCATCATCATCCTCATCATCATCATCATCAAATCTACAAGCCTCCCAAGACTTCAAATCTGGCTCTTTCCATCTTCCGACTCTACATTCAAGCAATATCCCTTCTTCGTCTTCTACTCTGCGATCTCTCAAGAATCGAAATCACAGATTGAAAGAAAAGGCTCGACACCAATCGAGTTCTCAAGATTCCCTTTCATTCAAACAAATCAGAAACAAGAAGAAAAGAAGAAATCGTTCGCCTTTTATGGATTGGGATTTGATTTCGGAAGTTGAAGTTTTAGGAGGTAGGAAGAAAAGAAATGGAAAGAGAGAAGGTAAGAGAGAAGGTTGGAGTAGACGTAAAAGGAGGAACATTCTTCTCTTGACTACTTTGACTGTTTGAGTCCCAGACTTTCCTCCCTTTTCCTCCCCCCTCAAGCTCTTTTCACTCCTTTTGTATTTTTGGTTCAGATTTCTTCAATACCGATCCCCTTCGCTTTTCTGATCTGTCGCTGGCAGATGATTCGCGATTTTCTAGGGTGGAGCTTGAATAGCTAGCCACAATTTGACGACTTTCTAAAGATCAGATATCCAGAATTACGAGACGTTCAAAATTAAACAGGACTAATGACATTCAAGATATTACAAAAAGTTAAAGAGAAACAAACCAATTCCATTCCTCCATCCAAAACCTTACTCCTTAACAGAATTGAAGAGTCAAAGAAGAGTTTGGATTGTTCTCCACCAAATCCTTTCCAGTCTGTTGAGAAGGATCCGTGTAAGCATCTGAGCAACCTGGGTTTGGACAGTTCTTTGAAGAACCATTGTCAAAGGTGATTTTGAGAGGGACTGAGAATCGCTCTGCGATGATGGAGGCGTAGCTATATTGATCGGCAGCTAGAGTGAATTGAGCATAGGTTCCTCCGGGTTGTCCTACGTATGCTTGAGCTCTAGAGAGAGAGAAATGGAAGAAAAAGAAGAACAGAGAGGCGGAAAGGGAGACATGGAAATAGTCAGATCTGAATCAACAGAATCTCTCTCTCTCTATTTCTATCTCTATCTCTATCTCTACTCTTAAGTTCTGTGCTCACCTGATATCGCCATTGTAATGATAAGTACCTCCACCTGCAGAGGTCATTTGTTGTTGACCATCCACGGGTGCTAGAGTGAATTGCTGACCACAGTTATTGTTGACCGTAATCGTGTGAGCGGCTAGGGCTGAAGAAGCACTTAAAGCGATGGCTGAGGCAGCGATGAGAGTCTTGGAGAACATTGTTGATGAGATTGAATAGTTGGGGAAAGAGATTCAATGCTTCTTTCCAATTATCAGTGGCTTTTATAGTCAGAGCCGTCTCTTTCCTGCTCCTTCTGAAACGATTCCTGCGTTGTCTTTGATTCATTTTTTTGCGCCCGAGCCGACGTTCCTTTCTCTCTCGCTCTTTTCTTTCCGCCTTCCTTTGATTGGACTGCCTTCAACGCTTCAACACCTGCTCCCTTGGCTTCCTGCAAACCTAACATTCGCGGAAGAGAATGGAGTTTGGCTTCGGTTTGCCGCGAGTGAGGCAACGCCCAAGTCCAAACCTCCAAGAGGCCATCGACGAAGGCATCTGCAGCTCTGCAGGCCGCAGAACAGAGACAAGAAAGCTAATCATTTGCACCTGTTGCAAGAAGAGAAGAAGTTGTGATCTAGATCTAATTGACGAGGAGAGGTAAAAGAAAGAGCAAAGTTTTCTCTCTCTGTCTCTCTCATGAGCACGAAGACGAAGGATATGAAAAGAGGCCATTTCCAATACAAAGAGATCAAGCTTGAGCATGAAAAGTCAGTCCAGATCAGAAATAAAGAAATACTAACTATGTAATTGTACAGAACAGCCTGTATTCAGTCGTTGTTAACATCGAGACCAGCAACTTCATCCATTTCCTTCCGTCCCAAACCTTTATTCGTCCTCACTTTCCTCCTGTTCAAGCTTTCGAAGCCTTGCTCTTTCCTCGACTTCTTTCTGTCGAGGGAAATACCTCAAGACTGGTTTATCATACCCCTCGACAAAAAACGTCAAACACAGACTGACGAGATTGGGAAAGGGTAGATGTTTCTTTTGCCACTTGCGACTTGGCAGGTCTTCTTCCTCGTAAATTGGATCAAAGTAGAGTTCTCCAATGTCGATTTCTTCGAGAGTAAGATTGGCGGTTTGAAGAAACGAGGAGAGGTCTGAAGGATTCATCCATTCTTCTGAAAAATCATGCTCGTACATGTTTTCAATTTGTACCATTGTCCACCGTTTGAGTTGAGGGCACTAAAAGCGAGGATATAGAAGCGAAAGAGGCGGGAAAGTAGAGCGCTTAGTAGAGGATATCTATCGATGTACATACTTCTATTCTTCCAATCGAAACTCACTTTGATTCTCGTCATCGCTTCTCTCATCGCCGGATAGC
This sequence comes from Golubevia pallescens, assembly GCA_001599655.1. NCBI lineage: Eukaryota > Fungi > Basidiomycota > Exobasidiomycetes > Golubeviales > Golubeviaceae > Golubevia > Golubevia pallescens. The sequence continues at coordinate 623,736 of BCHO01000017.1, forward strand.
AACCTGTGACGCTGAGATCTTCCAATTTTGGCAGCCATATCTCGGCACCAAACCAACCCGAAGCATCCAACAGCTCGAAGGAGATGGATTCTAAGCAATCGCTTGCCGAATCCAAAAGTCGACCCAGAAGGTCAAGTTGGATCAACTCAACCTCCTCACGCCAACCGGCAGACCGTTCCGTAGAGAGACTCAGCTGAGATGGTACCGGTACTTTAGTCAAAGATAAGAAAGAGAGAAGACTTGGATCCAATCCGACCAATGCCAGAGATTCGAGTCGAGGGAAAGAGACTTGATCCCATTCTTGAACCGTTTCAAGGGATCCATCCTCTTCCAAAACTACGTTTCTGATCTCCAAAATCTCTAGAAACTCAGAATGCTTCCTCAACGTAGTGAATAACAGAGATTCAGAAAGAAGTGGATCAGGTTGCGTTCCGGAACCTATAGGTCCCTCGTCCTTGATCTTCAGCGTTTTTAACCGACCACAACCCAACAAAGTGGAGAGAGAATCTTTTCCATTCATCCGGCAGATTGTTGAGTCCAGATCTAGCTGAAGGTGTTGAAGGCTAGCACAAATCTTCTTGTTCTTTAGGATCCCGAAGCTGATTGGCTCTGACCTCCTTCCTTCCTCCGTGATGCTGATGTCGAGATTCTGTAGAGTCGAAATTGATGGAATGAGAATCGAAAGAATCTCGTCAAGATCCGACTTTCCAGACTCTTGCACTTCCCAACGAAGATTTCGAAGTTCCAGTGAAACGTCCACCAATTTATCCTTCGAAAGAGCAGCCTGTCTTCTTAGAGGAACTGTGATCTTCTCTAGATTAGAATCGTGATCTCGTTTTTCCCATCCTCATACTACTCGTTGGTTGAGATAGATGACTTGATGTAAGCTAGAGTTCGATAGGACGAAGTCTCGCCATGACCTGCAGACTCTCTGCGACCTTGAAATTTGACGAGGGCCGAGAAAGGAGAGTGTCCCTAGGAAGAGTTCTTCTGGAAGCTTGTCATAAGGATCTGAAACAGTTGTTCTCATCGTGAGCTGTCGAGTTCAATGCTTGAAGTTTGATGTTAGGACGTCGGGCAAAGTCGGTGCCGAAGGGAGCGATTGAGTTTGACGATTGTGGTTTGAATTTGACTGAGCTAACTTTGAAATGACTGGAAGAAAGGAAAGAGAAGAATCAAAATAGAATCGAGAATGGTGTGGATGGTAGAAGTAGAAGAAGGAAAGGATATTTTCTCTTCGTCCTGCATCTTTCTCTTGGACCATCACCATCAAATCCCGACTATGGATTCTCATCAAATCCTTCCAGAAGAAGCTTTCTGGTTTTCTTCAAGTTCACTTCGATCTCGGACACAGCAAATGCTTCTTCAGTCAATCGATCATGGAGAAATCGATAGAGAAGGATCCAACTCTCGATCTCGTATCAACGTTGGTGTTCTCGTAGCTTCAAAACTGATCAGATCTAGCATTACAATGAGTGAAATTTACGATATTCCGAGATTCAGTATGCATGGAGCTAAGACTCTAAGCTTCAATTCTGTTCTTGACTTCTAATCCAGAAAGTTCAGATTTCAGCTGAGAATAATTTTCCCTCCCCATCGGAATTGGAACCCAAATCTGAGCGTGTTGAATTTCAGAACAATGTTCGACCGATCTATACTGCTCTATTTTAGGTAAAGCTTTCAGAAATTGATTGACGACTCCACGTTTCTCATCCATGATTATCTGATTCAGAATCTTTCTAATAAACATCATTTCGCTAAGAACTACGGAAATGATAACAGGATCATCGATAGTAGCATCTCTTCTTCCTAAAACCAATGATTCTAGACGTGGAAGGGGTATTGAAGATCCAAATCCAGCTTGAGAATTGAGTCTTTCCGTTGGAGTTAGAACCGAAATCAAAGTATCCCAGAAACTAAAAACCATTGACTTCTGAAGACGTAAGGTTAGACTTTTCAGTCGAGTCCAACTCTTCATCGATTGGATGAGTTGGATGGCTTCTCGTGAAGCGTTTGAATTAGAGACTGGATCATGAAGTTCTTCGACCAAGAAACTCTCTGGAGAACTTTCTGGACTTAAATAAGATAGATCTAGAGGCTTAAGATCACAAACTCTAAGGTCTTTGAGATTTGGAGTGATGAGATTCTTGAAAAAAGCTTCTGAGTTTTCTTCATGAGATTTAGGAATCCTACCCAAGGTTAAAAGCTCTAAATGAGGTAGAAACATTCTTGGCATCTCTTTGATCATGTCCGTAAAGATCCATGGCATTCTAACAGACCTTAGATTCTTGTTTGTTGATAATAGATTGATTAGCCAGTTTGCTTTGATTTCAGAAGAACCCAAATGAACGACTTGCGCATTTCCTAACACCTTGAGCAGTCCTCCGTCGCCTGAAATTTTCAATGAACCACACATCCATTCAAGCTTGCGGATTTGCTTAAATGATAAAGGATCAAACTTAACATTTTGAGAACCAGGAGTTGGATGATGAAGTTGATTTTCAGCTCCATACTTTTTAGAAGAAAGCGAAGAGAGATTCGGACATTGATTTGCAAGATCGAAGATCATTTTACCCAATTCACCGTGATGAGAAATAGAGATCTCTCTCAGATGCTGAACATTGAGTTTCATCACATCTTCGAGAGCTTTCTTTTCGTTTACGGATCTGATTGGATCTTGAATTCTCAATCTGAGGGTTTGAATGGAATTGTGAGATTGAAGATTGAACCACTTGATCCCTTGAATTATCTCCCTACAGTTTCCCTCCATCTCGAAATGTTGGAAGATTTGAGTAGATTTGAAGATGATCGATCTCCAAGACTTGCAAACCTTGACGCTCGTTGCTAGAGTTGGACAATCGAAAAGAGAAAAGACTTGACTGAGAATCTCTGGAAGTAGTTTTCTTTGGAATTGATCGCGAAGCTCGAATTGTTTGGCTTTGATGATAGATTCAGAATAATCTTCGGAACTGACTTCTAAAAGTGCAGAACGCTGAGCACCTCCTGAGTTAAGAAAGTTCTGCTGTGCAGTCTCGAGATGATGCAAGGCCAAGTCGAGGTGAGCAAAAGAGGCTCTGAGATGAACCTGTGGGAGACGAAATCCGAGATGATGAAGATCAAGATAATTATGAGCTACCAGTGAATTCGGGGGAAGAGAGCAAGTAAGTATCGTCGAGAGACTCCCAATCACTTACCTCGTGATTATCCTTCTGGCTTTTCATTGCCATCTCGACATCCCGCATGGCTTCCGATGCCTTTCCCAACTTTCCTCGACTCCTGCTACGTAGGATGAGAAAGCTCACTGGATCTTCCAGACGAGAGTCCAGCATCTGTGAACCAGGGAGTCAAGGTGAAAATCGAGACGAGACAGTGAGTCGGAAGTTCGCAAGAGATGGGTGACAGATCGATGCTTTCCCTTCTACCTACATGTGTACATAATGCCTCTGCTTTGCTGAAATCCAGTCTGTCGAATGCGTTCTGAGCCTCGATGAGAGCATCGCTTTCGAGAGCCGATTGAGAGGCGTTTCGCTTGAGATGCTTGGAAATGAACATTGTCTGATAGAACTCAGTCCGTTTAAAGAGCTCTTAATTGGGAAAAGCGAATTTCTGATGTTGTGAAAAAAGATGGAGAGGGAAGAAGGAAGGAAAGAAGAGAGAGACTTTTGACGTTTTTGGGTGAGAGCAAATCTATTAGAAGAATCTTGACTCGAGGTTTGGCTTTGGACCACATCAATCTCGACAATGGAATTCTTCAGCACAAGGGGAGGTGACGAGAAACTCTCGTTTGAACAGGTGAGAGCAATAAAGGGATAGACAGAGAAGTAGATGCTGGAGCAAGAGCAAAGAGAAAGAGAAGAAACGTTAAAGATGCAGTCACTCAATCCACTTGCTTCTATCTCTCATCGCTCCATCTCATTAATAGGCAGTTCTACGAGGATTAGCACCCAATGGAGGTCTATACATTCCAACCTCTATCCCTCAACTTCCATCGAATTGGCAAACTGAATGGTCAAACTTGTCCTTTTCAGAATTGGCTTTCCAACTTCTATCTCTATACATTCCATCCGATCCTTCCAAAGGTGGAATCCCTTCAAACCATCTCAAATCATTGGTAGACAAATCCTATTCCACTTTTAGAAGTCCAAAGGTGGCTCCTTTGACTCAATTGAGTCCAAATGAATGGTGTCTGGAATTGTGGCATGGTCCTACTTTTGCTTTCAAAGACGTAGCCCTACAACTTTTGGGTAATCTATTCGAATACTTTCTCAAGAGGAGAAATGAAGGAAAGAAAGAAGGAGAAGAAAGAGAGAGGCTCACTGTTTTGGGAGCTACTAGTGGAGATACTGGAAGGTGAGTGAGAATTCAAGAAGAATCACAAGCGGAGAGATTAGGATCGATTGGCAAACTCCGGAGGAACATCTCACAAGGTCAAAGATTCTCTGAGAAGATATTGTCAGTCTGGTATGCTTACTCGAAAGCATGCTCTATTTAGAGCGTTGAGGAGGGGAGACTGAAAGATGCTCTCTTCAAGGTCAAGTCTTTGATCCTATTCATTCATCTCTCTCCATTGTTACTCTTCATCAAACAGTGCTGCAATCGCTGGTCTACGATCGAAGAAGGATATCAATATCTTTATCCTTCATCCAAAAGGTCGGGTCAGTCCCATCCAGGAAGCTCAAATGACCACAGTTCTAGACGCCAATGTCCACAACGTTGCTGTCGAGGGAACCTTTGATGATTGTCAAGTGAGTCACCGATTTGTTTTTGATTTTTAACAAGTCTAATGAGAGAGAGAGAGAGAAGTTGCCGGATGATGTCGGCGAATCGAATCAGAGCGAGGTCCTGACTCTTTCCCATTTCCTCTTTCTACTTCCGAAGGACATTGTCAAGGCATGCTTCTCGGATCCAGAGTTCAACGCAAGACACAGACTAGGAGCTATCAACTCAATCAACATTGCACGTATCTTGGCTCAAATCACTTATTATTTCTCATCTTACTTCGAATTGAAGAGACAATTAGAATCTCAAGGAATCAAAGACTTGAAAGCAGAAGATCTACAATATGTAGTCCCAACTGGAAACTTTGGTGATATTCTAGCTGGTTATTATGCCAAGAGAATGGGTTTACCAGTCAGGAATCTAGTGGTTGCAACCAACGAAAATGATATCTTGGAAAGGTTCTGGAAATCTGGAGCTTATGAGAAATCCTCGACTTCCTCTTCAACTTCTGCTTCCAATGGACAAACTGAAGTAGTTGAAGGTTCTTCAGATGGTTCACAAGCTCAACCTGAACCTTCTGCGAAGAAATCTTTAACTGGTTCTACTGATGCAGGTGGAGTGAAAGCTACTCTTTCTCCAGCTATGGATATCTTGGTCTCTTCTAATTTCGAAAGATTACTTTGGTATCTGGCTTTCGAAGCTCAAGGAAATAAGGAACCGGAAAAAGCTGGAGAGAGATTGAACAACTGGATGAAGAACTTGAAAGAAAATGGTAGGATGGAAGTCAATCAGGAGGAGTTGAAATTGGCCAGGAGAGACTTCTTGGCTGAGAGAGTCAGTGATGAAGAGGTGAGTTTTAGATCTTTCTGATGTCTTTCACGAATCTGTCTTTCTTGATTTCAAGATGAGTCCTACAGTCTCTCGTTTGGGTGCGGATAGCTGACATGAATGTATGCTCCCGCTCTCTCCTCTCTCCTTTCTTTCGCTACACAGACATCGAAGACTATTCTACGCTACTTTACATCACCTCCTTCGAGTGAACATCAAAAGTCTTACCTCGTGGATCCTCACACTGCTGTCGGTCTCGAAGCAGCTACTCGTACAGCCAAAATCAAGTAAGTAGAACTGGAGGCTTCCAGAGTCAAGTTCCTCCTATTTGATTTGAATTTTCTGACTTTTTTGCCATCGGCTCTTTCTCTTCCAATCCTTTTTTCTCTCTTCCTTCAGCCCTCCGTCAGTTCACCGAGTCATTCTCTCGACAGCTCATCCCGCCAAATTCTCGGAAGCAGTCACAACTTCTTTAGAATCTTCCAAAGTTCCATTCGATTTCGAAAAGGATGTCCTACCAAAGGAAATGATTGGACTTTTGGAAAAAGAAAAGAGAGTTCTCTTTGTCGGTAAGAACAAGGGGAAGCCAGGTCTCGAAGGTTTGATCGACAACACTAGAAAAGTCGTCGAGGAGAAAGTTGGAGGAGTCTCGAAGGTTTCAAATGGGATTAATGGAACTCAGAGTATCTGAAAGTGTTGAAAGACGAATGCTTTGTCTTGTCTAACTCAGACTTGCCTCGGAAAAAAGTATCGCCTCCCTTTGGGTGTCCCGTTCTTACTTGTTTATTCTCCTTATTGTCAACCAGCGCAGCATCTCTCTCCGAGTCTCTTTTTAATTTCAAACCCATACACATAGAGCAAACCATCGAAACGGCAGCTTTGCGAGATTGATGAAAGGTTTGAAACGTCGAAGGTAGTCACGGCTTCGACTTCAAGTGACTTGGACTCCAACTGAGCTCTCTTGAATCCATTCGGTTGTTGTGTAAGTCATGCTTTTTGCCTCACAGATTCCAGAGATCCAAGATGTGAGAGCTCACGATGAAAGGGAGGATCAAGAGACGGATAAAATGGAAAGTAAACAAACAATTTAAAGTTCGCAGATCTTCTCATAATCGTAAGACTGTGGAAAGTGTAGATCGTCAAGTCTACGAAAATAGAAGACACAGAGGACAAACTGAGATTCTGAGATTTAATTATTTCAATCCAAGATCTGGGATGCAATCAGGAAGGCTCGTCTCCTTGGCCTATCTAGGGATGCTGGGTTCACATTCGCAGCACCTCATTTGGGCTCTTGGCCACCTCAATCTCTCTCTCTCTCTCTCGCGTCTTCCAGAAACAAAGAAACTCGTCCAACTTTTGGATTGAGGGAGATCTACCATCCACTCCCGACGTACGAGAGTCGAGAGAAATATGTGGCGTAGGGCGCTATTGCCCTGTTTTTTTGGCCCATGTGGTTGATCTTTGTGACGACGGGAAGGTGATAAACGGTTTTCCCTCCACAGATCTTGACCCAAATTTAGCCTGGAGTAGCTCAAGCCGTTAAGCGCTCATGAACGGGACGAAGCGTGATGACATGACTCTTTTGATATCTCCTTGGCCTCTCTTCTTTGTTTCCTCTCTACCACAACATCCATTCTCTACCTTCTTCTCTCTTTGCTAGTTCTTCCGACCTGCCTCTAAGCAGCAGAGACTCAGTTACATTGCAATGGGACTATTCAATAGACGAAGAAGCTCTTCAAAGTCGAATGGGAATGAGCCAAGCTTATCAGTTCAAACATCATCCAACCGGCCTCGAGCTCATTCCTCAGCAAGAATTCAAGATGAGTCTCACTCAAAGTCACCAAAGAACAACAACATCTTCAACTCGAATTACAGACCTTCAGCTCCAGCTCCAATCCCAAACCGTACAGCCTCGAATCTTCAAATCCACCCTCCAACGCCCCCACTATCTCCAAATCCACCTTCTAGGACGGCACATTGGTTCTCTTCGACGTCAGGACCAGTCGAATCTAACGTGGAAGTAGAGGTGGAAATGCTAGGCGCAGCTCATGATCAAGATCTCGGCCGAGAAGGTCGCACGAGCTTCTGTCAAGAGAGACGCAGCTCAATCTCCTCTCTCTCCTCCATTGCTTCAATCAATGGAATCAACATCAGTCGAATCTTCAAGGGTAACAACAGCAGTAACAGTGAGATCCAGGCCAAATTCAATCCTTCAAGCTCTTCACCCTTCCACCAACAGGAATCGATCCCCTCGAGTCCTCCCTTATCTTACCATAAACCTTCTTCATCGGAACTTCAACATAAACGATCCTCTTCGAACGTGCTTTTACAGGTCTCCGGAACCAAGTCAAACCAGATCTCACCGTCAATCCCCCAACCGATAATCTTCTCAAGTGCCGCTCAACCTTCTCCACAATCACAGTGCTCGGTCAAACAAACCTCTTCCAGGATCTCTAGAGTTCGAACAAAGTCCACTCATAGACCCGATACCTCGGATGGGATCCAATCAGGTTCGAGGAGACTCTCTCCAGCTTTCCCCTCGAGTCCATCTAGAGGTAGAAGATCCGTCGATTCAGGTAGACCGGGAATAATTATCGAAGCAACGAGACTCGAAGCAACGAATCCTCTGGTCCCTACACCACTCAAGCTAGTAGCTGATCGACTATTGGAACTCAACTTAAACTGGGAATCAAGACTTTCTCTAGTCATCGAGTGGGTCAGTCAGCCAAAGTCTTTACTTCGTTCGGCTGGTAAAGAGAAGAGTGGAATGAGCATGAGAATCTCGACATGGAACAACAAGAAAACCAACTCCAAGTACACATCAATCCGAGAAGAAATGGAGTTGCTGGAGATCTATCTCACAGAGGTGGTGCTCAGACAAATCGCTCAAGGCAGGTCCAACCAAGAGGTGAGTATTCAGTTTGTTCTGGTCTTGCATTTCTCGAGACTTTGACTGTTCGGTGAACTGACCTTGAAATCTAATCTTTCACTTTCCAAAACAGGTCGAGTCGATGAGATTAGGTTCGGTCTTCAGAGAAGCCCGTCAAATGACTGGACTCGAAGGTAGTTCCAAATTCCGAATCTTCCCAGCCGTTAAAGACGACACTTCAATCTTCTCCATCGGTCCAAGTCCTCTTTCAAGTTCTTCTCCAACTTCCAAGAAGAAACCAATTCCTACCACTAAGCAGACTTCCAGGCCGATTGCAACTGCTAGAACTCCTACTACTCTCGGTCCAACGATGGTTCTAGACGACGACGTTTACTCTTCTTCTGCATCTTCTTCTCAAGCTCAACCTTTCAGAGTCGTGTCTCTAACTCCGGCCCCAAGAAGGAAACGAAGACCGACAACAGCTCCAGAAGGCGAGAGAAAGAATTTCATAGATTTACCACCTTCACCTCAACTCAAGCAGATCATCAAAACTTCTTATGAAAAAGATCGAATCAAAAGGTCTACAAAAGATTTACCTGGTGTCAGCTCTTTTGGAAATCCCAGATTCTCAAACGAATCCTTCGGTAACACTAGTGATTCTCCATCTCAAAGTGCAAGTAGTAACTGCGATTCTTCGAATGGTCACTCAAATCTAAGGCAGTTGAGCTTGGCGAGTGGTGATGTTAGCTCTTCTAAATTCGTAGAAGTTCATGCAAATCATCCTGGTTTTGACGGCCCATTCTCCTTCGAGGAAACCCATCATTTTGGTGATCGATTCTACTGATCCTTCAAGGTTTCCAATTAACTCTTCCAAATCACTCTTCCAAATCACGAACTTTCAAATCTACAAGACTCCCACACAACTCGATTTCAATCACTTCAAACACACACCCTCATTTTCTCGAACTTTTCGTTCACTCACTCTCTCTGGCCTCGTTGGTTCATTCTCTCAAGCTCACTTCTTCTTCAGTCTTGTTCTTTCTCTCTATCGGCTTCGACTGAATTTCCAAGGTTGTAGCCTTCTTTCTGTTGATGATTCCCAATTGCTTTTATTCACCGTTTAGCACGCATACACTCATTTTTGCCTCTCTTTGTTCGCTTTTCCTGCTCGCTTTCACCGCTCGACTTCGCCTTGCTTTTCATCCTCGATGCTTCTTCCTGATACTCTTATATCGTCATCGTATACACGCTCTCTCTTCTTCCCTTTGTAAATCGTCAGTCTTTCCAAGGGCTCAATAAGGGCATTCCTCTCCTCTTAAATACACGGCTTCGGTAGAGGGCCTTTTTATCTCTCTTTCTCTTACATTTAGATTCCTGATTCGGGTTTTTCTGTTAATACAAAGACTTATCACTGAAAATTGTTTGGCCTGATTGACTCACTGTTCTCGTGTGTGTTCTCGTAGAGAGAAAAAAACTACAAGAGGAACGGAGAGCGAGTGCAAGAAGATACTTGACATCAAACCTTCCGAACAGATTCATTCTTTCTACCATTGAGGTTCGATTTCTATATGATGACTATGTGAAAGTAGTACAAATTGTTGATGTTCTATTGCTAAAGTAGAGGTAGGTAAAACATGAAGAGAATTCTTCGTTTTTTTTTTGGTTTTGATCTTCTCGATGCATCCTCATCTCTCTTCTTCTCAAATTCGATAATACTCCTCTTCTCCCTCCTTGATCCTTTATGTAATGCTTAACCCAATACCTTCCATTCATCTCCCAACAATTCTTCATGAACGTTAAAGTACTTCACCACTTTACCCTTTTCATAACAAATTCCCTCTGATTTCCAACTTCCATCCTTTAAATCCTTAGTCTTAGTTTCATCTGACCATTTCGCAATCCATCTACCTTTTAATTCCCCAGTTTTAGCATGTCTAGTTTCTGCAATCAACAATTCGGAAGAATCTTTCTCATTCTCATTCTGATTCTCAGAAGTTGAAGATCTAAGAGGAGGGACTTTAGATAAACTCCAAGAACAAAAAGGTCTATTAGTAGAAGTTAAGAAATGAGGTTGATAAATGGTAGTAATCAAAGGAACTAATAAATGATTCAATTGTAAACATTCCAAGACTTGATCTTTATTTTTCAATTTGGTTTGTTCAGATTTGGATGAGAATTCATCTTTTAAAACTGCCTTTTTCAATCTGTTGTCTAGTATTTTCTTTCCATCATTTATTATGTTTTCGACATTCTCACCATTAATTGAATTTGATAGATAAGAATTCCTCAATCTCATTTCAGTGACATAAGGAGCAGAGATCCAACCTATTAAAGCAAATGAACTTCCACTTGTCGCTAGAGCAGTGACTGCTAGAGCTATCCTTGCTGGCATTCCTAATTCAGCAGGTGCAAACAGTAGAACTGGAGTTAAAGCAGTCGCTAATGCGAAGGAAGAGAGAGAGAATAATTTGAGTCTTCTAAAGGTTGATGCTAATGGACCTTGATAGAGTGGAAGTGATCGAGTAGAAGAAGTGGTCGGAGTGGAATCATTGAATCTGGATGATGAAGATGAATGGAATGAACTGATTGATGTTCGAGATTGAACTTTGGATGAGAATGAAGGATTGCATCTCGATTTGGTAGACGTTAGATTTGAGAAAGTTGAAGTTGACTTTGACGTTGAAGATTGGCAGCTCAAGCTTCTTGCCTGAAGCAGGATCAGTGAAGAAATGCTGCTTGGACTTCGAGAATTCTTTACTGCCAGTCTTGCAAGAATTGGAATCATCTTGAAAGAAGTGGCTGTTGGTCAGAGAAGGAAGCAGTTCGGAGACAAGACAATAAGTCGCTTGCTGCTCTTATCACAAACATCAACATCTACTTTCTACTTCTTTCTCTCTTTACTCTTGTATACATTGAGTAAGAGATGGCATCCAGCAATTCAGATTCAAGTTCTTCCTCTCAACTTCCAAGACCATCCACTACTTCTACTACTTCTTCTACTGCATCCACCACTTCAACCTCCAATCCATCCAACCCTTCAATCCTGCAATCTCCTTCAAATCCAACTCCAACATCTCATCCAACTTCATCCGGCTCATCAACTCCGACTCAACGCATCCCAGCAACTTCGACTTCATCTACCTTGCTGAGCAATCTATCCTCTTCTCCAAGAAGACCTCACACTTCACTCGCTTCTCATCACTCAAGACTGCCTTCTGGATCGACTGCTTCTTTCCTAGCTACTCCAACTTCAACTTTGATGGCTGGAGGAAGTTCTCTCTACATTCCATCTGCTGCACCAGCACAGAGGAGAATCTCAGGGGTACCAACCACAGCCTCTGTTGTACCCTCTGCGATGACGAGGTCGAGACCAGTCGCTTCTGCTTCTTCGTCTCCTTCTTATCCTTCTTCTCCAAATCCTTCATTCTACAATACTCATCAATCGAATAACAACTGGCAGTCGAATGGTAATCAAGATTCGTTTGGAAATACCGGTAACAACAACAATAATCTCGGTCATTTCTCTCATCCAAACTTCGTCAACCCTTCATCTTCTTCAAGATTACCTGATTCAAATCTGAATGGAATAAACAATCCTGAAACTCAATCCTCATCATCTCCCTTCGAGGAGAACTCTCTGATCTCTTTCAGCTGGACCATTTCCGACTTGAAATTGTTGAGAGACGAAGTCGAATTCACCATCGTACCTTCGGAAGGCGGTAGAAGTGTATCGGCTGGAGCTGGGAAAAGCGAGGTTTGGACAAAACAACCTCGTTTCGGTTCTGGAAATTGGATGGTGGACTTGGGAACTTATAGAGATGACGAAGATCAAGAGGCTACAGTTGAAGAAGGTGAAGAACCAAACAATGAAAATCAAGAACAAGAAACTCAATCGGATCAACAAGCTTCATCTTCGAATCAATCAAAAGGTAAAGAACAGAAATTGGGAAAGAAACCTGCAGTGTTGTCGGTTTATCTCACCTGTAGCAATCAGAATTCAACCTCGTCTTTAACTCATATCATGATTGGTCTCAAACCGGTTTCAAATTCTTCTTCTAATACTTCGATTTCTCAAAATGATTGGGTATATCAACATTTCTCTACCTTTCAGTTCTCAAGAGAACACGACTTCTTGGAACATCATGATTTACCTACTCTCACTTCGTTACTTTCCAACGAAAGCATTGAAAGTCAAGATGCAGTTCAATTGGTCATTCAAATAGCTTCTGGGAATGGTTTGGTTGGAGAAATACTGAGTTCTGCTCATTCTGAATTGTCAAAGAAACAGTTGGATGAATCGAACTCTACTTCAAACAATTTGGCTCCAATCTTTGATCCGAAGAAGGTTACTTTTCCCTTTTCTCTTCCAGATGTCAAATCCATTCCTTCATCAATGGTGGACTCTTTGAGAGGCTTATTGGACTGTCAATTGACTGCAGACGTCAGAATTCTGGTGAGAGAAAGAGGAATTGTTAGACCAAATCAATCGACTAATTCTTCCGAAGAACAGACCGAAAGTGGAGAAGAAAACGTTGCATATCTAGTTGAACCTTTCCCAGTTGGCTCTCCTTTACCTTCTTGGTTCGATTCTCAAATCCATGGAGATGAAGATGGAAGACCGAAAGAAGTTTTCAGACATCGAACTCTTTGGGCTCATTCTTCGATTTTGAAAGCTAGATCGGATTACTTCAGAACAATGTTGGATAGTGAATTCATCGAATCTCAAGAAGAAGAATTAAGAGATGAAAGACCCATCAACAACATTTATGACTATCAACAATCGGATGAAAGTTTCATCTCTGGAAGAAAAGTCAAAACTTTGAGAATCTCGGATTCTGATCTTGGAACTGTTTATTGGCTTTTGAGACATTTATATTTGAATGATGTTAGATTCGAAAGTTCGGAAGATGTCAAAACTTCAGGGATGGATTTGGAAGATGTAGAAAACAATGGTAGTGGAAAATCAGAAGTTTGTTGGGATTGGAAGACTTTGGAAGAATTGGAATTGAGATCAAGATTACAAGGAGAAGAGACAGAATCCAATTTGAACACTGATGGAAATGAATCATTGAATAGAGATGGTCATGAAGAAACTGGCGTCAACAATCATCATCATCTTCAACATCGTCAACAACAGCAACAACATAGTCCTTCACGTAATCATGGCTTGTCAAATCATGATAGAAGAGCTTCCAATCGTTCACTCTCTTCTAGAAATAGTTTGACTTCTATTCATACTAATGGAAATGGAAGTGGGAATAATTCAAATGATTCTCAACTTCAACCATCTTCTACTTTGACTTCTCCAACCAGTTCAGTCACTTTTAATCCTTCTTCTTCTTCTAGAAATCAAACCCAAATTCAAAATCAATCTACAGATCAAAACTTGTCATTCAATCCTTCTTCAAATCTAAGTAATCAAGATCCACATTCTCATCCTATTGATTATGGAACCGGAGCTTATTCTTTGGCTCTCTATAAATTGAGTCATCGTTATGGTCAGAACGATTTGGCTGAAGTTGCAAAGAAACATCTTTTGAACAATTTGAATCCCAAAAATGCTTTTCAAACCCTTTTGGCTACTAGTCTTTATAAGGAAGTTCAACTCGGTGTTAGAGCTTGGGTTTGTGAGTCTCGATTTGGATTTCTTTGGAAAGCCTTGAACGATGTCGTTGATTTCTTGATTCTGAATGCTGACCCTTGTTCTCCCCTCTTTCTCTGTCGCAGATGATAATTGGTCTTTAGTCTCTAGCACTGAGGAGTTCGGGAATTGTCTTCTTGAAATCTCTGCTGGCGAATATGGGCCAGAAGCTGGAGCGACTTTGCAATCCTTCATGAAGTTACTCAGATCTCCCACAAGAAGATGAGCCTTTTCTCAGTCTCGTTTGATCCGCAACTATGTAAATTCCTTTCACTTCTTTCAGTAACAATGTATTATGATCTTCGGCAACTAAGCTTCTTTTTCGACAAACTTGATTGAAGTTGATGACAAAGAATAAATACAAGAGTCCAAAGAAATAGATAATCTGGCATGAGAGGGAGTGAGCATAGGTCGAAGCGTTGAACACTGAAAGTAAAGAAGGAAGAATTTCTACTGAACACATTTCGAAACGAATAAACAGAATCGAAAGATATCCTCCATGATTGCAGCGTCTCTCGCTGGTTACGACAGAGAGGGAGAAAAGGAGAGAGAAGATGAGCTCGAATGAAACATTGCGCAGAAGAAGTCTTCTCAGAATTCGTCCAGCTCTACTCACAGATACATCGACTACTTATTTCCCAAAGACATGCGGCCACTTCGAACTCTCTCTTTGAGTAAAGGAAGACAAGGAAAGCTTTGAAGAAGGAAGAAGCTTGACCTCCGAGAGATTTAGATGATCTATCGGTAAATAAAACTTCAAAATGATGTCGTCATCCAACTGCAAATCTAATTTCTCAATCGCCGGTAGAAACATTGCATTAGACCTATCCGACACTTCTTCCACACTCTCTGAGCTTGATTTCTTCACCGGCTGCTTTCCATCTTTAGACTTAACGACTTCGAATGAAAAACTTTCAATATTGTCCCAACAATTTTCCACGCCTTCGACGATTTCCAGATGGTCTAACACATCACTTTGCTTGCCTTCACTAACCAGAGATATGCTGTTTAAATATTTAAATTCAGCCCTCATGAGCAAATTGATTAAATGATGATTACCACGAAGATTAAGTGATCTCAAATTATGAAGAATCAATTGCACTGTTGCTGTTGCAGAAGGAAGATAGACATACTCCTTCAAGATCCAATTCGACGAGAGAAGCACCGGAGACGTGGAGAAGTGATTGAAGGGATTGAAACTGGATAGATGGAGAACGTCTGAAAATTGAATTTCCACCCTCCCAAAATGGTTGATGAAGAACTAATACTTCGAGAGTCTTGTTTCCGCCAGCCCATTGGGCAAACGTATCATCTAGAATAATCTGACCTTCTTCGACTTTGACCGTTAAAGAGAATAACTTGGACTCATCCCGGCAAGCTTTGAAGTGCATTTCCTCAGGAATGTTCTTCCCATCTGCGTATTGAATAAATGACAAGCTGTTGAGCTCTGGAAACATAGTTGCTTGAAGGAAGCAATCCGTCATACCTCGTAAATATAAGTCCATGTCTTTCAACTTTCTCCCCTGTTGGTCCTCTAATTTCCTTAAAGCAAAAGAGCACCTTCCAGCATTACTGTTGTAGTCAAACCTCGTGATATCTTTACCGGTGAAATCATTGACTTCTTTAAATAACGAATAAACAGCTGCTTCATAGTCAACGTGATATTCCCATTCCTTTTCAAAGAGGTCTCGTTCTTCACTTCTTTCCACAAGGTTCAATCCCTTGCCCGGAAGATCGGATGAAAATCCAGAGCCTATACCGAGATTCACTTCGGTTGCAATGTTAACCTCTTGAAGAGCCTTGAATGGCTTTAAATTCTTGATGATGCTTGTGACGTGGTCAATGGAGAAGACGAGATTGAACTCGTCACTAGACTGTTCAGTAGTAAGATGTAGGCTCAACCTTTTTAGACTGTCTGAAGACATTTGAAGGACATAGAAGACGACTGAGAGCTTCGTCTTTGGCCAAAGATCATGGCCACTGAACGTAGCATCGTAAACGAAAGATTTGACGATGACTTCTGCTTCTTCCAATTGATGCTTATTAAGAAGTGACATCTTCATGACCCTTTTGATGACCTTTTCTGCCTTTGCTTTATGTTGGGCTTCGGTCAATCCTTTGTGAATCTCTTTGTCATGATTCCACTCGTTGAAATAAAGCGAACAGAAAAGGGAAGGGTTTTTGAGGATTGCCTTTCTCCATTTCTGACTGGTTGCTGCTGCATCTAGATTGTCGCTCGAGTTTGAGAATTGGAGGAGTTGAATGAAGAGTTCTGGTGGAAAGAAATTGAAAGGATCTACTGGGTTGGATGAGGTTGAAGATTCAATTGTTGGTGGTTCTTGCATGCTGGTTGCTGGTTAGTGGTTATTAGACGAACGGAAGGTCAAAGGAGAAGAATCAAAGAGGAATCGAAGAGGAGATCTTGAGGGCAGAGGGCTAGCTAGGTGGATATAGAAACTTGGTCTTGAAAGATGTCTTCGGATTTGAAAGATAACGAATCGAGGTGGAAGGAGTGAGAAGTTAAGAGAGAAGAAAGATGGTTGCCTCGAATCTGCTCTCCGTCCTCCTGCATGAACGCCGAGAGCTCAAAGCGAGACTGGAAACAAGTTTCTCTCGTTTCTAAAAACCGAGAGAAAGATTAGTTAGAGAAGGTCATATCTCACGTGGCGGCCTCGAACATGGCTCAGCGTCTTCTTCTCTTAATTTCTTCACTTTCTTGACTTCCCCTCGCTCTCTCGACCCACCTCCTTTGCTTTGCCCCTTTTCTTCTTCGATTCTTCTCCTACACTCAACATACTTCATTCTAAAAGCTCATAACCTCTCAGATTCCAGACTCGATCGATCCAAATGTCGCAAGCTCTTCAAGACGAAACCTTTCTCATCTCGCTCTCTTTTCTCGATACAGCCGGTTTAGCAAGATCCGAATCAGTCTGTCGCTCGTGGAGAGACTTCATCTTATCGAATCCTACTCTACATCAAACAGTGTATCTCAGCAATCAACTGGCCGAAAACGAAGATGAAGAGGAAGAGACAGAGAAGAAGAAGATTTTTGCAAGGCTCAAGCTGAATCCTCAAGCTCATCTGGAAAAGATCACCCTACCTTTAGCAAGAGTGTCAAATCTTTCCAACAACACTTTGAAAGATAAGCTATCAAAATGCAACGTCTGAAGCTGCCGATAAGTGCAGATAAAACCGATCTCGAGCAAGTTTTTAAAATCCTTCTTCAATCCAAAGACACGATGAAGAGACTTCGCATCGAAATGGAGGAAGAAGATCAGGACGTAGAGGGTGAAGTTCAAGTAGACTGGGTTTGGTTCATCCTCCATGAACTTGGACATTTCAATTCCTTGAAAGAAGTCGAAATATCCGGTGATTCTCCTGTTCTAATCAGTACCGACTCTTTGAAAATTGAACCAAATAGATTTGGAAGGTCATGCGACTTTCGAACAATTTTGCATTTGATGAGAACGATTAGTAGTTATGGTGGAAATTTGACCGGATTCGGTCTGTGGAATTACCCTAGATCAAGTGGAATGATGTTGGACGTCATCAATGAACTTGCTCAACATTCCAACACTTTGACCGTACTAGACCTCGATCCATTGGCTTACCCGTATTCTCAAGAAGCTTTGGAGTTGATTAGAAGCTGCAAGAGTTTAAAGAATCTCGATGCAAAATTTCATCAATGGGGAGATTATAATGCTGTTCATCCAGATGAGAGCCAGGCGGTTAATTTCGAGATTTTGGATGATGAGAAAGGTTTCTACCCAGGTTTGGAGAAACTCTGGCTCAATCTGGATTCCAGGACCTGTCGCATAACCTGGAATAAGGCTTTTTTTCGTTGGATAGGAAGAGGACTGAAGCGACTCGAACTCATTGACGTTGGCGGTGAATTTGAAGGAAAAGGAAAAGCTCTTCTACCAATAGACGGATTTCTGCAACTTTTGCAAGCCAACAAGGATTCATTGACGGATTTGACCCTTACAGATATCAAGTTCGAAGGGGTCATTGAAGCGGCTCCGCCAGTCACCTTTTCACGTCTCGAATCGATTCACTTATCAAGCTATCATCAAGATTTGATCTCCTTCCTCGGTACCAGCAAGCTACCTTCACTTTATTTTTTGAACATATCTCGAAGCGACTGGTGGTTTGAAGATGTACAAATGCAATCAATCAACTTAGAGGCTCTATTTGCTATCATTCAAGCCGCTAGTTCTTCGCTAAAGGAAATTGAGATTGATGCACCGCCAGTCGATATCTCCAGTTATGAACTGTACAAACAGGATATTGGACCGGCCTTCTTTCTTCCTCGGGTCGAAAGAATAGATCTTACTGACTGCGGGCCACAAGTAGAAGGAGCTTTGCTGAAATCAAAGGTGAGTCTCTTATCTCTTTTGAACCGATTTCTTCTGGCCTCCATTTTTGAATCGTTATTGCTCTTTGTCTTCTTCTTTCAGTGTCCCAGGCTGAAGAGTCTGCATATGATAGAAGAAAGATTGAAGACCCAATGGCTCATCATTCCAGCTTCTCAACTGTTTTGGTTCTTCTATCATTCTCGATCAACATTAGAAGAAATCGAGATAGACAACCTTTATCTAGACGAGGAGAATTCGGGTTATAGCTATCTAGACGAGCCAATTTCTTTTCCAAATCTCAAAACATTGAACCTGAGACACAAGCCAGACAGCCAGTATACGCCAGAGGACTCTTGGAAGGCTGTTCTATCTTATTTCCCCAGTCAAGAAGCAATCAGATCTAAAATCACTGAAAGGAAAACGACGATAAGTGGAAAGGAGTAGCTTCAAGTGTGATTATTGGGATTGTTACAAGTTGAAAGAGAAGAGCTAGAATACATCGAGGACACTGTGTTTCAATTTATTGTGGGATTTGATTTATCATCTCAACGACAGAGAGAGGGACTAGTCTTTAACCCCTTCCCCTAATCCAACTCATGATTTCTCTCTCCTTCTTCCTATCGACCGATTCAACCTTTTTCTTCTTTTCCAAAGGTTTCTTCGCTCTAGTCTTTCTTTTTCCAACTCCACTCTCTTCAACTTCCTCTTCTTCCCCCTCTTTTTCTTCTCCATCTTCCTCTCCATCTCCATTTCCATCTTGAACCTCGGTTCTTTTTCTTTTCCCATTTGATCTTCTACCATCTCTTCTCTTTTCAGCTTGACTTTCCCCACTTTCAAATTTCCTCATCTTTGGAGGTTCCTCGATTTCTCTCTTATGAACTTTCTTTAAATGATTTTGAAAAGTTTTGAATTGAGCAAAAGTCATTTCACAAGGTAAACCATTTGGTTTGAATTCTGGACAAGTCAATCTAGATTCTTTAGGTCCTTTAGAAGTTGAAGTGGAAGCTTTTGGTTTGATAGATTTCTTTGGTTTGATTGGTTTTGCTTTTCTAGGCTTGGAGAGAGGTTTCAACTGCAATCTGCGTGGAATGCTGGATTCAGCAGTTAAGGAATCCATTTCGATATCTTCTTGGGGTTCTTCATCTTCTTCTTCGTCATCTTGAGCATCCTCTCCTTCTAATGCTTCATCGAAATCAGTTTCTAGATCTGAATCGGCAGCGGTAGACTTTCTCTTGGAAGGAATTTTGACCTTTGAGCTCGAAGCTTTACTAGATGATGAAGATTTGGCTTTCCCTTTACCTTTGACGTATCCTCTCTCATCTTGACCTTTGAGAACCACAAAGCGGTCTCTAGCCTGTGCAAAGGGAACAAAAGAGAAAGAGGAATACCGAAGTCAGAATCGTATCGATTGAAAACAAAGTCTTTCCTTCCAGTTCCGAGTCATCACTCACCTGTTTATCACTTCTATTCCCAACATAGTCAGCAACTTCAACCCAACTCCAATCCTTTCCAGCACATTCTTTCAATCTATCATCTTCTTCCTTAGTCCAAGGTCTTCTAATCTCCGAACCTCTACCTTCTTTACCCAAAGAATGAGTCAAACTCAATCTACCTTTCCATCTCTCTCTACATTGTTGACGATTCCTACCTGGAACGTAGAAAGCTACCGATTTCCAATCATCCGTATCTTGACCTAAGATTTCCAAAGCTTTGAGCAAGTTTTCATCTTCATGTGAGAACCATTTACCTCTAAAGATTGTCGAATCTAATGCTGTAACGTAACGATGATGGAGTTTGTAGGCTTCTCTATTGGTTCCCAGACGATCGGAAACTGATGAGAGAGTAATTACAAAAGTAGGTCGTGTCAGTGAGTCTGATCTGGGAGGAAGAGATGGTATACGTTAAAGGCTTTGTTTTGTCTCTCTTCAGGAAACTCACTCGCATTCCATCTAGGTCCTAAGACTTTGATCAATCTCAACAATTCTTCATCTTCTCTTTCGGAAAACGACTCTGCACGAGATTTCGAAGTACTTCGACAGTAAGCCGTCAAACACTGATTTCCATTTCGTCCAGTCTGTTGAGAAAAGCGAGAGAAGAGGGAAAGAGAGAATCCGAAATCAGCGTCGAGGTTCTGGATTAACCAGGAATTGCCTTGATTCATCGGGTATTACTCACATTGTTCCTTGCATTCAAAATCTGAGCGATCTCTTCCCAATTTCTCTCTTCACTGATGACGAATTCTTCTCTACTTCTTTCCAAATCCAAACCATTAGCATCAAGTTGCATCGAATTTCCATTCTTTTCCAATTCCTTTTTCTTCTTTTCTTCCTCTAACTTCTTCTCGTACAGTTCCGAAACGATTTCCTTTAATTGCTCTTGTTCTGGCGTAAGCCAAGGTCTGAGATCCAAACCAGGTCTCTCAGTCATCAACCATTTGGTTCTACAATCCTCACTTGAATGAGTCCCGACCATTGATGAAACAGTCTTCCAATTCACTTGAAGTTCTGAATCTTCATCTTCTTCTTGATGATCTGCTTGGATTCGAGATTGGCTTTCTTCTTCATTCTCCTCATCTTGAGATTGATTTTGGCGATGTAGATCTTCTTTCATGTCTAGAGGTAAGGATGCAATGAGTAGTTCCGACTCGCTCATGTTTGCTAATAACTCTTTGGGATTGGTCACTAGAGGATCATTCATCATTTGAGTCGTGAAGATTCTCTGACATTCCGTCAAGACTGCTTTCTTGAGAAGGGCGACGTCATTTGCAAGCCCTGCAACGAAAGAGAAGAAGAACAGTCGTCGCAAATGATTAGCCAGACAAGCAGAGTAAACGAGAAAAGCAATCTTCTTAGATGTCAAATACTCACAAACCACGACTGTTGCGAGTTGACGATATTCGAGATTCTCGTCTGCCTGGACTCGAAGAAGAGGGACCTGTGAAAAATGAGTTCGAGAAATCGAAATATAGAGTCAGATGAAAGTAATGGACCATACTCTTATAAGATACTAAGACTTTTATCTCGTTTGACTTACCGAATCGACCAGTTTGGGGAATCTGGGAAGGGTGACAACTTGATGATCTGCATAGGGTAGAATGGCCAACTCTGAGTCCTCCTCCTCTATCGAATCTGCATACTTCAGTCGAGTCTGTTGACGTATCATGAAAGATAGTAGAAAATGGTAAGAATGCTAGAGGTTAGAACGAGAGATGATCAACTTTCGAAGAGCTGAGCCGAATGCGTCAAGATGAGAATGGGAAAACTGACAAGGATGTCCTGTACTCGATTGTAAGTGTTCCTGATGCTACTAAGTAGTTTCAAAGTCTTCACTTGATGATCTCTATTGTGCGAAGCGGCTCTCTTTACGTCTGATTGCTGTAGCAGAGCGTTTCTAAGTTGAGCAGAAGTGAGTTTGACGGTAGGGCCAGGTTGAGGTGGCTTTGAGATGGAAGTGGATGAAGATGGGATTGCATTGATAGGTTGAGATTGAGAAGCAGAAGCTTGAATGATGGCAGTAGCATCAGCTGATTCTTGAGGAAATTGAATCCGATTGTTTAGAGAAGGAGAAGGAGAATGACGAGGGGAAGGTGAATCGAATAGATCGTCATGCTGCGATGATGATGATGATGAAGACGATCTTCTTCTCTTTCCAGTGGGAAGTGTGAGACTCATTCAAAGGGAATGTTCCTAATTCTCTAGCGAATGAGAGGATGAGAGAATGAGTAGGGAGTGGTCGAAGGAGAGAAACGAGAAACTGAAAAGTCAAAATCTTATAACTCAACATCAACACATCTAATCATCTATTTATTTCCAATGGGAAGATACGCAGCTCTAGTTTGTGGTAAGTCAGACAAAGAATATAGCCAGAGAACAGAATGTATGCCTCTCTTGTTATCCTCTACCTTGTTCTATCTCTAATCTTCTAATCTCCTGTTACTCATGCTCTCCACCTTCTCTTCATCTGATCAGGTCCGGCTGGATCAGGCAAATCTACCTTCTGTTCAGCTTTAATCACTCATGCTCATTCCATCGGAAGGAACGTTCATTTGTTCAACATGGATCCAGCTGCAGAGAGGTTCGAATACGCTCCAAGCATAGACATCAGAGATCTCATAGGCTTGGAAGACGTTATGTCAGAGATGGGGTTGGGTCCAAACGGCGCTCTGGTTTACTGCTTCGAGTGAGTACATTTCGATTAGGTTGGGAGTTTGATTGGGAGAACAGAAGAGAAGCGGGACAGTGCATCATAAGAAGAGAGAGAGACAAGCTTCAGTAGCAGTCCTCTGGATCCCTATAGATGGTGTTCTAGGCTATCAGATTTATCCGAATCAGATCCTGCAGGAGACTCTGTACTCTAGTAAAGGTCATTAGAGGAGCAAAGGCTCGAGGATTTTACCAATTCTCTCGAGATTAAGATGTACTCGACCTTCTCTTCGAATGTTGCTCTGACTCTTTCCTTTTCATCTCTTCTAGATATCTACTCAAGAATCTAGATTGGCTAGAAGAGCAGCTAGGTGCCTTCAATGACGATTATCTCATCATAGATTGTCCAGGTAAGCTTACAATCCATCTCCAGAGTTCTCTCTCTCTTCTACGTTTTCTCATACCTGTCCCCCATTTTTCTCTCGCAGGTCAAATCGAACTCTACACCCACACTCCACTAGTTTCCAAACTAGCCAAAACTTTACAACTCAATTATGATTTTCGAATTTGTGCTTTATATCTATTAGAATCTCATTTCATAGATGATAGACCTAAATTCTTCGCTGGAACTCTATCTGCAATGTCTGCCATGATTAATTTGGAATGTCCACATATAAACATTCTTAGTAAAATGGATTTGGTTAAAAGGGGTGAAACTGGAGGTGATTCTATTAAAGGTGGTAAAAGTAGTAGTAGTAGGAGAGATTTGGAAAGATATTTAGATCCGGATCCTACTTTGTTGATTGATGAAGTTAACGAGAAAACTAATCCTAAATTTCATACTTTGAATCAAGCTATTGTTCAATTGGTGAGTTTGGAAATCAGAAAGATGAAAGTTCGGGCTCTGTTCTGGAAAAGATTGAAATGCTGATCTACCTTTCTTTTTTCTTTTCTCGTTCTTCACTTTCTTCAATTACTTTTCCTTTTGAAGATCGACGATTTCAGTATGGTCAATTTCATGCCTCTAGATGTGACCGATGATGATTCCGTCGGTACCATTCTTTCTCATATCGATAACACAATGCAATACGGAGAAGATGAGGTGAGTTGGCTTTGATTTTAAAGATTGCTCGAAGTTTGATGAAGACCTTTCAGCTTCATTGTGTCTGATCGACTCCTCTCCGTTCTATTCACCTCTGACCATCTCACAGGAGCCGAAAGAACCAAAAGACATGGACACTGGAGATTTCGAAGAATGAGAAGTCAACATCTTCGCTCCAAATCTTGTCCGCTCTCTCTCGCTAGGCTTCCAGACTTTTTTTTGTCATCTCTCTAGACGTTCAATGTACTTTTCAAATCTTGTAACATTATGACTCTGCATCAATCAAACCGTTTCTTTTCATCCTCTCTCGCTTCAAGTGTTTTCAGACGCAGACGCTTCGATGTTTGTTTTGGAAAGAATCTCAATGTTGTGTCGTCTCGAAATACATCGGGTGCGAGAGTTCAAATTGGAAATCAAGGAGCAAGAGACATTACAAAGAGACAAAGGGATCTTAGGACAGAAGCAAAAAAATTCCATGTTGAATTTGAGTCCGACTGACATTATTCCGATGGTGTCTTATAAAGGTCAAAATCTATGATGGTTGCTGTCCCTTTATTGAGCTGACTGCACTACAATGGCTTCTTATTTACTGTAGACAGCTTTGGTGAGTTTCTGCTGAAAGCGTTGACTTGTTCTTGATAGTTCTCGTTCCAATCTGGGCGATGAAGATTGAGAGAAACAAGTTCTGGATACTTAAATTTCGAGAATAAGCCAGCCAGATGGTTGTCATAAACGTCTAAGTTGCATAATTTCAGAAATTTGAAGGGTTGTGGAAGGTCGGAAGGTCTTTCCTCGTTGTAATTTCTGATTGACAAAGAAGTTAACCTTGTTTCATATTTCTTCAGTAACTTTGAAAAATGATCCAAAACACTCCCTTCATCCTTGTATGAGCCTTTCAGATCGAGACTGGTAAGATTTGGAGCGACCATCATGTAGAGATTGTCCAAGAGCGCAGGAGCAATGGACGTGAGGGAGAGTGACTCAAGATTCGGAAACAGCCACGAATCAGAAGCTTCCAATTCTTTGCACCTGATCTTTGCCAAAGTCACCTCCTTGAGCGAATCTTTTGATCCCATCAGCATCATTTTCAAAGCTTCTTGAGGTATCATTGCTCCTGGAAAGGTTATACCGAGGACTTCCAGAGCGCTCCCAGAGACCCAACTTGACAACAAATCCCAGTCGAAGCGAGGGTGATTGAGGTAGCTATGGAGATGAAGTTTCTTTAGATTTGGATTCTTAAGATAGTCTTCCTCCAGGTCCAGTTGCCAGGTTTCCATCTCCTCCCCCTCCTGAGGGTGCTCGTAATCGTCTACTTCCGCATCGTCGTCCATGTCCTCGTGCATATCGCAAGAGAAATACAAAGACGTCAACCTAGGACAACGCATTGCAAAGCTAAAGAATCTTTCTGCTCTGCGATGCGACTGCCATTCCAATTTTTGAAGAGTCGTTTGAGAGTGTGAGAGTTGTTCCAGTGGATTTGCTTCTTCAAGAAAAGAACCAGGGTCTTCGATGGAGAGTTCGCAAATACCACTACCCACATAGTCCACTGCTCTGTCTAAGATAGCAGAGTCTCTAGAGAGAGGAGTGGTGCACCAAGCGACCGAGTACCCATCCTCTGTATCGTCCAGGGTATTAGAGACAAATGAAAGACTTGTGGAGGAGACATTTTCTTGTCCGACCTTGAAGGATGTCATGTAAGGAGATCTCACCTCAATTCTTCTCAGATTGGGCAGATCCTCAAATCGATCTGTTAGCATCAGGAGAAACGGAGGGATGTTGTCTTCGGATGAAGATAATTCATCCGGACGATACGTAATTCCCTCCTCCGTGTCCTTGATCTCTAGTGAGAGAGTCCTCAAGCTCGCTTTGGAATTGGAGAGAGTGAGAAAGAGATAATCTAATCCTGTTGCTTGAGATTTCTCATGACGTCTGAACTCCTCGAAGAAAGCATTGAGATTCAAAGTGACCTTGACGAGCCTGTTCAAAGAGAGATTGCTAAGACGATTGAGATGGAAGAAGATGGGAACCATTTGATACCATCGGTAGAATCTGCCGAGATCTACTTCGGTGTGCAGAGTGGAATCGGATAGGATGACTTGTCTCCATTCTCTGTTGATCATGCTCGTGGCAGTGGAAGAGACTGGGAGGAAGTGAAAGAGTCTACTAAATAGCTCAGCAGGCAAGATGACGATTGGATTGATCGGATTGCCGTTGTCATTGGTTGAATTCATGATGAATTTTGAGTCTTGAAGAATAGGAGAAGAGTCGAAAAAGAATCAAAGAAGAAGAAGATGGATGGTTTTGGGTGCAAAGATCGAACAACTTTCTCGATCTTCTTTTTGACCTCCTTCCCCATCATCGTTCGCTCTGCAAGATTCGATATCTAGATATTCGAGTTTTAAAGCTATACAAAACGTCATTTGCTTCTTCAACATCAAGAATCAACCAATCAAAACACACCTTCATTCTCCATCCAAGCCAGCGGTCCACCTCCATCGATAGCCCATCATGCAATCATCTTCTCTCTCCCAGGCTCAAATCGCCCTCGATAGACTCAATTTCAAGACCGCAGAACGAATATGTACAAACGTGAGTTGCTCAAAATAGATAAGAGTCAAGAAACGCAGAGGAGAACTGACTCGATCTTGGTCTTCTCTTGCTTCGCGTCGAATCCAGATCATCGATTCCCCTTCGAGTTCGGATCACCTGGAAGCACTACTCATCAGGAGCTCTAGTTTGGGAAAAAGATTCAGATCGTATGAGGCAGTTGAAGATGTAGAGAAGGCGCTCAAGAAGAAGAGGAACCTTCGAGTGAGTTCGACTGAAAAATCTGCCTTTCCCTCGAACCTTTTTCACTGATCTTCCTCGCCTCACTTCTTCTTCTTCTCTTTTCAGACTCATCTCAGAGCTACCTATGCCTACTTGGAACTTGCTCGACATCATCTAGAGCTCGCACAAACCGAGTACGATAGCGACCAAGGCTTCGAACGCTCTTCCCTCCTAAAGTCCAACTTCAAACAATTGGATCGAATGATCAAGGAATCAAAGGCTTTGGAACTTCAAGATCCTCTGACATCTAAACTTCAAGTCGAACTTTTTTCCTCGATCCTTTCTCTTTGCGATACAAACACCGTTGCTCTATCAACTGGTGTGAGTAAGAGGTGGAGAGAATTGGCACTCGTGTCTTCAGACCCATTTCGTACCTTCGAATCTACTGGTAGATACCAAGACCTTCTCCGAAGATTGAGTTTATTCCAGGAAAGAAGTAGGAACTCGATGCAGGAGATAGAGCTGAAAGTGAATCTCCCGTCAAAATACCAGGCATTCTCTACTTCAAGCCCCCTTCAGACGCTTCTTCTACCATCTTCTTCAACTATCAGATCTCTGTCTATACATCACGATGGGAGGTTCGACTCAGATCTTTTCGAATGTGCTCTGAAGTGCAGTCCGTCCCTGAAACATCTATCATCAAAGCTTATCGACAATCACCAATCTTTCTGTGGACCCAGCTACTTGTACGAGGAAGAGGGTACAAATTCAAGTTTAGTTTCAAGTTCTTTGCGGATTCCTCCTACGTGGAAATGCAAACTTCAAACTTTAGAATGGTATTGTAGTCACTTACCTATTATGTGCGACGACGCTCTCGTTTCCGCTCTTCAAGAAGCAAAGAGAGTTGTGCTGAACTCAACCACTTCAACTTCAGCATCTCGTTTTGTGGTCAATCTGCTTTCTTCAAGTTCAAATTTGGAACATGTCAATCTATCACGCTTAGGATATAGAGAACGAAGACAAGTAGCTGTAGAATCAGAACACATTCCATCCATGACATTACCTCGTCTCAAGTACCTTTGTCTCTACCAGCCACCGAAGTCATCATTATCGAGAGGTTCAAGTTCGTTCTTCAAGTGCCTTATAGCTTCCAATCTTCAAAAGCTGGAGCTTACCCGATGTCACTCAACTGATCTAGTTCAAGCGGCACTTCCTTCTCTCAAGATCTTTGAGGTCACTCAACTTGATGATGTTGCTTCAGGTGACACATCTCAGGAAGAAGCCTCTTCTTCAATTGTTAGTTCACTGAAAAATCTGCCAAGTCTTCAAGAACTCTACTTCATTACTAATCAAACCTCTCTCGACAGCGTATTCTGGAATGGATTCATAAGAGGATCAACTTCAACAGGCGCTTCTTCTACCAATCAGAACCAGCAAGTCATTCTGCCCAAGCTTCGAGTCCTCAAATTCGCTACTCATCATGTTTTCTTGAATGAACCATCTCAAATAGATGCAGACCTTGTCAAAGATTTTTTAATCTCTAGAAAAGAAGCTATCGATTTCTTATCAAAGTCGGGAAGAGCTGGGGAAGTTGTTCAGATAGAAGTACTGCAATCCAATTTCCCTATATGTGTAGGTGTCGACGAGGAAACACTCATAGACGATGAGATTAACGATCTCGGCTCTCACCTCAACATAAAGGTGAGGGTGTTGGAATCGGAACCTCTGACTGAGGTTGAAGATGAAGATGAGGATGAGGGTTCGGATGAGGACTTGGATGAAGATGAAGATGAGGATTCGGAAGAAGATGAAGAAACAGATGAAGATGAGGACCCAGATGAAGAAGAAGATGGGGATACAGATGAAGACGACGAGATTGTGTAGTAAGACGGACGATCAAGAATGTACTTCCATTGCCTTCTTTGTCTATGAGACCTTGTGTTTCTTGCTCACTTCTTTCTTGCTCACTTCCACAACGGAAGGGATGTGAATCCCGAGAGCTTTGGAACAACTTCATTTGATCTTGCTGTTTTCTGTTTAAGTTCTTTGTGTATCGTGTGTGTTTAAGTCTGGTTGACTCAAGTCACTTTTCGAGAATCGTTTCGTAATGGGATTGGCCGCTCACACTCTCCACCCAGTTGAAAGACGAAAAACTTCAAGATTTCAAAAAGCTCGAAGAAAAATTAAAAGACGATTGTGTGAAGTCGAAGACAGAGAACTAGGTATTTTGAGAAGATAATATGGTGACGTAGAGATGGCCCGAGAGAACGAAAGGGACAAAGAGAAAGAGATTCGTGACCTATTGAGCCTTGCTTGATCGACTTTAATCTTCAATAACTTCGACAGGTTCTGATTGAGTCAAGTATCGTTTTTTACATACCTAGAAGAGAGAAGCTAGTAGTGGCAACTTGCCATAGAGAGAACCGTTTCTTTGGCTCATCTCTTCGAGTTTGATCAGCGTCGAGTTCGACAACCTCTACTAAATACGGCTGACCTAGCGCCCGAGACTTACCAAGCTTGGTTTGAAGAGCTATATAGGACCTCTTGAGAGAGTTTTATTTCCAAAAAGAGCCTTGCTTCGAGAGAAGCCCTAGGTCAAGCTGAGGTCAAGAGAGAGAATAGAGCGGGAGAGTGAGCCCAAGGGAGTTTTTCGAAGAGAAGACTCACTCACGGTCATTGTAAATCACAGCAGAGAGTTCCAGGAGAAGGCCAGCAGAGAAGCGACCATAAGGGAAGAGCCATCAAAGCCAACGTTGAAGAAAGTGAATAGAGAGCGTGAGTCTCAGCAGCTCGCCCGCTCGCACAATGCAACATTGCCTTCCAAATCACACCTGAATGCTCCTATTCAGGACACATCTTTGAACCAGAAAAGCTAGGGAGGTAAGATGTTGGATGACGATTGGATTGATTGGATTGCTGTTGTCGTTGGTTGAAGTCATGATGAAAGTCGGATCTTGAAGGGAAGGAGAGGAATCGAAAAAGAACCAAAGAAGGAAAGAAGAAGAATCGAAGAAGGACTGATGTGTTGATGAAGAAGGAGAAGAAGGAAGGAAAGAAGAATTCCTCAAGGTCTCCGAATCAATCAAAAATTCTTGCAGGAAACTCTAAAACATGTGGACTTTTTCGCTCTTGCTTCTTGCCTTTCTTCTCTATCCTTTACAGAGTAAACCAACTTATTTCAATCTCAAGATGCCTTCAACTTATCTCAACATTTGGAGATCTACCAAATCGGATCTGAAACACCGAAAAGAAGAGGCTCGCTCTCCTTGGCTCTGTCCAATCAGGGTTTGAAAAACTTGTCTCTCTTCAACCACTCAAGATGAATCCTCTTTCTTTCTTCATCTCCCTCTCTTTTCTATCAAGTTTGGCTCTAGTTCAAGCTTCATTGCCTCGACTGTTGGTCTATAGTCGCTGTGCGGGATTTCGACACGATTCAATCGAAGAGGCCATCCAAACAATCCGATCTCTTGGAGATGGTTCACTCGTTCTGGATCCTTCACTCATGGATGAGGACATTAGAGATTTCAGATGGGATACAGTAGCAACTGAAGATGAATCTCTTTTCGACAAAGAAGGATGGTTGGATCAATTCGATGCCATCGCTTTCGTAATGGTAACGTTGAGTGTTTGTGGCATGAGTCAGCTTTACCTAGCAACGCCTCAAGCTGTATCTGACACTCGCACTCTCTTCTCTTTTTCTTCTATTCCATTTTGAACAGCGATGTTGATCCTCCAGGTGAAGGCACGATTTTGACGAACGCAGGAATAGCTCAATTAGCCTCGTATGTCCAAAAAGGTGGGAACTTCATTGGAGTTCATTCAGCTACGAATGCTCTATATGGAACTCCCTTCTACGGGAGGCTAGTTGGAGCTTTCTTCTCTTAATAAGTATATGTCTGAAACGAACAGTCTGAGCTTGAAATCATGAGAGCTCTCATCGACTTTTCTTGATGCTCATCGCTCTCTTCTTTTCTTTTCTTTTTCTTTCCCAAAAGTCACGTCGAACTTCAAGCTCAAACCTTCTCTCCAATCTCAGGAGTCTCTCATCCATCAATCAACAATCTACCTCGAACTTTCACTTTGCAAGAAGAACTCTATAACTATCGTTCCGATCCTCGAAATCTTTCTTCTCCAGCAACGATTCTCTTAACACCCTCCTCCAACGTTTCTAGATCCTCTGCAGATCCGAATTCCAGAGCATCATGGAGAAACGGTAAAAATGGTCCTGATCCTCATCCTTTAGCTTGGTGGAGAGAAGGAGGTTTACTAGATTCGAAAGAGCCAGGTCCATACGGTGGAGGTCTGGACGATGCAAAAGATGAAGATGCAAAAGGACAAGTCAGAGCTCAAGGTGGAGATGGAAGATCTTGGTATACTTCTCTAGGTCATGAGGTTGATTCTTGGAAGTCTGATGTTTTGAGAAGTCACATCTTTGGTGGAATCGTTTGGACTTTGAAGTCGGAGACTGCAAAAGGGAATAACGAGAGTGCCTTGGTCGGGCAAAGGAGTAGTAATAGTAATGCTGGTTCTGGTTCTGGATCCGAGACGAACCCTATCAATACTTCTAGAGACCCAAATGGTGCTCCTTCGTCGTCGATGGGTAGGAATGTTGGACTGCTTTGCTGTCTCGCTATTTTGGCTGTGGCGCTACTTTGAGAGTTTTCGACTGTAAATTTGTAACATCACCTCTTTTCTAAAGTATGACTTCTTCGTCTGACAAATCTTCTCGGTTGAGACTAAGTACAGGAACAACAGAAGGGCAACGCTGGTTTTTATATGGAGAATCGCCATTCAGATCAAGCGTCGAAGGATCTTTGACTCTCGAGATTCTCAACCTATTCCTTTCCGTTGGGAATACGCTTTCTCTCTCACACAGACAATTCGAGAGGCAGTAAATTTCTTGGTTTCAGTTGCCTTCACGATGGCTGTCGCGGACCTTGATTGGCTCACAAAACAGAGGGAACACTTTTCCAGCGGCGAGGAGCAGCACTGTGGCGAAACGAAAGCCAGCCTTCTCTTTACCAGCAGCGTCTATACATCTAGTTGGCGATCACCTCTACTAGCTTACATGTGATCGAAAGATCGAATGTGTATAAAGAGAGAGCAAACCACTTTCCGTCTCTCCTTCCCTCTCTCTCCCCCAAGCATCATGTTTTTGAAAGGCTATTTGACTCTGATTGTTTCTGTGATACTCCTCCTCGTCAACCCAAGCCCAGTTCAAGCATCAGGACTCGAAAGAGCAAGAGTTGTTCGTTCTCATCACTCAAGTTCAATTTCCCAATCAAAGGACAATCTAGCAAATGGAGGTAGCTGGAGAGCGGCTTTCAAGGAAGCGAAGGGACTGCTCTCTCAAATGACAGTGGAAGAGAAGGTCAACATCACTTCTGGATTTCCAGGCCCGTGTTCAGGAAACACAGGAACAGTAAGTGGAAAGTTGCAAGTTTTCGATAACTCGATGCGCCCCACGGAAAAGCTTGCTGACCTCTCGGACCCCACCACCTTTTCTTTGAATTCTTCTTTGAAGGTTCATCGTTTGAAGATCCCTTCTTTCTGTCTCAATGATTCTCCTACTGGAGTCGGTGGAACCACGGGAGTCTCACAATTTCCAGCAGAGATCACCGTGGGAGCGACGTTCGACAAGGCGCTTTTTGCTTCTCGAGCCGCTGCTATCGCAGAAGAGTTCGTTGACAAGGGAGTCAACATCTGGCTCGGTCCAGTCACAGGAGGTCCACTCGGAAGATCCCCCTTGAATGGAAGGTGAGTTCTAGGATCGAGTTGGGGCTCTTTTGAGATCTGTCTCGCCGTTTTTCTTCAAGAACAACCGCTCACCACTTTTCTTCTGGTCTCTTCTCCCGTCTTTCGACTCTACGAACAATCCTCAGGAACTGGGAATCTTTTGGAGCAGACGAATACTTGGTAGGGGAAGCCTCTTTCCAAAGCATCAAGGCTGCTCAAGAGAAAGGCATCGTCACTTGCGCAAAGCACTATACCGTTTACGAACAAGAGACTTTGAGAAGGCCTTATGTCGAACTGCCAGGTTCAGCTCCTCCAGAAATTGCCAGTGCTCTGACAGGTCTTCATACTCATCAAACGTCGACGATAGAACTTTTCGTAAGTCTTCAGCGCTGGAAGTCGAAGGGACCTTGTCGTCGACGAAAGCCTAACCACAACCGATAAATCTCTCTCTCGCAATCTTGTCCCTTCTCTCAACTAGATGAGCTATATCTGAGACCTTTTGCAGAAGCTGCTAGAGCTGGAACAGGTAAATAGAGAGGCTGAAGGAGTCGGCTTTTGGAACCTCAAAGATCCTGATCCAAATTTTTCTTGCCTTCGACTTTCTTTCTACCAGGATCAGTCATGTGTTCTTATAACAGAATCAACGGTACTCACGCTTGTGAGGACAACTACTCTCTAAACGAGGTTCTCAAAGGAGAACTTGGCTTCCAAGGATCCGTACTATCTGAGTGAGCAATTAACTTTGACGCTCAGAAGTTTCGCCTTTTCAATTCTGACGACTCACTCGCTTTCCTCCTGCCTCTCTCTATCTCAGTTGGGGAGGTACTTGGTCCACATCTCCCTCTGCAAACGCCGGACTTGACATCAGCATGCCCGGAGCAGTCCAAATTGTACGTTACAACTAATCAAAGCTGTCGTCGACATCGTTCGTTCGACTCTGACTTTGAGACATCTATTCTGTTCTCTTTTTTTTTCGGAAGCCTTCCCCTATTGGAGATGTATCTCTAGGAAACTTCTTTGGAGATAAGCTCGTAGCTGCAGTTCAAAACGGCTCAGTGTCGGAAAAGCGTTTGGACGACATGGTTTTGCGAGTGAGTACTGGGAAGAATAGTGGATGAAAGCATATCTTTTGAGCGCTAAAACGAGTCTGGTTGCGACTTTTGTAGAAGTGTGATGCTGAATCTTTGCTTCTTTCTCCAGATCCTGACACCAATCATTCACTTTGAGCCAAATTGGAGAGATCGAAGGGCTACATTCCAGTACGGAGCCTCGGGAGGTCCAGCTTCAATAACCAACAACGTTCGTCAAGATCATTACAAGATCATTCGAAAGATTGGAACAGAATCAGTTACTCTTCTCAAAAACGATAGAACCAACAATGGTGGCTTGCCATTGAAGAGTCTAGACAAGATCGGGTCTTGTAAGTGCGATTCGATGTCAACTCACTCTTGCACATTTCTCACTCGATGTCTCTCGACACTTTCTTCTCTCTCGAAACTCAGTGGCCGTAATTGGAGAAGATGCTGGTCAATCCATTTTGGTTCCTTGTAGTGCTATAGGTGAGAAGACGGCTTGGATTTTAGACTTGATCGCTTGCTCGCCTTCTGACCTCTCTCGTCTGGTCTTCTTTTTCTGCTTCATCATATTAACAGAGGCTGCCACTGGAACTTGCTCGATAGAGGACAGATATATCGGTACCCTCACCTCTGGCGGAGGCTCTGGATTCACCAATCTATCTTACACTATTGACCCTCTAGGAGCTATTTCACAGCTTGTTCGACAACAGAATGGTCCAAATTTGACCTTGGCTCTCGACAACTCGGATCTTTCCAACGCAGGCTCTCAAGCAGCAAAGAGCGATGCAGCTCTCGTCTTCGTCAACTCTTTTCAAAGTGAAGCTGTTGATCGAACTGATTTGAAATTGAACAAGCATGGAGCAAAAGTCATCAAAGCTGCTGCTGCTAATAACAACAACACGATCGTCATCATTCATAGTGGTGGGCCTGTTGGTGAGTCAAAGCTGTTTGCTCTTCTCGTTCTCAGCGATTAGACTGTCGGATCGATCTTCGGCTTCTTCTGACTGAGTATCTCTTCGATTCTCTCCATCCTCTCAGTGATGGAAGACTGGATTGAAAACGAGAATGTGAGTGTCGACAAGAGGGAAAATTGGATGTGGGTGTGTCTCTCATTGCCGCCCTTCTTGTTCTGACACTTTCCGATTCTTCATCTCGATCTCGACTTGTTTTCTCTCTCTAAAGATCACTGCGGTGCTCTTCGCCTACTATCCAGGACAGGAATCGGGCAACTCTTTACTCCCAGTTATCCTGGGAAAAGTTTCGCCTTCTGGGAAGGTGAGCAAAAGATTCGTTCCCACAACATTTTCAAGTTCTACGATCTGACCTCTCTTCGTCGTCTCTCTCTCTTTTTCAGCTGCCGTTCACGTTAGGAAAGAAATTGTCAGACTATCCTCCAAATACAATCGTCACTCACGGACAAGATCCACAGTCAGACTTCAAAGAGAAACTTCTTATCGACTACAAGTGGTTCGATGCCAAAAAGATCAATCCTAGATTCGAGTTCGGATTCGGTCTCTCTTATTCTCATTTCACTTTCGGTAAAGCTTCGATCTCAAATTCTTTCAAGAAAGACAACACTTCGATCCAACTCACAAACGAGAAATTCACTAAAGATCAATTCCCTGGAAAATCATTGTATGATCAAGTATTGAAAGTCGAAGTGGACGTGACCAATTCTGGACATGTGGACGCTTCGGAAGTCGCTCAAGTATACGTCGAGGTGAGTCTCTCCTTTCTTAAGTTCCCTTCTCTCTCTATCATTCCAACTGTAGTTCTTGATTATTTGAAGATTGTCTGACTTTTTTTTGCCTCTCCACTTCTCCTCGCTTCTCGACCTTTCATACCTTCTTCCACCTTCCTATCTCTCTCTCTCTCTCAGTTCCCTAGAGCAGCAGGAGAGCCACCTTCGCTATTACGTGGATTTGAAAAGCTACATTTGGCCGCTGGAGAAACCGGGAAAGCCATTTTCTCCATTCGTCGTAAAGATATCTCAGTCTGGGACACCGTAAAGCACAAGTGGACCGTCCCGTCTGGTGGAAAGTTCAAGTTCAAAGTTGGAAACTCGAGTAGAAATTTCAAAACTTCGGTTTCTTTCACAATTCAATAGAAAGATTGCTGAGGACCTCTTATGTTTTCGAATCTGACTGTCTCTTCATTCCATGTCTCAAGATTAAACTAAAGCTGAACGCTCGATGGAAATTCTTTATTCTCTTTTCTCCGACTCTGTTATCATGAACTCTACAGAACAGCCACCTGATGAACTCTTTCCCACATTCTATTTACCACTTTTTCTTTCTTTGGTCTTTCTACCTGTTTCGATTTCCTCCTTTTCTTGTTCGTACCCTCAAGATTTGCCTACATCGCTTCTTCTGTTCAGCCTTTTGAGGCCTATAGCTGTCCAACTTTAAAGCTTGGATATCCTCGAGAAAGTGTGGAGCTTGAAGAAATTTTGAAAGTGGTGAAATTTGGGACTTTGATGAAGAGATTCTCGAGACGAGATTGACTTTTCAGTCTCGAACTTGAACACACGCCATCTTATCAGTTGCGTTGTCATCAAATCTCGCTGCCTGTCAAAAGATCAATGTGAAGAAAGCAGGAAAGGGAAAGAACACTCAAACAATCAGAAGCAGACGACATCACGCGTGAGTAGAGGGCAGCAGAGCAGAGAGAGGCGGTCACTCAGTCTCATCAAGGATCAAAGCCTCAAATTCGCATCAAGACAGAGACAGCCAAAGCAATTGCTCACTTCTCAAAGGATTTTGGTGTCAGAGTTCTCTATTTGCTCAAAACAAGGCAGCTCATCTTGTCGGCATCTGTCAAGAACTCTCATCCATCCAATCCTTGGATCTCTTATCTCAGTCTCATCTTCCCCTTCATTCTTGCTTTCCTCTCGCTCTCTTTTTCTCTTCAGTCGCTAGACATGCCTACTGTAGAGACGATTCCCCCAAGTCAGCTACCCAAAGATCTCTCAGCAGACCAATCGTCGAGATCGAAACCAGCTCAAATCATCCTCAGAAGACCTTCCTCTTCTGCCACTCCAGCAAATCAGTCAGACAACAGAGATCTAGGGATCAGTGGATCAGAATTGAAAAGCACAGGCTCTGGCGCGGCACAGAGGACGCTCAAGAGAGGAGCGGGGAATAGTGAGATGAGGGAGGATGGTGAGTACTCTCAAAGCAAGCATCGAGATGAAATGGAATCATGTTGGATAAACTGCTTTGCTATCAGTTCGTTTGGTACGATTGATTCACGAATGATTCCAAATTGATCTATCTCGAGACTGTTCCTCTGACCTTGATCCTCTCGCTCTCCAATCTCCTTGTTCAAAGCTCCATCTGCAAGTCAGTCTTCCTCTAGTCAAGGTTCTCCAGCTATAAAGAGAGCTAGGAAATCCACCGGTCCAATACGTGTCAGAAACGAGTCGAAATCGGTTGAAGATGGAAACATTTCACAGGAGAGAAGTTCAGTTCATTCCAACAAAGAGCAACCTCAAGATGTCGAAATGACTTCCAAATCCAATCAACCATCTTCAAATTCAGCTTCGACTTCGAATCCAGCTTCTCAAAAGGAGGCAGCAAAGCAAAAGTCAATCGATAATGCGACCGAATCAAAGCAGAGCTCAACTCCGAATTCGCAGAGACCATCTACTTCCAATTCTTCTCCGAAACCAGTCACAACATCATCGAATTCGATCCCAAAGAAGCTGTCGACATCCTCAACTTCTATTGCTAGGAAATCAACTGGATCTACTCCAACTTCCAATCTGAAGAAACCCGTCGATTCTAATTCGTCAAGACCAGCTACTTCGAAGAATTCAAATGACTATATGCCATCAAATCAAAGCTCAACAACCGATTCGAACAAGCAGAAATCTGGCTCACCTCATTCAGCTTCTAGTCAGGTATCACCTTCATTTCGAAAGAGAACTTTGATACCAGTGGAGTCAGAGCCATCGAAAGCTACTTCTTCCTCAACACGAATTCCAACCTCGAACAATCCACCGAAACCTACTTCAAACAATTCAGATTCGACCTCAAGCTCCACAGCTCCAAATTCTTCTCCCAAACCCAAGCAGAGTCAGATGCTTGCTCAAAGATCCAGACCAGCTTTCAAGGGTGATCAAGGAACTTCCTCTTCTTCGCAACGTCAAAACTCGAAAGCAAGTTCTTCATCTTCTCACTCCACCGAATCGAAATCGAAGTCGAAGTCAACCTCAGTCTCCGCCGAACCTCGTCAACCGCCACCTTTTTTTGAACAGCTAGGTCCTCTTCCTCCTCGTTGGGATTGGGGTAGAGATGAAAGAGATGCAAGAGGTAGAGTCTATTACATCAATAATGAAACTAAAAATACTTCTTGGAAAGATCCTAGATTAGATCAAGCTCAAATTAAGTCGAATAACAATGGAAACAGAGGAGCTGGAGTTGGATCTTTGGTCAAGAAATCTTCTTCTGATGCTGGTATTTCGACGAAGGTTTCGAAAGCAAATGGAGAATCTTCTCACATTTCGGTGGATCTCACCAATGAGGAAGATTCTCCTGAACCTGAAACAACTTCTATCACTCGTAAATCTGGAAAGAATTCGGTTCAGGTGGCGGAATCTTCGAAAGCTTCCAAGAAGGATCAAGATCAGGATGGAGCCTCTGCTCAAAAGTCAAAATCTATGGACGAAGATGTGGGATTAGTATCCAAGGGGAAGCAGAAACAGATAACTGATGAAGAAATGGAACTCGATGAAGAGGATCAAGAAGGAGCCGAATCGAAGAACAAGTCGAACAAGGTCAAAGAATCTTCGATCAATCGAGAAGCTGGAAGTTCAAGTCAACGAGAAGCTAGTACAACTCCATCAACTTCCAACAGACAAAGCTCTGCTAACGCTACTAGATACAACAAATCCAACAGTCCCAAACTTTCTCAAGAGGATCAGGTTCAAGAAGGTGTCGATGAAGACGTCGAAATGGAAGAGGTTGCTTTGAACATTGGCGAGCAAAGAACAGCTCAGATGTCATCTTCTTCAGACAGAGATTATTCAGATGAAGATTCCGATCTTGAACCTCAAGCGAAGGAAAAGAAGAATCACAATCAAAAATCTTCAAACAAATCTTCTCATCAAAATCAAACAAACAAAACTTCAAGTTCTGCTTCTCAATTGATTCGACATTCCAAGTCTCCAAGTAAACAGATTGCTCAACCTTCGTCCAATACTGCCAGTGGGTCGAGAATCAATCCAACCACCAGTCGTTCCATCGATTCCGGTGTTGCTTTTGGAAGTAGGAATGGAACTCCAAACGTCCTCTCGAATTCTGTCGGTCAACCCAACGGTAAAGCTTCACCCTCTCTTTCTATCTCTAATTCAAGAAATGGAACCCCTTCTAATGCCATCATTCCTTCGAGAGCTCAGAAATCTCAATCTGTCAGCACAGATAGAAGTTCATCTGTCGTTCAACAAGATCAACAACGATTCCAATCACATTCACGATCACAATCTCAAGCTCAGACTCAAGGTCAAGGTCAAGCTCCAACTCAGACTCAACATTTTCTTCCAGCTCGAACTTCGATCACTCCAGATTCTCAAGCTCGTTCTCCCGTCGCTATCTTACCAGCTCTACCTTCAGTGACTCCTGAAGATGAGGCTCAACCTACAAGCGCTTCAGTTTCGAACATTCAACCCTCAGTCGCTCGAGAGCAAATCAACAGTGCTCCGCCTGCTGAGAAGAGTAGAGTCTCGACCAAGAGTAGAGTCTCGACCTCTTTCTCTCACGAGATTGGAATTGAAAGTGATGCCGACGATGGAGATGATGAGTCGGAGAGAGTAGCTCAACAAAGCAAGAGTAAAGGCAAAGGAAAAGAAAGAGAAACCAAGAATAGATCTCCTAGAAAGGATAGAGCAAGAAAGAGTGGTTCTCCTACGAAGAAGAAGGAACTTCCTCCAAATGCTGAAATCATAGACTTAATGGATTCTGATGAAGAAATGGCTCCAATCGTCGTCAGAAAGGAAGTGGTCAGAGAAAGGATTTCACCAACTTTATCTATCACTGATAAGAGGGAGGGAACGGAGAGGTCCTCTGTTATTGGTGGAAGAAGAACTACGAGTGGGGATGTTTCTGATTCTGATGAAGAAATGGAGAATTCAAACATCTCAATTCCGACAATCGCAAAGGCTTTGAGTTTGCTTCCTCCAGGACTTTTGAAAAGGAAAGCCGACGTCTCAGACATTGGAGAAGATGAACAAGACAACAACAACAATCTAGCATCTCAAATGGCCGGTCCGTCGAATCAAGTCGAACAGAAGAAGCAGAGAGGTAGGCCAAGGAAGAGAAAAAGAACCTATTCAACTTCAAGACCTATCAGACCTCTTCCGCCTCCGATTTCTCCTAGAGAACATTTCCTAAGGACCTCGACTTTTGCTTACGACTATAGACCAGAAGGATGGATCACATTTACTAATGATCAAGCTGATTTCCTTGACGAAAGAGTTCCATCTGGTACGGATCGATGGGGATGGCAATTAAGCCTAGATTCACCTCTAGTCGGAGATGTACCAGTCGAGGAACCTCTAGAATTGAACCAAACTAGCTCAAAATGTACGAATTGCAATTGGTATATAGAAGATGGTAACTTCATCAAAATTCAACCTCATCTATTAGTAATTCCACAATCTGGAGCTTGTGCGATTTACGAAGGACAAGTCTTTGATACTGAATCGGAAGAAATCGTATCTGGTCATTGTGGTGAGAGTAGAAGTAACCCTTGTTCCAATCCTTTGATTGCCAAAAAGATGAGAGATGGAAATTTTCTTGGAGTTCCTTTGAACATTTATAGAACCGATAAGAAACCCACTGGTTGGGCTTTGAGAAGTCCTTGGACCATTCAAAAAGGTCAATGGATTGGGACTTATACTGGTGAAATTGTAGACGGGGAGGAACTCGATCTCAGAAGGAGAGAGAAGAGAGACGTTCGTTATTATTTCAATCTGAATGAATTTGACAACACTGATCCCAAATTCGTAGTGGATGCTGGTGGAATTGGAGGTCCATTGGTGAGTTGGAATTGGGGTTTGAGACCGACTTGGAATAGAAGTAGCAGAATGTATGCGCTTCTAAGAGCAAACTCTAGGGAGAAGAACGCGGATTCTGACTTTGCACTCTTTCTCTCCTTTCGAAACAGAGATTCTCGAATCATTCCTGCAATCCATCAGCTGTAGTCCGTTCGGTTTTCCCGCCAGGGAAGGACAAGACTAGAAGAGCAACGATTCAATACTTTGCCATTAGAAAGATTGAACCATTTGAACCAATCACTATCAATTACAGAGGAGATGAGAAAAAACCTAAACCCAACGATTTACCCTCTATCCCATCTTCCCATCCGAACAAATGTTGGTGTGGAGAGACTGAATGGTGTCAAGGATCAGTCTTCAAGATTGGAGAAGATGGATCTCAAAATGGTGATAGTGGAAATAGTAGTGGTAGCGAAAGTGAAGAAGGTAGTGGAAGTAATGACAATTACGAAGAAAGCGAAACGGATGGAAATCATCGAAACCTTTCGGAAGATATGGATCTAGATGGAATGAATGCTGGTCCTGGATGTGCTGTCAGTGAAAGCGAAGAAGAGGGAGAGGCAAAGAAGAACGGTGTGGACCAAGTAGAAGAAGAAGAAGAAGATAGCGAAGATAACTTTTTGGCTTAGAGATGCGTGTTTTCTGGTACTTTACCTTCAATTTTTGTTCACCGTTTCTCCTTTCATGAATTCGATTCCATTTCAAACAATCCTCTAGAATGAGCGCTCCAGTCTGTCTACTTTCCCTATTGAGCAAGCGATAGTGAGATCTCGACGAGAAGACGCAAGTCGTTACTTCTTCTCTCCTATCCACCAACTTATCAGTTATCTGGATTGGATTGCAAAACTGCCTTTTAACGTTCAAGACATTCTTTAATTCCACTTTCACGACCAAATCCATTCAACTTCAAGAGACATCATTCAATCTTCTCTCGCCCACTCGCCCACTCGCCCACACTCTATTCTCAATCTCTTCTAGATCTCCTCTACTTTATTCTATTATCTCTCATCAACATCAACCTCCATCTCAAGTCAATAACGATCTAGAACATTTTGATCATGCCTAGGAATCCACCCAGGCCTGGAACTGGATCGACTGTGGCCTCTTTCTCTTCAGCTTCAGACTTCTACGACGATGCTCAGAATCAATCCACAACTCATTCTTCCTCTTCACCTCCTCCAGCTCCTTCTACCGGCGCATCAAGGACAGGAAACAATCCAAGTTCTTCCACTTCCTCCAATTCAGGTTCTGGCTCTGGTTCCAATTCTGGTTCTTCTCCAGCCAATAGAACCACCAGGAGATCATCTCAAAGGATTGGCAAATCATTCGAAGCTCTATTGGCAAGCAACGAGACTTGGGTATTGAAGGAAACG
Organism: Golubevia pallescens; assembly: GCA_001599655.1. Classification (NCBI taxonomy): domain Eukaryota; kingdom Fungi; phylum Basidiomycota; class Exobasidiomycetes; order Golubeviales; family Golubeviaceae; genus Golubevia; species Golubevia pallescens. The sequence goes on from BCHO01000017.1 coordinate 665,400, forward strand.
GTAGATCTGGCAGACGATCCTTCAAATAGTCAAATGCAAGCTCCAAGTAGTAGTAGCGGTGGAAGTACGGGAACTTTTGGTGGTGGTCCTGGTGGAATGACTAGAAGTTCCAGCTCAAATTCAACTGGTATGAGTCTATCCTTGGCTGATGAAGTCGCTACGGATGGTAAAGAGGACAGCAAGAAGAAGAGCAGCAGGAAGTTGCGAAGGAAGACCAATAGCAGAGAAGGCGGAAACGAGCAAGCAGCTGACAATGGTTTCACTTCATTCAGAAAGGTATTGACGAGGAAACCTAAATGGGAAGAAGAAGATGCAGAGGAAGCTAATAGAGAGAGGGAAGAAATGGAAAACAGAAGGAGGAGAGCTGGAGGTAACAATTCGAATTATGATTCCATGAGATCCATCTCATCTTCCTCCTCTTCAAGAGATCAACAACAACAACCTACCTCATCTTCTTCAAATTCACTCAAATATCAATCCACTTCTTCTCCTTCATCTGCTCAAGTTGCTTTCGGCTCCAACGTCAACGTTCCTCCTGGAAGAAGCTCCTCCTCTTCTCTGGGCGGCGTTCAAACGACGACAATGATAGAGAGATCTCCATCTTCTTCAACTAGAACTTCTTCCGTAGCCTCAACAGCAAACAATCACAAGTTCGCAACCCCTCCAGAAGGAGGCGCTTCGCCTGCAGGTGGTGTGATTCTGAATCTACCTTCGAGCGAAAGTAATGGAAGTTACAGTAATAGAAGGAGAGGATCGGATTCAATCGAGAGGAAAGGCAGTAGTGGAGATATCAAAGGGTTATCAACCGATGACAGAGATAGAAGAAGAAGTTATCTCAGAGCTGGTGGAACTGCTTCTTCGCCTGATCTGAAGACATTGGTTTCAAAGAAGATGGCTCAACAATCGTCTCAACAACAAGTCGGTTCTTCTCCAATCCAAGGTTCACACACTTGGGATTCTCCCTCTATTTCAAGTGCAACTCCCACTCAATCTCAAATGGCTTCATCTTCTGCATCTTCCTACGTTCAAACGACTAAAGATGCTCCTCTACCTTCTGTACCAAATGAATCTCCAGCTTTGGAACCAACCACTAGATCGAGAAGTAGCAATCAATCATCAGAAAAGACTAGACTTCCATTCCCACAAGGTAAGTCTGGAGCCGCTTCGGAGGAAGGAGGAAGTATAGATTCAAACGTCACTGCCAATCCAATCAACGTCAGACAGCCAGCTAAAAGCACAGGTGCTTCAACTTCAAAGAGAGGAGGATTTGGTTCAAGTACGGGTACTACTTCATCATCCTCAAAGCCTCCGAATCTTCAATCTTCGTCCAAGAGCTACACTTCAGACGCTACCATCTCGACGACTCGCTCCAAGTCTGGAGGAGGTACTATCTCTGGTAATGCTCCGATTTCTCTGGCTCAAGAATCCATCATGAGTTCTCCAAGTTTGGACACAAATCCCACTTCGACTTCGGGTGCATTCAAAGAAAGAATGAAGAAGACTTCTGGGTTCTTGAAGAAGTTGGGAGGTGGTGGTGGTGGAAGTAGTTCTTCAAGAGAAAGAGAGAAATCAGCTTCGAAGAATATCAATTCTTTACCTGCTCCTCCAACTCCGACTGCAACCAATTATGCAAGTTCCGTCAAGAGTGGAGTTTCTTCTTCAACCAATACAATCAGTAAGAAGACAAGTCAAGCTTCTCTGGCAGCAACAGCAGCTTCTTCTTCGGAACAGGATTCTTCAAACAACAATCCGAATCTGATGAGGAATCAAGACATAGCTCCTGTACCCACTATCCCAGCTCAGTATGTTTCTGAGAAGTCAGGTAGTTCAATTCCTCCACCTCCAGTTAGAGGTCAGAAAAGTGCAAGTAGAAAGGAGAAAGAAAGAAAGAATCCGTCAACGGAGGGAATGGGACTTGGAATTGGAATGGGAATCCCTTCAAGTTCTTCTCAATCTTTGGGTAGATCTCCATCTACTCCTTTAACTGCTTCTACTTCAACTTCAACTTCAGTCCCACCTAGATCTTCCTCGACTCAAATTCCAACTTCGAACAATGAGAAATCTCAAGATTCAGCAATTTCAACTCACATCAGAAAGGTCTCTTCAGCTGCTGGAGGTTCTGATTCATCTGGTGGAGAACTGAGATCAGCCCTGAAAGCTTGGGAATCCGAAATGGATGAAACTCTGAAAGAAAGCGCCAAAGATTTGGAAAAGAAGACTGAATTCAAACCTAGGAATCAATGGGGACCAAGTCCTCAACTGCCTGATTTGGGTCTGGACATCGACTTGGACGATGTTAGAGATGGCGAAGATGGTAGAGAGAGGAGACAAAGAAGTAGAAGTTTCATGGACGAAGACGATTCGAGTAACCTGACTGCTTTGAGTTCTCCAACGAGTTTGGTCGCTAGTAGCAATTCTAACCACACTGAGACACAGACCGATCAGAATACTCCATCTCTGAGATCTCCAGGTTTAGCAGCTGGTAAATTCCCTTGGAACAGATCGAAATCTCCAGCTGGAAGGAGTTCAACGAGTGAAGGAGGTGGGAAAACTTCTACTAGTTCAACTCCTCAAGTCTCTTCTCCCAAGAGTTATACTTTCGAAGAGAAAGATTACTCTTCGACTCTATCTCCAGCAGATGTTCCTTCTAGGAAGAATTCGACAAGTCCTTCTTTCCCTGGAGCCTTGCCTAAAGAGAGAATCTCTTCTGGATCTTCAACTTCGGAAACTTCTGCATCTCTTTTGAATCGTAATGGAAGTTCAAATTCAACTTCTGGACCTGGTTCCGGATTCTTGGGTAGAGATGGTGGAAGTGGAAGCTCTGCTCTAGTCGGTGGAAGACATTTGTCGAGAAAGGAAACCTCTTCAATAGCTGCAAGTCTTGCTAGTTTCGAAACGACTCCAGAAACTCCGGATAGCTACTCCAAATTCTATACTGCTGGATCCAACTTTGCAGCTACTTGGGCCAAAGAGAAAGAAGAAGAGGAAAAGAGAGAGAAGAATCGAACTTCAGTAACAAGTGAAGAAGTTGAGACGAAGGATTCCCTTTTGAGACCTTCAGAGGTTCATCAAGAAGAAGATGAAGATGGTTCTGATCTCAAGATCAATCCAGAGGATTCTATCAGATTGATCCCAAGAAGAAAAGGTAGTAGCAATACTTCAGGAGGAAAGAGCTTCAATGAGCCTGAAGACGATCAACAACCACCAACTCCTCTGGATTCAAACTTCATTTCTAGAGATTCTACTCTTTCTTCTAGTTCCAGCAAATCCGATTTGCCTTTCATAACTCCAACTGAATCTAGCGATAGGGGTAATCTGTCTGCTTCTGCTCTCGAAACCATAGCTGAAGGATCTCATTCTCGAGATCCATCTTTGGCTCAGACTTCTGCAGCTCCACCTTTAGTCTATCCAGCTCCTAAAGCGATTTCGACTGCTAATCCTGTACCTGGATTCAGAAAGCTATCTTTGGACGTCAATGCTGCTCCTAGATCAAGTTCTAGCTCGACTCAAGGAGGTGAAATCAGTAGAGAATCAAGTCCAGGTCCAGGTAAAACTAGCACCTCATCTTCCGCTGTTGGTCCATCTTCAATTCCCCTTCATCCTATGGAAAGAAGAGTCTCTCATGCTAGTGTCACTAGTCTTCCAAGTAATGTGGCTTCTCCAACCTCTAGAGTCCCGAGTCTTGGAGTTACCGATATGGACAATCTAGTCGATAATGAAGATGAATCAACTCTGGAAGAAGCTAGAGAATTGGCGATGAAATGCTGGAACGAAGATGAAAGCTTCTTGAAGAAGGAGAAGATTTCTGAATGGCTGGGTGGAATGTGAGTATTGACCTTGCTTTTAAAATAGAGAATCGTTTACCTTTTGTCACGCTTCGCCTTTCTGACCTTGATTGCGCTTTACTCTTTCTTACAGTGGTAAAATCAACAAGATTGCTCTGGTGATCTACTTCTCAAAGTTCGACTTCGCAGGTCTTCGAGTTGACGCAGCTTTCCGAAAGCTCTGTGACAAGCTCTTCCTCAGAGCGGAAACTCAACAAGTCGATCGAATCCTTCATGCTTTCTCTCAACGCTTCTGGCACAGCAATCCGAACTCAATCTATGGAAGTGCAGATGTCGTTCATAGCATAGTCTTCTCTCTTCTGCTTCTCAACACCGACTTACACGTAGCGGACATCGCTGAGAGAATGACTAGAAATCAATTCGTCAAGAACACAATGTCTGCAATCTCGGACCAAAAGTTAGCGGATAGTTTCACTACCTCTCCTTCAATCGGTGATGATACTAGGAGTAGTCTAAGTGTCAATGTCACAGATCATGATGACAAGACTGGTTCAATGTCTCCTTCTTTGTCTGCTGCTAGTGGACTTGGCGGAAGTCTCTCTGGTAGGAGTAGGCCCAGTAGAAGTGGTAGCATCCGTGTCACTCGCTCTGGATCCAAAGATCCAATCTCTTCTGGTGGAAACAATGGTTCTACTCCAAACTTAGCTTCGACCAATAACAATGGTAGCTCTAGATCCTTCTCTGCTTCTACGGATGAAATCTCTTCACCTCCTCTCTCTGCTACTAGGTCTCCTGGTAAATCTAGCGCCCCACCAAGCGCTGCTTTCAACTCTAGCACCAGAGGCAGGAATGCAGGTGCATCTGTGGACATCGATAGATCCAAGTACAACACTACTTCGAAATCGTGGGAGGCTGAACTGGAGATGCTATTGAAGGTGAGTCAAAAAAAAAATTCCGCTTGGATCTTTGAATGTCTGGCTTGCTTCGCTTCCTGTGCTGACCTTTTCAACGTTCATTTTTCTCTCATCCTTCTCCAGGACATCTACGTCGCTGTCAAGGGAGACCAGATCCGTCTACCCTCGAGCGATCGCCTTCTCAGTCCCGCTCTGGCTTCTCAAAGAAGGACAGCGAAAGCTGGCGGTCCAGGAACCGACAGAGTCTCTGCGTTGAAGAGAGGTAGCATCCGAGGAATCCAAGGTCTTCTTGGTAACAATTCTTTCCCTAGCGAAGACGCTCTCAGTCAGACTTCATCGATTGGCTCTCGCTCCTTGGGCGATAGCTGGGCTTTCCAAACCACTGGCAGTTCTTCCACCAGCCCTTCTGTCGGAAGCTCTCTTCATCCGCCAACTCTTGGATTCGCCAACACTTTGTCTCATTCGATCATCAAGGAGAGCCAAGATGAAGACGTAGCTAGAAGCATCAACTCTGAGCAGGAGGAGGTAGACGATGACGAGTTGGCTCTGATGGGTCCTCCTTGGGCCAAGGAAGGAGTTCTCACGAGAAAGCATTATTGGGATGCTCCTCAAAAGAGAGCCAAGGACAAGGCTTGGGTCGAGGTCTTCGTCGTAGTTCAAAAAGGCACTCTTTCGATGTTCAAATTTGGCTCCGACTCTTCTTCTTCCAAAGCTTCTGCTGGATCTAGCGCTCCTGTTGGAGGAGGAAATTGGCTCTCCAATGCTACGTCTCTCGGAGAAGTTCCTCTAGCTCATGCTCTAGCCAACGCTCTTCCACCTCCTGGATACAATCGAAGCAGACCTCACGTCTTGGCTCTTACTCTACCTGGAGGAGCGGTCTACTTCTTCCAAGCAGGTCATGAAGATTTGGTTCACGAGTGGGTCTCTACTTGCAATTATTGGGCAGCCAGACAAAGCAGAGAGCCTTTAGCTGCTGGAGTCTCGAATATGGAGTATGGATGGAACAAGGTCTTGCCTTCTCAATACGACGACGAAGACGATCTGGACGAGAGAGAAGAGACCACATCGATCGTCTCTGGCTTTTCATCTCCTCCAGACGGAAGCATTTACAACGCTCCTGTCACTCCTCATGGTCCAAAGGCTTCTGATACTCGTAGCATTAGGAGTGGAAAATCTACTTCTGCTCGTTCGATGAGAGCCAGAGGAGCGGCTCTCTACCAAAATTGGCACGAAGCAGCTTCTCTCGTCACTCCAGGACAAAGCAAAGACAAAGACAATGGATCTATCTATGGCGCTGGTGCAGCGAGTATCATGAGTAGTCCAGGAACTTCGATGATGTCGGGTGGTGGAGTCGGTTCTCATGCAAACGAGAGAACGTTCATCAACGAATGGAAACCTCCAGTCTCTACTACCGTTCCTAGCACTTTGAAAGAAGAAGAGCAATTGGATAGATGCATCTCTCAAGTCACCAGAATCGAAGAGGAATTGACAGCTCATACCAATCTCAGACAACCGATGCTAGGACTTTACGGACCAAGATCAAGCAATGGAGCTAAAGCTTTGAGCAATTGGGAAAGGAAATCGAATTATTTGCTTCAAGAACTGGTCAAGTATCAGTGTTATGTCGAGAGCTTGAAGGGTGCCGTTAGGATGAGAGCGGAGAAGAGAGGAAAGAGAGAAGTGGACGCTCTGTTAGAACAAGCGGATGATGAGATGAGTAGGGTCAGACAAGACGAAGAAGGTGGACCCGTCAAAGCTTAAGAAAGATGATGATGACGAAGTGACGAGGGTGGTGATGACGATGATGAACGACGACGATGCGTGATTGTATTTTCTTCTATGTATTTTTTGGGAACTAATGACCATGTCTTGAAAAGACAAATGTGAGCTCCAAATCGGTAGCTGTAGTCAGAATCAATGGCCAATCGAGTGGCGTTGAGAAAAGTAGGGCCTTTGTGAGAGTCACGAGCAAGGTAGGATAACAGAAAACGAAATTTTCATCTTGCCTTCGAAACCCATCATCGATTCATCCACTCAATCAAAACCTCCTCAAGATGAGCATTCTTCCAGCTGATATCGTACTTCCAATCATCGACTATCTGGATTCACCATCAATGATGAATTGCAGAGAATTTTGCAGACGTTGGCTGGATGTGGTTGAATCAAATCGCTTTCTGTGGACTTATTTTCTCTGTCCTCAAGATCACGAATTTTCTTTCAATATGCTCAATCTTTTTGCATCCAGATCAAACCACACTCTTAGAGCTGTCTCAATCATTGAAGCACCAGGCTCTAGAAGTTCTCAAGTGAAGCAGAAGCAGAAATGAACAAGGCTATCCTCAAACTTCTACTCAGATCGAAAACCACTCTCAGATTTTGGTCAGAAAGAGGAGACATTGTGGGATTTCAACATTCAGCCTCACTTTCCACCAAGGTGGAAAGTTTTCCCAACCTCGAATCGTTCTGTCACGATAGGAATAACACCATTCTGACGCCTGTTTGGTTTCAAAAGAGTCAAAAAGGGAATGAAGGTCAAAAGCATGCCTTCTATCGTAAAACCTCTTCAACTTCTAAACCCTCACTTCTTAGACTGATTTCTTCAGGAACAGGCTTTTCAATTTCAGAGAAATCAATTCTGGGGAATGCTTCCGCTACCCTTCGTCATTTCAGGTGTCTTTCTCTCTCTTTGCAAGGAGTCTCTTTTACGTTACACAATCTTTTGGTTCTCGAATTAACCTACGTCGGATCACAAGACTTTCCAAGTGGTTTGAGTTGTCCAAATTTGAAGGTCTTGGGACTGGGTTATCTGGGAATAAAAAAGATTGATCTTCCAAAGAATTTTCCACTTTCCGTAGAACAACTTTGGTTCAAAGGTCATATTGGAAGTAATAATCCTCCAGGCTTCAAAAGAGGTGGATTGGAAAGCATCAAGAAGTTTTATACCAGATTAAACACTATCAGAATCGATCTGATAATATCATTATATTCTGATGAGATTTTAAAACTGGTCAAGTGGAGAAAAGGTGTTTATAATGAATGGAAATGGGAAGGGGCCAAAAGGTGTCCCATTCAAAGATTGGTTTTGGACTTTAGTAAATTGGACGAGAAATGTTTCAAAGAGCTCCAAAAGCGCGTTCCTCAACTGGAAGATTCTCAAACTACTCTTAATGAGATTTGGGTTGACATCTGATTGGAAGGAATCGGTAAGTAGGAGTAGTTGATTCGATGAACTCGAAGCTTCTCGACATTCTTTCCTGGTCAATGAAGTTGACTTTGTATCTTCTCTCCCTTCATCCCTCGAATTTCTACCTTTCACATCCTCTATCTTCTGAATTTGAAAGACCTGACGACTGACTGGTACCGGAACAAGATTCGTCTGAAGGGTAGAGAGCAGGTTTTGAAGAAGAATTGAGAACGGAAGATCGACGCAGGGAAAAATGGCAGGACTTTCTTTTGTTCTTTGCCAAAGTTAGTAAGAGATACGAATTTGAGAGCTCTTTTCTCATCTGGCTTGAAGATTCTATGCAGACTCTACAGATAGCTCAAAAGAAGCTTGGGCTGGCTGAAAAATACATGCGAATGTCGACGAGAGAGTTATCGGAGAAGAATGACTTAAGACGCGTCTCAGGCGATGTAAACAGGGCAAAATTGGGCACCAGAATTGAGTGAAGTGATACTATTTGAGGCGGTGAAGCGGAAGGCATCATGAATCGAGGCCCAAAAGAGGCAAGGTGTGCATAGCGAGAAGTAAAGAAGACAACTCGAGAAAGGCTCGGTGAAAAGGCATGATAAACTGCGAATTGAGATATTGTCTTGCTTTGTAAATAGAAGGCAATCAAACTTGGTAACTTGGTAGTACTTCTGAATCTGTTTGGGAAATGATTAGAGCAAACAGAACATCGTGAGAATGTGCAATACTTTTCAAGATTGAAGGCTGAAGCTGAATCACAACTGCTGAGTTTCTAGAGCTATAAGATACTCACATTCATAGTTAAAACTTCTAGTCAGAACATATCCCATTCAGGAAGTCTATAATAAACACTAGCTGACCAGAACATCTTTTGAATGCGAGCTTGAGCGAAGATAGAATGCAAAACAGGGAAGGTGGAGTTTGAAAGCCATTTTGCGCAATGCCAATTTTCAGAAAGACTGAGTTTTCTCAGATTACAGAACTTGTAGGAATGAATCTCTGAGAATGAACTTGAGTCCTTGCTGAAAAGTAAAGACAGGTGAACTAGCTGCGTTGCGTACTTTGAAAGAAGTGCCTTGACTAGAGTTATACTTTCCCGAGGCTTTTCCGACTCGATCTCGAGCTTTTGAAGTCTGGGAAGTTCACATTTCGTGAAAAATTGATAGACTAGAGGTTCAAATTGAGATAGACAGAATGACTGGAGCTGTGGAAAGACTAGAAGAGGCTCCAGGCCAGTTTCAAGAGCAGCGTTTTTGATATGAAGGACTTTGATACATTCACGACAGTTGAGCAATAGAGTTGCAGGTAATACTGGAGCGATATAACCAGAACGTCTGTAGTCATCAACGTCCAAAACCAGCTCTTGAAGAGAGTTTCCGAACCAGCTTGGAAACGATGCCCAATTGACAGAGTAGCATCTGAGCTTCAGAACCAACTTCTCCAACCCTACAGATCCACCATCTCCTCTTGGGAAGTCCAAAGGTCTCATCTGAGTTTGAATTTGGGGATGAATCTCAAATGCTTCCAAAACCAGAGACTTCATGTTACCACATTGAAAAGCAAGGTTCCAAAATGGCAGCTGATCCTGGAGATAAAGGTTGCTCATCCCGAGACGTTGGAGGGTTGCTCTTGAGTGTTCTAGCTCTTCTAATGCTTGAAAAGGTGCTCTCGCTTGAAGGTTTGCTCCTGTATTTCGACTGGAGGGTTCCAAGACAGAGATTTGTTCACCAACCAGCTTTTTCACTTCTTTTATCAGCCCCACCACATTTGGAACACCGACACTATACCACTCCTCTTTAGCCCCTTCGTAGTGAGTGAGACTGAATTTTTTTGAACCAGGTACGTCACTTCCAGCTTCGAGATTGAAACTTGTAGGTGCCACAATGTTGAGGACTCGAAGAGAAGGATAGCTTTGAAGTTGCTGGATGATGTTCAGGAAAGGACGACGAGGATTGTGAGGGTCGATTTCGTAGAGGCTCTCTCCAATTCTCGAGTAAAAGTGGAATTCCCTTAAAGTTTTGCTTGATTGTTGAAGGATAGAAGAATAGGTCTAGGTGAGAGATACTCTTCCCAAACTTGACGTTAGGCGCCTTCCTTGATCCAGAAACCTCGAGGAGGAAAGCACCGAGGTTGATAGTAACCTTGGATAAGCCATGAAGAGACAGTTGAGAAAGTTGAGAGAAGTGATAGAGAATGAAGCTGATTTCGAACTCTTCGTTCAGATGGCCGAGATCAATCTCTCGATGGAGATTTGGGTTAGAGCGCAGTGAATGCTTCCATTCTCTTGATACTGCACTCGAACTTGCTATTGAGATTGGTCCGAGGTATGAAAGAGATTTGAAGAACAGCTCAGAGGGCAGTGCCGTCTTTGGGTCACTAGATTTGACGATCTCATCTTTTGTGGTTTCCATGCGTCTTGCAGATGATTGAAGGATTGAAGATGTTCTGAAGGTCAAGGAGTGGAATCAAAGAAGAATCGAAAGCGAATATTTGCGGTTTGGTGAAAGATGAGGAAGGAGAAGAGGAAGAAGAATTCAAAGAGAATGAGCAAAATTAAAGAGACTCAGTGCGAGCGAGAATTTGGGCTAATCAAAAAGCTCGAGTTTCGCAGACTCTTCCTCCTCACAGACACAGCTTCAAAAGTGAAGATAAACAGGACCAAAGAACAAAGAACAGTTTAGATTCAAGAAAGAAGGGAACAAGGAGGGGGTGGAGGACAAGGTGATCGTTGGAAGATGATGGACAACAGTGGGACCCAAAAGAAAGGAATCTTGAGGCATGACCGATTGGATATAGAAGAAAGAAAAGAATGATGAAGGAAGTGAAGGAGAGCGGGAGGGTCTAGAGGGATGAAGGGTTGCTTTGGCAAAGACTTAAATCTCTAGCTGAATCCGAAAGTGAGATGTGAGATGCAGCTAGACAAAATCAAAACGTTGCCTTTTTGATTTCAGGAACTGGTGAAGGATTTAGATCTGAAGAAAAAGTGTGAGAAGAACCAAAGGTAAAAGGTCAGTATTAGAATGTATAAACAAATAGGTCGATTGAGAAGCCACAATGAGATCGAATCAAAGTGACGTTATACACTCACGTATTGAGAGATCCACCTGAAACCTTCTCCATAGCCTTGACGCATGACGACTGAGCACATGAAGATCTCGATTGGGCGGATATCCTTGAGTGGGATCTTTCCCTGTTTGGCGAGAGGGAGAGAGAAATGAAGAATGGGCAACGTAGAGATGAGTACGAAGTCAGAACCTCGGTTTCCGTGTCCTGAAAAGTATCTCAATTGAGTGAAAAGGTTATGGGAACTCCAGAGAATTAAGCAGCCACAGAGGTTGACGAGTAGAAGTGCAATTCATTTGAATAAATGCCTCTAAAGACCAAGGCTCTCTCATTCGTCACTCTTCCAATTTCACTTCTTCAACATCATCTGAAATACCCTTTCTGATCAAGATTTCCCCCTCGAAAGATCTCTCAAACCAAAGCTCTACTCACCTTTCCAGTAGTTTGATACATTCCCAAAGCCTGTCTCAATTCCTCTTCGCTGACTGCACCTGGAGCGTCAATCTTGTTTCCAAGAATCAAGAATGGAACTTTTCCCAACTCTTCAATGCTCAAAAGAGCGTCCAATTCTCTACGAGATTCAGAAAAGCGTTCTTGATCTTGAGAATCCACTAGGAAGATGATTCCATCTACTTCTGGGAAATAATCCTTCCAAAGTCTACGAGCTGTTTGCAATCGATTAATGATGTTGAGAGACGTTTATGATTTGAATTTGGATTTGAAGAATCGAGAAATTGGTAGATCGTTGGATGATTTGAGATTGGAGGTCAAAAAGTGATTGGGAGAGGAAAGACGTGGATAAGAAAATCAGAAATGGCATCGAGATTCGTCATTCTGCCTCGAGAAACAAGAGATAACTAACCTTGTTGATGTCCTCCAAGATCGTATGTAGTGAATTTGACAGCTCCTACAGCTAGTTCTTCGGAGGCTATAGTTGCGAAGGAAAGGAGTAGAGATTAGGAAATCAGAGATTGCAGACTTGCACACGATAGCACTTCATTTGTGAGACTGAAAGAGTATACTGACTTGGATGTAGAGTTGGCTGAAGAGTTGCTAGACGATCATTCTTTAACATGTGAAGAAGAGTCTGAAGGGAGAAGAAAGAAGGGGAGGGAGATAGAAGGTGGAGAAGGTTTAGAATCTCCATCGGAATCTTTTGAGGAAGCGTCAAAGCCTATGGAGACGACTTGAGCTTGTGGAAGACATGATGAATGTTCGAACAAGCTGCAGAGAAGATGCAGTATCTGGATCCTCGAGGTGGAAGAGATGCTGGGTGATGTGGAACTGAACTTCTAAGCTGCTTTTCCTTCGAGCTCTCCTCCGCCCTCTATATACATTCTGGAATGAGCTGATACTATATCTGAAGTGCTTGATGATAAAATCCAATCGGGAAAAGAGACTTACAGTCTTTCCAGCATTGTCCAAACCCAAGAAGAGAATCTTAGCATTCTTGTGTGCTAGACCTGTTGGAAGTGAGAGACATGATAGAAAGAGCAATGAATGAATGATGAGTGATCCATCAATATAGAACGTTGAGTTTGTAGAGTGAGGACTGACCGAGTTGAGAGAGGATATCCTGGGAGAGAAGAAGCAAGGGGGAAAGGATGATAGTGGATAGATAGAGACAAAGACGTTGAACGTCAGTATCTCAATGCACGGACGAGATCTCAATTGATTCTCATCTGATAAAAGTATTTGAATTGATTTCTCTTCTCTCTCGACCCATTAGAGGATGGACTCTTGCAATTAGAAGATGTCTGTCCCTGTTGATCCTCTGCCAGCCAGCAGCTTCCTTCTCCTTCGATTCTGACTACGCACCCAGAACCAGTTTACGATGAACATGATTGATCTATTTCCAAGTTGAGTTTTGTTTCCAGTCTTTGCTGTGTTTTGATGTTGTTCGTTAAAGGATGTCGTTAACGTTTAGAGTTTCAGAATCAACTGAACTTTCAAATCGTTTTCTCCTTCGTCAAAAAGTTGCTCGTCGTTCGCTTCCCTTCGAACATCTCCAAACTCTCATCTTCATCCATCATCTTTTTTTCAAATGTTGCTCGCAGAAAGAAATATCTGGATAGGGAAAGATTGAGATTCCTCTCACCAGTGTGGCGAGGCATCGAGCTTTGAAAGATAGATTGCGAGCAAAGGCGAGTTGCCACTTCTAGAGAGAGATAGAGAGAAAGAACAAGTAGAATGCAGAAGCAGGAAAAGGCAAAAGAAGACCAGTTCCGAGAAAATTGACGGGGTACAAATCAAGCAAAAACAGGGGGAGAGAAGGAGCATTGTTCGAAGAGGAGATCTGGGATACTGGGGATATGGATTCTATGTAAAGTGTAAATTTTGATTGTATGACAAAAAGAAAGGAAAAAAGCGTTGAAGAAAAGTTTCTAAAAAGAAAAGAGAAGGTTCCTTTGATTGATTCTATGATGTTGAAGAGGATCTTGCCTCTTCTCTCCAGAATTTCCCCCTTCTATTTTCTTGGGAGCTTCTATTTGCATTGATGGAAGTGGATTGCTAGGAACTATTTTGTTCTAAAGTCCGTACTTGAACATGTATAAGGGTTTCCACTAAATACTCAAACTATCCTTCTCTTGCTTGCCACTTCTTTTTTGATCTTTCCATCGTTTCCTTTCACTTCTCCATCTAAGGTAAATCCAGCACAGCTTTTACGGCACTAGTATTCAAGTATTCAGCAAACTTGGGTTGAACAAATAGAGCCTTAGCATTAACATAAGGATCCTTCCCATTCAATTCCTTCAAATCCTTCGAGATTGGTAAAATCTGACAAGCGACATTAGCTTTCCTATCTTTAGAATCGACTTTCCAAGTCTTAATAACGACAAATTGATTAGCCATTACAGGTTTTTTATAATCAATATTCAAATTTGCAGTCATACCAATTTTAGCAGGTAAAGAATAAAAGGCAGTTCTAGCCAAAGCTTCATCGACGATAGTAGCCAATAAACCACCATGAATGACATTATCATGACCACATAAAGATCTTCCCAAATGAATGATAACATAAGAATCACCTTCGTTACCACCTTCCATTTGAGCTCCATGAAAAGTCTTTGATAAAACCAAAGGATAAGTAGTGATTAAACCAGGACCACGAAGGGAACCTGCAGTTAAAGAATGTTGTCTTTGTTGTTCTGGATATTTGACATAGGGTCTTGAAATGATGTAATGTGGTTGTTCTTCAGAAGAAGATGGGGTTTCTAAAGAAGGAGTTTGAGTAGAAGGATTCAAACCTGGTAATAAATCACCCACTTTTTTGGAATCTGTAAAAGGAGTCGAAGATTTAGAGAGTAGATCTTTGACTATTGGTAGATTCATGATCTCTTGTTCTATACTCTGTACGTGGTTCTTTCCTTGATCTGAATCCAGAGATAGACGTGGTGGAGCTGGAGTTGGGAAAGCGATGGCTACTAGAGAAGGTGGATAGATTGAACCTAGGACATAAGTTGATGCACCGAATAGACCCAATAAGATTGCATTTAGTAGACTGTTTGATTTCCGAGGAGGTGAAGTAGAGGAAGTGGAAGTAGAATTGAATCGACAAGTCAAAGAAGTTGCAGATTGACGATGAAGATGAGAAGAAGAGAAGGGAAACAAGTTGGTGTTTATTTGCCTATGACATCGCCTTATGACTGAACTTGAGCTAATCATTCTAATCTAATCTATCTTCTATCTTCTATCTTACTCTTGTGCAAAAGATGGAGATGTTTGAGAAGATGAAGTTGAAAGCTTGAAAGTCTCATTTTGATCTCTCGGCTTTCTTTTCATCTTTCTTCCCTCTTTCTACTACTCCTTCTAATTCTCCCACCACTCTCTCCAAAATGACGTCAACAGCAGCCAAGATCCTTTCTCAATCAGCAAAGACACTGAAATTAGGAATGATTCCAGCCGATGGGATTGGTAAAGAAGTTCTTCCAGTAGCTCAAAGAATTCTCTCTTTGACTCCAGGTGCTCCCAAATTCTCCTTTTTACATTTGGATGCTGGTTTCGAACATTTCCAAAAGACTGGGAATGCTTTGCCTGATTCTACGATAAAGACTTTGAAGGAAGAATGCGATGGTGCAATGTTTGGTTCAGTCTCTTCTCCTTCTCATAAAGTTGAAGGCTATTCTTCTCCAATCGTTAGATTGAGAAAGGAATTGGATTTATATGCTAATATTAGACCAGTGGTGGGAGTTAGAGGTACAAAGGATGATGAGAAATGGGTAGATACTGTCATTGTTAGAGAGAATACTGAATGTTTGGTGAGTAAGAAGAGAAGAGAGAAGAGAGATGATCGGGAGATGGTGGAGTAGATGGAGAGAATTGGAATCAGTCATCTCGCATCTCTTCTAGAGAGAAGTGAGCTACTCTGGAAACATCTGATTAATCTCCTTCGATAGGATCCCTATCAAGAAAGGTCTCGGTATAGAAATCTGAACTCTCCCATCTCTCTCTTTTCTTCCTAATCAGTACATCAAATCAGAAACTTCGGAATCAACTCCAGAAGGTCAAGTAGCCAAAGCCATCAGACAGATCACCGAGAAGGCTTCAAAGAGGATCGGAAAGAAGGCTTTCGAGGTCGCCTTGGCCAGAGAGCAGTTGAGGAGCAAGACGGGTTTGGCAGCTGTGGGAGGGGGTGCAAAGGTCACTGTTTGTCACAAGGTGAGCAATGGTTGGAGATGGTTTGTCTTTTTCAAGCTTGAGTTTTTTCCCAAAGTGAAATCAGATCTCGTGCCAGAGAAGCTGCGACGAAGAGGAGCTGTATTCTGAAAAGGTCAAGCTTCTCTCGTCGAGCAAAGCCAGTCTCAAGATGCTCGACGAGAATTTTTGAGATTGATCTTCTTTCCCTGTCTCTCATCTATCTACCTATTCTCACTTTCTTCTTCCATCCCCAGTCAAACGTTTTGTCAGTCACTGATGGTCTTTTCCGTACCTCTGTACGATCGATTCATGAAGAAGATGCAGTTTCAAAAGGTGGTCCAGGAAGATATTCCTCTATCAAATTGGATGAACAATTGGTTGACTCTATGGTCTATAGATTGTTCAGAGAACCTCATGTTTTCGATGTAGTCGTCGCTCCAAACCTTTATGGAGATATCATTTCTGATGGAGCTGCTGCTTTGGTAGGAAGCTTGGGTTTGGTGGCTAGTGTTAATGCTGGAGATAACTTCTTTATGGTGAGTTGAAGAGAGAAAAAGAAATTCTGTCATACCGAAGGCAGTTATTCTATTTTGTCGAGGACTCAATTAGTACTCTGTTTTGCTGATCAAACGATCTCTTTTTCTCTTATCTCCTCCTATCTTCTCTACCGCAACTTTGCTCTTCTCTTTCCATTCCTTCTGAAATCTTCAACTCTTCTCAAATCCTCATCACAGGGAGAGCCAGTCCATGGATCAGCTCCAGACATTGCAGGACAATCCAAAGCCAATCCAATCGCTTCCATCCGTTCTGCCGCCCTTCTCTTGGAATACATGGGTTATCCAGAACCTGCTCTCAAGATCTACAATGCAGTAGACTCTGTTTTGAGAGAAGGTAAAGTCTTGACTCCAGATCTACCTGGTGGAAGTAGTACCACTACAGAAGTCGAGGAGGCCGTTTTGAAGGCTTTGGGAGCTTGAGAAGACAGTGAATAGGCTGTGATTAGATGTGTTGGATGGACGATAGAGTAGTGGGATGGATGGGGAAGATGGAATTGTGGGGAGAAGGAGTGAAACAGTAGGATCAGGACATTGAAGAAATGGGAAAAAAAGTTATACACTTCTCTCAAAAAAGAAGTACGCTTCCATCTTGTCTTTCTTTATCAGAAAGTGTCTAGTAGTTGGTTTTCCTCCAGTAATCTATCTGATCTTCGAATCGATCAATGAGAAGTCGCGTTGAACGACGATGAAAGCGACATTTTCAGCGACGCTCTCCAGACTAGCTGCTCCCCCCTTTCGTTGAAGTTGGAGAGTGATTTCCTCTTTCCCATGATTGTTGCAGTAAGGAGAAGACGAAGGTGCACTTTTGCAGCAAGGAGGTGGTTGGCCTATGTAAGGAGATCCCTCGGACTTGATTTCAGGGACGGAAGAGATGACGATATCGAGATTCGAAGACCCCCAATATTCTTCTCGTTTGTCTCTTTCTTTATCGATTATCTTCACTTTCTTTCTTTCTTTCTTTCTTTCTTTCTTTCTTTTTTGACATCTACAAACTCGAAAAGAGGATACTTCAGAGGCGAACAACTGGAAGAGACCTCACCCGAGCCAAGGGACGAAAGCGACACAGAGGAATCTTAACCTTTCAAGCCGTCATCAAATTGTTACTGAGTCTTATACTTACATCTTCAACTCTACTGCTGGATTGATCATCATCATCAATGACATCTACATTGACCAATTCAAGCATTCATCAAGAAATCGAACGATTAGGGGACGGACCTGAAGCTAGTCAAGAAGGAGGCCTTGCTCCCATCATTCCTAATCCTGCTTCTACTTCTACTTCTTCTTCCTCTTCTACTTCTGATAACATCAACAACAATTACTCAGCAACAAGTAACAACATTCTATCTCCATCAACCTTTTCCACTCCGCCAACGAATCATCAATCGACGTTCAGCAATCCTTCTCCTTCCTCTGCTCCTACAGCCGAATCCCCATCCTCTAATCCAAACGATTCTCCCACTACTCCCAACCAAGGTCTACCTTCTCTACACTCTCAATTCAAAGACAAGGATAAAAAGTGGAAACAAATGTTCAAATTCGGTTCAATCGGAAGGAAACACTCGAATGGCAGTCAACCAGGAACTCCAACTTCAGAGAATCTCCAATCCTCCTATCCTCTACCTTCCACCACAGACAACTCTTCCAGCATTCCATCTGCGGCTCCAACTTTAGCTCTACATTCCATGGGATCTGGTAGCATGGGTTTCCAACCAATGGTCGGAAGTACAGTGGTGGAAGATCCGAATTCTCTCTCTCTATCCAACGACAGTCAATCCTCTTCAAACGATCAAACTCCAAACACTTCTTCAGAGAACCAGAACCAAACTTACAATCACAATCACAAGAAATCTTCACAGAAATCAAGTTCAAACAGTCCGCGCGCTGCCTTGCAACCTGCAGTGGAAGTCTTGAATTCATCTTCCAATCTCACTGTTCCTGATGGCAATGCCTCTAACGATTCCGCAAGTGGTGCTCAATCAGGTCAGAGGTCTGGTTCAGGTGGTTCGGGTTCAGGTTTCGCTGCTAGGTTGTTGAGAAGAGTCTCTTCTGCTCCAGATACCAATAAGTTGTTCTCTGACGGGAACGATGGCTCAGGAGTGGGAACTGTAGCTGCAGCAGGAGGAGGGGGATTGGGAAGTAACGGACGTAACAATAAATCTGGTGCTCCAACTTCTCCTTCAACTACCACTCGTAATGGTTTCTTATCTCCTTCTGAAAACAATCCAGGAGGTGGTGGTCATTCTCAACACGTCTCTGAAGGTTCACCTTCGAATCAAGTCAGCTCGGTAAGAAGGGAGGATGGTTTCTTCCCAAATTCACCAGTCAGAATGGATTCCACCGCTCTGTCCTTTTCTTCAAAGGATTTCGAAAAGGGTAGGAAATCACCAAATAAGAATAAGGATGGTAGTAGTACTCCAAAGAGTAAATCTGGCATCTTGTTCCCAGGTTCAGGTGGTAGATCCAAATCTGGTGGTTCGAAATCTAGTCAATTGAATGGCGAAAAGAAATTACCTTCAAGCCTTCAACCTCCTTCAAGTGCTGCTGGTCTAGCTGCTATTCAAAATGGTGCAAACCCTGGAAGTTCCTCAAATGGAAGCGTTAGTCCAAATGGTAGATCTAACTTTAGAAGGACTTATAGTTCCAATTCCATCAAGATTAGAGATGTGGAAGTCGGTCCTAATAGCTTTAGTAAGGTCAAGATGCTTGGAAAAGGTGATGTTGGAAAGGTTTATTTGGTGAGGGAAAAGAAGACTGAGAAGTTGTTCGCTATGAAAGGTGAGTAGCACAAGAGCGAGGAGGGTGGGGGAGAGATTGCAGGATCGGAATGAGTGGTAGAAGAGGTCTTGTTCTCAAAGATCGAGATGATCTTTCAATATATCCAAAGAATTCTCAGCCGAAGAAATGGATACGTTTGAGTTCTTTCTTCTTAGAGAATCGTCTGCCAAGTCAGTCACTCACTGTCCTTATCTCCGTGCCCCTCTCTTTCTCTCTCCTCTCTCTCTACTCTTCTCCTCACAGTCCTATCTAAAAAAGAAATGATCAAGCGTAACAAAATCAAGCGAGTGATGGCAGAGCAAGAGATTCTAGCGACGTCGAATCATCCTTTCATCGTCACTCTTTATCACTCTTTCCAATCCGACGACTACCTCTATCTATGCATGGAATACTGTATGGGAGGTGAATTCTTCCGAGCTCTTCAGACGAGACCTGGAAAATGCTTGTCGGAAGAGGATGCTAGATTCTACGCTGCAGAAGTTATCGCTGCCTTGGAGTATCTTCATCTGATGGGTTTCATTTATCGAGATCTCAAGCCAGAGAGTGAGTTTTTTTGTTGAATATATGCGTCTAGTTCGACCTCAACTTGGCCTATTCACTGACTCATCCTATTCACTTTTTCCTTTTCGACTCTTTTCAGACATTCTTCTTCACCAATCTGGTCACGTCATGCTTTCAGACTTCGATCTTTCTGCGAGAGCTACTCGTCGTGGTGGCGCTCCTGCTATGATCAGACAAGCAACTCCCAATTCTGCTCCTCTAGTCGACACTCGTTCTTGTACAGCCGATTTGAGAACCAATTCTTTCGTCGGTACGGAAGAGTACATCGCTCCAGAGGTCATCAAAGGTTGTGGACACACAAGTGCAGTCGATTGGTGGACTTTAGGGATCCTCATTTACGAGATGATCTTTGCAACTACACCATTCAAAGGAGCTTCAAGAAATGCTACTTTCTCAAACGTAATGAGAAACGAAGTTACATTCCCAGAAACTACTCCGATTTCCTCTTTTGGAAAATCAATGATTAGAAAGCTTTTGATCAAGGATGAATTAAAGAGAGCTGGAAGTCAATCTGGTGCTTCTGAAGTAAAGACTCATAAATGGTTTGCAAATCTTTCTTGGGGTTTATTGAGGAATTTGACTCCTCCTATCGTTCCTGCCTTTTCGAACGGTTTGGATGCAATCAATTTCAGAACTGTTAGAGAAAGTAGAAGTTTGAATTTAGATGGTCAAGGTGGTTCTGGATCTGGAAGTAATAATTTAGGTCAGAAAGATGGTAAAGCTGATGTCATTAGAGCTAAAGCTGGAAAGAATAACGTTGGAGATGAAGAAGGTGACGCTGTCGTCGCGAATCCTTTCAGCGAATTCAACAGTGTCACTCTTCATCATAGTGAAGAATAAGAATGATCTCTTGGTTCATCAATAAATTTTTCAAGACTATCTTCTCTCAAGATCAATTTCATCAAAATATAGAATCTTACTTCTTTGTTCATTCTTTCTTCCATCTCGGTTCAAGCGTCACTATGGTTCAAACGTTACACTGTCTTTACTTCTTCTTTCAGTTCAAGTCTATAGCTCTACCTTTCCTCTTTTCAACTCCATTTGATTACTCTTCCAGGTTCGTCTTTTTTGAGATGATCATCGTGAAGCAAACAAGAAATCTAAACGAGAACGTAAAGGTTGACTTCAAAGGTATTTTCCCCATTCTTCCATCAAACCTCAGTACAATTCAAATACTTCCAAACAAATTTGCCGTCGTGGTCATCATTCGTAGCTCTGAACAGTCCCAACATCTCTTCCAGACATCTTCAAATCTGAGCCGTCTCTCTCTCTCTCTCTCTCTTTTTCCTCGGTTTCAAGACTCAAAATAAGATCAGAACAAAAGTCTCCCTTCCCCTCCAAATCCATCGACTCTCTAAACGCAGTATGACTCCTTCAAATCCAAGATTCAGATCACACCTTTTCTCCATGAGCCGGCTCTTTCTATCAACTCGTCTCTTTTCTCTCTCTTTCGAATCTTTTCTCGTTCTCCTTTGAGCCTTCGTGATAGAAAACGAATCTTAAACCTTCGTTCTTTTTCACCTTTGTGTGGAGATCGAAGAAAAGGTCGTCGCCTCTGAATGTATGTCTCTCCCCCTTTACTTTATTTCTCAATACCACATCTTACTGCTCTTGTTTGTTTCCAAGTCCTTTTCTTCCCCTTTTCTATCCTTCATGTCTTTTCTTTGTTCAAAATTTGAGAACATCTCTTTCTCATCTCTTCTACCAAAATTGCCCCCCTTTTCGCTTTCAACACCCTTTCTCTCCCTCTCTCTTCACGCTCACTCTCCCTCTTTTGCGATGTCAATCCTGTTATCACTACTGTCAATACATCAATCACCCATTATGTTTGATCTATCAGCTGTTTCCGGTTGACGATCTACACGAGCGAGTCTAGATCAGTTTTGCAATTTGCTGGACGAAAAGTCGAAGGATTTGCTTCTTTCTGCTTCTTTCCCCCAATCACCTTCATCATCATCAACTCGAGTCTCGACAATGGATAGCGCCTTTCTGGAAGATCTTTTCCAGAACAATCCGCGAGTTTCTCAGAAGAAGAAGGACTCGATCAAGAAAATCAATCCGATCAAAAAAATCAAAGAGGAAGAAGATCTCAGCAATTCCAAGCCAAACATCCATAATCTGCCACCGGACCTCTTCTTTCTGTTATCAAGGAACATCATAGAGCCAGCTGAGAATATCGGAGTCAATGATTATTCCGAAGAAGAAAGGGAGAGAGCGATTCGGTCAGTGCCATCAAAGCAAACTGGAATTGCTTCGTGATTCGTCCTCTGCTCTGCAAGAAGTGTTTCAACTCTACTGACCTTCTATTCTCTCCTCGTTCTTTGCTTACGCAGATTGAGAAACTCTACTCTCAGAGCTCTATCGTTGGGTTGCTCTCGGGCTTTTCGAAACTGGTATCCTTTCTTGATGGAGAATGTTCGAGCTACGCCTTACCAGCTTCTACTCCTCTATCAGCTGCTCAACTCTCACCCTGAACAAGGTGCGTTGGTTAGATCTCTCCATATCAGAGATCAACCATACCAAGGGTTGACTCGGGCGGAGGAAAGGGTGAGTGCTGGGCCTGAATCCAAAAGAGTGGCTCACCTTTCGATGCTCTCTGCTCCCACTTCTGTTCTCTAATTCCCTTCTCAAGATTTTCAATGAAACTCTTCGCGACGTAGACGACAAATATGGAGACAGTGTTAAATCTTCAGACCGGCACGGAAAGAGAACCGCCGAGTTGGTTCGACTCGCTGAAGGCGAAGCATTCAGTCGATTGACAAACGTCGAGACTGCCATCGTTTCTGATGATGAGTGGGCTTTCCCGGTGGTTCCCAATATCCCAGGCAAGCGGGTTCCTTATCCATTCCTCGACACTCTGAAACGAATCAAGGTGTGCAGCAGAGGAGATAAGGCAAAAGAATATTTCTCCTTAAGAAACTCAGTTTGGATCTTAACTTTCTGTCCCAATCTTACTCAAGCAGTTTTAGGTTTCACTGTCACTTCAGCAGATTATCGTTTTTTGCAGGATCATAAAGAAGGTTTAGTAGGGAGGAGTAAGGTCAAACAATTAGCCTTTGAGGCTCTCTTCGAACATTCCAAACGCAGCCCTCGCTTCTGGCAGGAGAGCGATAGAATGACTAGATGCATATACGACTTCTTACTTCTGACAAGTTGTTTGGACTCGTTAGAGATAGTATCAATTCAGACCCAAGGTCCTTATATGGCAAGTGTCAACACTGGATGTTTAGCCGCCCTAAACGAATCATTCGAAACTCTGAAACACCTAAGACTCCTCAAAATAGATGCCGAAAACAACGGATCGGAGGAATCATTTTTGGATCTATCCAAGTTCAAGGCTCTGAAGATTTTGGCCGTGGATCTCATGGCTCTGGTTGGTCTGGGAGACTGGAATTCAAATCTTATTCCACCAAATTTGGAGATGGTACAATTGGTCTGTTATGATAGTTCCCCAGCTCAGACTCCTTCAACGGTTTATAGAGAAGAACTAGTTTTGATTGACTGTATTCAGAGGTGTCGCTCATCATTACCCAAGCTCAAAACTGTCGTTGTCCCCTCTGCTCCGATTCACTACACCGGTCGTCAGCTCTCTCCTTCTCTCCACAATGAATCCAGCTGGTTGAGAACCAGGGAAAGCTCAAGAAACAGTGCTCTCTTCGCAGATGGAAAGATCAAACTCAGAGTTCTCGGGCCGAATGAGTTGCTAGGAGACGAAGGGGAAGTCTGTCTGTCTATCTTCGGCTGGATTCAGTCGTTCTGTTACTGATCTATGTATCTCGATTGATTTATTGTCTCCTTTACTCTAAGTTATGTGTGAAATATACAAGTGTGTGAGAACAAAGGAGTCTGGACTTTGAAATTAGCAAGAACTAGAAGGCAATGATTATGAGTGGAATAAGAATGACGTGTATGATGAGAAACGAAAGGGAAGAAGGGAGCCGAACGAGAAGAGTGATCTATGTTGATTGTAGAGAGGAAAGTCTCTAGTGATGTTGATTGGAGAAAGCCCAGCATTGAAAAATACGGACTCGAATAGTACGATTGCAAAGAGTTCATTGAATTGAGGCAAGAAGCATCTGAAGGCAAAAGAAAGGTTATTCGAAAGGTATTGAAAAAGTCTTGCGGCGTTTGAATTGCTAACCAAGGCTCCTGTATGAGATAGAGAGAGAGAGAAACTATCGTAGTGACCTTTACTCGTCGTCATCTTCAGCATCCTCTGCTTCTTCTGGATCTTCTTCTTCTTCAGGCGGATCCTCCTCCTCTTCTTCGGGTTCTGCCTCTAGACTGGCATCGATAGCTTCGTTGACCGCATCACTGAAAGAGTCAAGAGAGAAGAGAGATCAAAGCTGAGAGTCAGAGATGGATGTATGCGCAGAGACTTCAATTTTCTCAATCATACTCACGCTACCGCATCACCAATCGCATCCGCCAGAACTTCTATGTCATCATCTTCAGCATCCGGATCCAAAGCGAGGACGACGCTGAACAGAACGAGAGAGAAGATGGAGAAAGGAACGAGAGAATCAGTAAAGTGCGAATCTCGATTGAACTTTCCAGCTGAATCAACGAAGGAAAACTCACTCTTCTATACTTTCGGAAGCAGCGTCTGCTATAAGAGTGACGAGATCGATGATCTCTTCTTCGCTCATATCCGCCAGACTAGGAGGATCTTCTGGAGGATCTTCTGCATCTGCGTCGCCTTCGGCTTCTTCAGGTTCAGCTTCAGGTTCAGCGTCTGGTGTTTCAGGTAAATCCAGATCTGCTCCTTCGACCTCGATTGTTTCATCGTATTCAGGTAAAGGTTCAGCATCTTCTGGAGGTTCAGCGGCTTCGCCCAAATCTAGATCTTCTCCGCTGACTTCAGTCATTCCTTCTTCTTCTTCTGGATCGACTTCTGGAGGAGGAGGAGCATCATCTCCTAGTTCCAAATCAGCTCCACTGACTTCCACCTCGCCATCTTCTGGCTCGAGAGGAATGTCGACGTCGTCAGCTCCTAGATCCAAGTCGGCTCCATCGACTTCCACAGTTCCATCATCCTCGATCTCTGGTAGAGGAGCTGGTTCTTCGTCAGCAGATCCAAGGTCCAGATCAGCTCCAGTGACTTCGATTTCGCCATCTTCTGGATCTGCAGAAGCGATTTCTTCGGGAAGACCCAAGTCCAAATCTGCTCCGTCCACTTCCACTTCTCCATCTTCTGGATCGATCGGATCAGCTGAGATTGAGCCTGCATCAACAGGACTTGCAGCGTCTGGAGGAGTTTCAGAAATTGCATCTGGAGGAGGAGGAGTGATTGGATCTGGAGAAGTGGGCGGCGGAGAAGGTAGAACTGCAGCTGGAAAGAGAGCTTCTGCACCGGCCATCGCAGAAGCAGATGCAGCTGTACTTGCTAACTTGGAAGCATCTTCGAGGTCGATCATGACTGCATCTTCTGGATCCACAGGAGCAGCGTCTGGATCGCTGGCAGCGGCAGCTACCTCCTCGTCATAATCAGCTTTGGCTTGAACGTTGAGAGCTGCCATTGCTCCCATAGAAGCATCATAGGCAGCCTTGTAGAGCAGAGCTGCGAAGGCATCTCGAGCTGAGGACGATAGAAAGATGCAGAAGTTAAGTCAGAACCTTGATCGTCGAGAAATAATAGAGAGAAAGAGAAAATGAGCAATTCAGGACTCACGAGAAAGAGGAGGACCAGAAGGAGGTGCAGATGACGGAGGAGGAGGAGCTGTTGAGAATGGTAAGTCGGTGAGAGAGAAAAGAGAGAGAGAGTCGGTAAGAGACGAAGCGAGAAGGGTGGATCGAGAAGGAGATTCTTTTGTTCGTTCTTGAACAGCTCGCACCATTCGGATTGACAGCTCCAACTCCACCCGAAGAAGCGCTTGCTCCTGGAGCTACTCCATTCGCAGACCCATCTTTCACTCCGTTGACACCACTTCCATGAGCTCCAAGACTTCCCAATGCAGGATTGTCTGGAGAAAGTGATCCCAAAGGAATCGAGATGGGACCACCTGGAATCCAGCCGAATGGTCCAAAGTTTGACTGACCACTAGCTGGAGAAGTGATTCCAGCTGTTGGACCATTGAAACCAGGAATCGTGCCTGGAGGAGAGCCAGATCCGAATGCTGTGACGGGAGAATTTGGCCCAGCTCCAATGGAGGGAGGGCCATTCGAACCACCTGCGAATGGAATTCCACCAGAACCAATGATCACTGGAGAGCCAATAGGACTAGATTTCGAGGGATCGAGAGGATTGAAAGGACTGGAAGAAGACGAAGGTCCGTTGGGAGAGTTTGGCTGGTTTGAATCTCCTGAAGACGATCCAGGAGTTTTGACTCCACCACCACCAATTCCTACAGCACCATCTGCTCCTCCTCCTTGACTTGCGGAAGAAGGAAGTCCTGGTATGACGAGACCATCGACGACTTCACTTTCTTCCCAAGCTCCAATTTCTCCATCTTCGCTCTCTCCTGCTCCAACTCCGATCTCATCACCACTTGAGTCTTCCTGATCGTCTCCAGAAGTACTGGAGCCTGAATCGTTCTCTCCGATAACGATAGACGGATCATCACCAGCATTCTCTGGAAGATCATCGTCTAGCTCGTCGTTTCCAATGATCACAGACTCTCCCTCTTGAGTCGCATCAGAAGCATCTGCAATTCCTGGTAAACCATCAGCTCCCGATTCGATATCTCCTTCCGAAGAGCTTCCAGAAGTCGTGGAATCTGGATCGATTGTAGACCCGTCCTCTACAGAAGTCTCGGATCCAAGTCCCTCTTCGACAGAAACTGAACTGCCATCATCAGTCTCATCGGAGTCAAGATGCTCACCTATTACGATAGGTTCCTCAGTTACTTCTGCTGCTGACTCGTCTGCCGACGTTTCTTCTGGAACTGGAGGAGGTTCTTCTATTTCCGGAGGAGAATCTGGAGTTTCTTCGTCTGGAGGAGCCAAGATGATTTCTTCGTCTTCCGAATCTTCTGAATCTGGAACTTCATCTCCTGAATCGTCAGAGCTGAGAGGGGCTGCGACTGGAATTGGAGATGGAGGACCGATAGGAGTAGGAGGTTCCGAAGTAGGTTCTTCATCTTCAGTCGAGGATGGATCGTCTAGAACGACTGGCTCTTCGTCGGAAGGATCGGTTGGTGGTGCTTCCTCAGCTCCAGGTTCTTCCTCGGGAGGTTCCAATGTGATCTCAGGTGGTTCTTCTCCAGTGGTCGAATCGACTGGATCGGCAGTGACAGGAGCATCTTCTGGTTCAGATCCAATTTCGAAAGGGACGTCTCCTTCAGCAGTACTTTCGCCCGATTCTGAAGGATCCGAGGGATCTAGAGGAACTGAGAACCGAGAAGAGATGTGAAAGAAGAGGACACAACGAGTTAGTAAGAAGAAATGATCCTCGAATGTATGCGCTCGTTTTCGTCTCGACTGAAATGTCTCGAAACTCACCAATGATCGAGTCCTCTTCGCCTCCATCTACGCCAGCTTCACCAACTTCATCTACCGGTTCGATCTCTATTCCACCAGTTGCTTCATCTCCTCCTGGAGTATCAGCACCTGTTTCAGGAGCGGAATCAGCGATAGGATCAGGAGCTGGGATCTCAATTGGCGAATCTCCGCCTTCTTCCGGAGTCGTTCCAACTGGAGCTGGAGCAGAAGCATCTTCTCCTCCTTGTACAGGTGAGTTTCCATCTGGAGAAGGTTCAATTGAGATGGGAGCATCTTCTCCAGACGTAGAATCGGGTCCATTCGAGGTTGAAGAATCGGCTCCTCCTGTTCCAGCGTCAGCGTCAGCACTTCCAATCGTAGTCCCCGAGGAAGGATCTCCAGCTTTGCCGTTGGGTGTATTCGATTGATCAGTTGAAGCTCCAGCATTTGCTGAGTCTCCAGTAGAGCTCGTTGAATCATTTCCACCGCCTCCTGCAGCCGGATTTGAAGTAGCAGTATCGTCAGAAGAATCTCCTCCACCAGCTGCACCTGGAGCACTAGAGTCTGAAGGAGTTGAAGTTCCTTGGTCTCCAGCATTCCCAATTCCAGTATCAGCTCCTTGACCACCAACTTCTCCAGCTTGATTCGAACTCTCTCCACCTGCTTTGGTGTTTGAAGAATCTCCTTTGGAGGCAGTCGAATCTCCACTATTCGAACTTGAAGTTGAAGAACTCGTAGAAGCAGTTGAAGTCGAAGTCTCTGTTGTTTTGGTTCCATCTGAATGACCTACGGAAGTACTACTCGTTTCATGACTAGACTTGGAGTGAGAAACTTTGTGACTTGACTGCTGATGATGCTCCGACTTGTGTTTATGATGCGAGGAATAGTGTGACGTATGATGATGATGTGAGCTATGATGTGAAATATGATGATGATGAGAAGAGGTGTGATGAGTTGAGTGATGATGAGATGAGTGGTGATGGTGAGATGACGTTCGATGCTTCTGAGAAGTGTGATGCTCATGAGATGATTGATGTTTGTGAGAGCTATGATGAGAGCTATGATGATGAATTGAAGTCGGTTTAGGCTTGTGATGATGCTGAGAAGAAGTCTTGTGATGTTTGGTCGAATGAGGTTGATGATGATCCTCCTTTTTCTGAGAGGTCTTATGATGAGTCTGTTTAGGATGATGAGCTGAAGTCCGAGATGGAGAGTGATGCTTGGATTGATGACTTGGATGAGCTTGTTTTGAAGAATGATGTTGATGATGAGTAGACTTTCGAGAAGAAGAGTGATGAGTTGATTTAGGTTTCTGATGCGAAGAATCCTTGTGCTTGCTGGAATGACTTTGTTGATGATGACTTGTCGTTGAATTGTGATGATGACTAGAAGAAGAAGTCAGGGTTGGTTTTCCATGATGATGAGAGGAGGTTTTGGAAGAATGAGAATGAGAAGCGTGAGATGGAGAGGAGGAATGACTCTTCTCTCCGTGCTTTGAAGACTTTGAAGTATGATGATGATTTGAAGAGGAAGATTTATGGCTAGATTTCTTGCTGTGATCATCTTTATCATGAGCCTTCTTTTTGGAAGAATCATCCTTATCTCGATGGTGTTGATCTCCTTTCTCTTTCTCTCCCCCTCGATCTTTCTCTGTCTTCTTCCCTCGATGACTATCATCTTTCCCTTTCTCTTTATCTTTCCCATCTTTATGATTTCCATTTCTTCCTTTGTCCTTTTTCTCGTCTTTGTCATTCTCCCTCTGCCTATCTTTATCCTTGCCCTTTTTTCTCTTTTCTACAGCTCGATTTCGCTGCCTTTCGAATGAATCTTTGGCTCTCTTTGGCATCTTGGATCGCCAATTCTGTTGATTTGAATCTCCGTTCTTGATTGATTCCAGAGTAGATTGATCTAGTAGAGTTGAGTGAGTCTCCATTTCTTGATGTTCAGGATCCCAATCCAGAGCTTTCCTTCGATCCAAGATCCATGAGACTCTGGCAGACTCTTGAGTGCTTCCAGCTCGATTTACGACATCTTTCCCTTTCCCTTTCCGCTCTCTCACAGTCGATGTATCATGTTGAGGGTGAGTGGACCAGATGGTTTGAAAGAGACGATTGAGTAGACCAGCATCCCCACCTCTCTGACTATCCTCTACCGCATTTGGATTGGAAGTGGAAGATGAAGAAGAAGATGTTGAGAGGAGATCCGACGTTGTATCATCTCGTTTTGATTGTGGATTTGGATGGATTGAATTGTCTAGAAAGAGTGGATTGCTGGAAGAGGTAGAGATAGAAGTGGTGGAAGTGTTTGCAGTTGAAGATCCTTCTTCTGCCTCTCTCTCCCTTTCAATCTCCTTTCCCTTTCCATTCCTTTTGTCGACATGATTACTACTATTACTTATCGATGATGAAGATGGAGTAAAGAGATGAGATACTCTGGAAGAAGAAGAAGAAGAAGAGATCTCTTCGGTGTTGTGGTGTTGGTCTCGCTTGGAGATCTCGAACTGCTGATGCTCTTGCTCCAAATGATGACCTCGATGATTGATGTTTGGAGTTGATTTTATATCTGAATCCGAATCCAATCTACTATCTTGACCACCAATCGATTCACTGATAGCTTCACCGCTTGCTAGAGTTGGCTGATTCCTGCTTCTGAAACCTCCTAAAGGTGATGGTACAATAATAGTCACCAATCCAAGTACTAGAGTAGTCTTGGATCTGAATCTCATCACTTGATCTTTGCTATCTCCAACTTGAAGCCACTTCCCCCTTTCTCAATCTTCAAAGACCAAGTTGAGACAGAGGGTAAAGGGCTGGATGGAAGCTTTAAGGTACAGGTAGGTTCAATTTGTGGATCTTGATTTTGAAGGTGTCTCTGTATTCATTAACTCGAGTTAAAAGAGTGTGTCTTGCTGTTTGGTAGAAGGCAACCGAGTTGAAGTAAAGTAAAAGAGGGATTTGAAAAATGAGTGTGGGTAGAGTTTGAAGTAGAAGTAGAAGATGACCTCACTTCGCTCTGCAATAGCCAAGCCTATGCAAGAGGAGTTTCAAACAAGAGATCTTTTTTTTCTTTGCGATTTCGAAAAGAAGAAGGTTCCTGTAAGGGTGCTTCTTTCTTGGCCAGTCCGGCTCTTTTTGCAAGGGGAAATCTTCTGAGTTTGTGTAGATCTCAAAACAAACAAAGAGAGCATTCCCCTATGACGCAAATTAAGGTTCCGGAGTATTTCAATTCCAGCAATCTCCGTGGTGAAGAGACAAAGGATCGCAGCAGGAGAGAGAGAGAAAAACAAGGGATGGAGCCAAAACGCGCGTGGCGAATCTTTGTCTCAGACTGGAGATGTTCTTGCTCGAGCCAGTCCAGTTCGAGTCACACCTCCCTTTTCATTCAACATTCTTTACATATTGCCCTTAATGTTGCCGATCTTCAAGATTGGAAAGTTAGCGAGGGAGAAGGATCTTCTCACTTTAGATCCGTTTCTCTCCTTCGTGAGATCTTTCTTCAACCCTGACGTTCTTTTCTTCTCTCTATCTCAATGCTTCTATTCACCTTTTGTCTCTACCTCAATTGAAACACCTTTTTCATGATCGGGTATGTGAACATGTTCTCATCTTCACTCTCAGGCTCAACTCAACTCAACAAGTTAGCCACGAGCGCTCGATATGGCGAGACGAGAATCGAAAGAATGGGTGGCGAGTCAAGCCGACATCGCTGAAACTGTTTACCCTCTTTCCTTTAAGCTTCTCTACTTCAGGAGTCATGTAGCTCAGCTACCTTCTACTTCTCAACGGAGGGTGAGGTTCGTTCGAGCTTGCTCTCGCCTTCTGTGCGTCGCTGAAAGGTAAATGGAAAAACAACACGACTCAAATCGAGCCGTCCAGGAGCTTCCGTCGAATGATATCACTGATCATATTCTTGACGCCACTCTTCAGAGCATGAGAGGTTTTGTAGTCGAAAGAGATCGGACCTTCTCCGCTAGTCAAGTCCAAGGCGCTAGATTTTCATACCTCGTTCGATTTTGAACTGGATTTCTTCTCTTCCTTCCTCTTCTCTCTTCAGAAACATCAAGAACACATATGAAACACCACGGTTGGGGTCTTGAAGAGATCAAACTACCAGCATTCGGAACACAACCAACAGAAGGTGAGGTTCACCAACTCTCAAGATCTCAAGTCTCAAACGACAGACCGTGCGAAGCTCGATAGGGAATTTTCACTCACTTTGAATCTTCCTTCTAATGCTTCGAAGAGTTACGACTGTTCCTTCGATCCTTTTTCATTCTCGACTTGCCAGAGACTTATTTCGTTCAACACTACGTCTGCACCTCTCTACTGGCTCTTCTCCACGTTTGTGGCATTCTTATCGTCATTAGAGGCGTCAAAACTGGCAAATGGTGGCTTTTTCGGATTCAAGTGACCGAATCGAATCGTAAACTCATCATTCCGAATGGAACGTCTTGCTACGTGGTTGTAGAAGGATTTTACTTTTGGTTTTGGATCATATACACGTATTACAGTAGATCGATAGATATGGGACAGATGAGAGGAAGTTCCAGGTGAGCAACGACAAAGCCGAGGGAACCGAGCTGTGAGATGGGTTCTGGAGAGCAAAAGATGTTGATGCTGACTTCCATTCCTTTCCTTTCTCCGAACATCTCTCAAAACCTTAAGAGGCTACCTTCTAGTACTGGTCTGGTACGTGTGCTGGCTAGGCGCATGTAAGTCGAGTTGACGTGGAGAATGAAGGTCACATCGTTTCTGTCGATAAATGATTCAAGTTCTTTTCCATCTTTTATCTTTATTTAGGGCTTGGTGCAATCGGAACCTACTGGGTCGTGCCAGGAGCGGCTTTGAGAGAGTCTAAGAGCTCTATGGCTAGAATGATTCCTTCGCCAGTCGCTGTCAACTTTCTGGCGTTTGCCTTTCCGATCCTGCTTTTCTTGGGCGTGTTGATACCGAGCGTGCTTGGAGGCAGGCAGTATAGTGGGTAAAGAGATTGCTTGTCTTGCTCTCCGAGACTTCAGTCAAGACTCTGACGTTCTGCTTCCTCGTTGTCAACAGGTCGAGCATGGCATGAATGGAAGGACCTCGACCTAGTTCTACTTGCTCAACCTCCATCGGCTCCAATCTCTTCGGAACAGTCACAGACTGCTTTGAAGGTATGGAGAGATTTTGCTGAAGCCTACTTTCGAGTCTCTATTGGGTTCTGTCTTCAAACAATCGGGGCTATAGCTCTCTGAGTCACCTACATCTTCGTCGCGCTGTCCCTCATTTTAGTTCTGAAGGGACAGATCCGAGAATCGGAAATACTCTTTGCAAGCTTTAACGTTCCCATGTCTATCGAAGCGGTGGAGAGAAGAGTTCAGACTTGGAACTCGATTAGGAATCAGGAGAGTGAACGAGCTGCTGCAGAAGAGGAGATGAGGTGAGTTTGACCTCATTTTCTTGGATCCAAAGCCTTCAGCTTAAGGTTATACGTACTCTCTTGTCTTCTCCAGAGCCGCTCAGTCGACTTTCATTCCCTCAGTCACAGGTCAAATTGCACAAATTGCTCAGGCTGACAGTCCAGAACAGCGATCCAAGGTCCTTCGAGAAGCTCTATCGACTATCATAACGCTAGCTCTTTGCATCAACGTTTCCATCATCTTTTTCATAACTTGGTCTCTTTACGTAACCAGCAGCTGCTACGAGGTCGCCGTTCAAGGACCCGCTGCTCTCACTACGTTTCATCGAGCCTACCACTTGATTGCAGGTAAGTATCGACTGCTTTCATCAACGATCCATCTCTTTGACATTGAAATTGACTCTTCTCTCTTTCATTCCTTCACTTTTTCTCACCTCTAGCTTGGAATGGAACAGCATGCGGCGTCATTTCGTTCTACCTCATCTTGAACAGGACTTATCAGACATTCTTCGAGACGGCTCTTACTCGATCCATCAGTTCTTCCCTTGTTCGGGTTGCAAATAAGATACTTCCGAATCGAGCGAATCTCAAAACAGGGCATCGCAGTTGAGCTTCCTTTTTTGTAAATTATTGCGGAATGCCACTATTCGTTCACCTGCTTCTTGGAGCCTGAATTTGGACTCAGCGAGCCAGTCCAGATCATTCAGAAACGAGTCAAACGAGAACTGGAGTGCAGAAAGCTTGAAGAAGAGCGAGGAAGCAGGAGAGCCTGAAGGACACGAGGAAGCTCCGACCTAACACGAGGACAGCTTGGCTTGCAGAACGAAGAAGAAAACGGGATCAACTTCTCTTCTTCTCCTCTCACTCCATTTAGCAACATGTCTACAACTGACGATCAAGAAGAACTGGACCTACCCTTCAACTCTGACGGGCAGCGCGAATGGGATCTCTATCTCGCAAGCTCAGCTCATCCTTCAGTCCGAAAGTTATTAAAAGATCCATCCGTCAAAGGCAATGCGTTGGGAGAAGCATGCATCAAAGTCATCGAGACCCAACTCAACCTTCACGATTTCCAAAAGAGAATGGACAACTCTACCATCCACGATGTTTCCCTTCAAGGAGAAGGCAAGTCGGGCGATAAGAAGATCAGTCTGTTCGACCATGCAGCTATGAAGATTGCATCCCAATTGGGAAGAGATCCAGAAGAGGACGAGCAGCTTTTGAAAGAGTTGGAAAAGATACCTTCTATTCAGAAAGCTAGTAACCACTGGGATAGAATACCCTACGCCAGCAAGCTTCTGCTAGGAACTGCAGATGGGAAGGTAGCGCTCCAAGGCGGAGATCAACTGGACGAATGGTGAGTGTCTTTTTCGAGAAAGATCGCCAATTATTCAGTCACTTATTCGCATTTCACTTTTCCCCCTCGCAGGATCCAACGAAACGAAAAGTACATGAGAGCTAGGCTTTGCTTGGACGAGACTCCAACAAATCTTGAAGAACCGGAAGCCAAAAGAAGCAAGACTGCCGATCTCTCTCCTTCACCAGAATCTGTCTCTCCTGATTGGAAGCGATGGATGGTAGGGCTAGGAAGATCGGGTGATCTCGTCTTTGGATCGAAATCTCAAGACGGGATCAGAACCACCGAGAGACCTTCTCTCGAATCTTTGAATGGGATCAGATTGCTCGATGCAAAACGTGAAGCGCACATCAAGACTCGCGATCTCCAATCTTTCAAAACGACGTTCAATCATATGAGTGGGGATATTTTGAAGGGTCTGGACTGGAGTAACGTGTTGGTTGCTGGTGGAATGATTTTAGCAGCTCTAACTTCAACGACTTTGGAAGATGAAGAGAAAGCCAAAGCAGCAGATCTAGAGTGAGTTTTTGTTATGATACTCACAGATCTGTAAATTCCATTCAGAGATCTGCGAGTTCAACAGCTGACTCGAAACTCTCAACCTTTACAGTGTCTATCTTTTCGGTCTCAATGAAGAAGAAACGATCAAGAAGCTCCATCATCTGGAATCGACCTACGCTTCCAATCTACCAGAGGGAGAAACTTATGCAGTTCTGAGGAACTCTCGTACAATCACATTTGTACCTTCAAAGTTTCCAATCCGCAGGCTTCAAGTCGTCCTCAAGATTTGCTCCAGTCCAATGGAGATCTTGCTAAAGTGATTATCGAAGTACATATTGATTGGAGTAATGGTAGGAAGTCAAATCTAGATTGTTCTTCGATTGATTGATCTTTCTTCTTTTTCATTTTCTGTCTTCGTAGCTTTGACTTGGATCCAGTAGGAATGGGATTCGACGGAGAAGAAGTCTGGATGCTCGCCCGTGCAGCAAGATCTCTCGTCACTGGCTACACTTCTTTCACCATGGATCTAATCCACGGCCACTACCTCAACGATAGACGTGCCTCTCAAGACGAGAGAGTCTTCAAGTACGCTCGTCGTGGATATGGTATCAGGTTCTTGCCCTCGTACGTCGATTCGATCCTCTCCATCTCTCCAAACAAGCCCGATCCAGTCAAGACTCTCGAATCAATACTGGAGGATCAAAGGGAAAAGGTCAAGTGGTTCATCGCTGTTCAAGCCGGATGGAGCGACACTACAATCGAAGTCAAGCATTCAGATGTCGATTCCAGAGAGTATAGGTTTGCTGAAATGGGCGACAAGAACTGTCTCACCTCTGCTTCTCTATTCTTTCGCCATGTTGCTCTTTGGGAGCTAGCTCAAGCTGGCAAGATCAAGCTCGACGAATCTACAAGCTCTTTCTCTGAAGCTGTGTATCATGACGATCCTCTAGACTACAACGAAGGTCCTGATCTTGACTGGAACGAAGAGTTTTCTCTTGACAAGTTCAAAAGAATGATAGAAGAAAGTAATGAAGAGGAGCTGGGTCTGTTAGAATCGCATGTCCAGCATCTCTATGAGACTGAGCTACCTAGAGATTGGGAAGGTGGGTAGTGAAATAGAGAGGAGTCTCGCTTTCCAACCGAGATGGCTCTCGGTTTGCTTTTCTGACACTCTTTTTTGTCGCTCCCTTTTGAATCATTTAGATGAAGGTGAGCCAAAAACGGAATCTTTCTTTCCTCGTCTCGAAATTCGTCGTTCAATTGTCGAAGACCGTCTCTCCAAAGCTCTCGAACGAGACATCAGAGTTTCATTAGTAAGTCATAGTTCATCTTTTAATTTGACCTCTTGTCTGTTCCCTGACGATTTTCATCTCCTCTTTCAACTCCAAATCTTCAGTACGCTCCAGAATCATTCCTCAAGTTTTCTCAGTCCATCCTACCTGAAGGCTCCTTCGACCCAATCGCTCAAGCAAAACTTGAAGAGGAAAAGTTGTCCCTGCTAAAATCGAGACCAACTGGCTACTGGGGACGTCCTGAACCAGCTCCTGAAGTCGAAGCTGAATACAAGCTCGTTTATTGGACACGTAAAGGACCACTCTTCCAGTTGATCGATCGTCGAGTTGACGAAGTCATAGACATTCGTGAGGGAAATAGAAAACCAGGTCTACCTCGATTCTGACTTACTCGCATTTTGTTGACATTTCTTTTCGTATTTCTCTCTCTACACCTTCATTTGCTCATCTTCCTTCTCAGTTCACGCCTTTCGCAAAGGTCACAGCAAGATTGAACGAGATCTTCCATTGAGAGAAGGTCTCGTTCGTCGATTTCTGACGCGCAGGGCAGTGGCTCCCACTCTTCGTTCAGAAATGGAAGCCTTCAAAGTTTGGACGGAAGTTCAAATGCCAGTGAGTTTCAACCTGAGCTAAGCCCGTTTGCAATCTGAGCTAAACCCAACTGTTCTTCTATTCTCTTCATTTGCAGCACCATGAATCGTACTATCAAAACGATGAGGCGTGTTTCATGTTCAACGTTCCTCCAGAGATCAGAGAAAAGAGATTCGAGCTTACTGAAGAGGAGCTTCAAGAGATGGAAGATGAAATGTACTTTGGAACCTTCGAACTTTCATTTTGGCAGAAGGCACTCTGATGAACAGTATGGAAAGTTGGAAATCGATGACGACTGGACGGAGAAGGCTTTGTTGTTTCAATAGTCAATGTTGTTCGAATTTCAGTCGTGGTTTGTTTCGTGGTTGTGATTAAGACTGAGATGTGAATGATTGTATCTATTTGCTCTTTCGTCACTCTCGATTGCCGACGTCGAATCTCGATCTCAAACGATGTCAATCACACTGAATGCTGCTTCTGAGCATCCGGTGCTCTCTTTTACAAACGTGGACAGAAGCGAGCGAGAGTAATAAGAAAGGGGAGGTGAAATTTACTTTCTTGGATGAAGTGAAAAAACTTTGGCCAGACTTTCCTTCACCTCGATCCATCGCACATCGCACCGCCTCCCATTAAAGTCTTCAAGATCAAGGTTCGTAGATAACGGATTCAACATCCTAACACCGAAGAGGCGGAAGATTGCGCCCGACTCTAAATTTGCGGTTCGTCGATCGTCGATAGTCGATCATCTGGCTGAAGGTGTAGCTTCCATTGGGAAATCTTTCGGTGACATTTCTCCAGGCCGCCGCCAGTTGCTCAGCATTCGGTTTTAACGCTAGATCAAAGCTTGAGACCGAAAGCACTTGGAAGCAAGAGAAGAAAAACCTGGGGACAGGAGGTAAAATGCGCGCATCCTCTCAAGAGCTAATACGTCTCCCGGATCCATACTTCAAGGCTCCAAACCTCTAGAAAGATCGAAACGTTTTGTGACACTTCTTTGACATCTTGCTTGACATCAGAATCAATTGCATTTCGCTTATTGATCTTTTTGGAAGGGACTCTCGGGGTACACGATCGACTGTCTGGGAATCTCGGGGTACACAGATCTGTCTCCATCTTCACTTGAGTCTCTCACGGCCACGGCTTTAGGCCTTAGGATTCACTCTTCCGGATACAGTGATCTTACGTTGGCTGCGAGATTTTGTATAAATACCTTGTAACTTCTTTGATGAACTTGTCGCATCTCTCTCTCCAATCGTCTCCAAAAAGCTCACCGTCTTCAAGCTCAACGCAATGATGACCCCACCATCAATCGTTTTTGGCTTCGGTCCCTTTGGAAAAGGAGAAAAAGTCTCAAGCCTCACTGAAGCTCAAAAGTTCCTCGACGTTTTGAAAGCGAACAAAATCGACTCTGTAAGTGTCCTCATCGTTGACCTCATCTCGTGCTTTCTTCTACCCTGTTTCGTCTTACCTGCCGCTTGTCTTTCTTGATGTTTACTTCAGATCGATACCGCCGGCATGTACGACAACGGTGGCAGTGAAGAGTTCCTAGGTCAACTTGGAGCCAGTAAAGATTTCAAAATCTCTACGAAGGTTTTTCCCACTCCCTCGTCCCCTGGTGCTGGTGAGTCGAGAAGCGCGAACGGGTGGTGCTGATAGGCTGATGTAAAGTTCCCTACTTCTCTCTGACTTATCATCCGCTCGTGTTTCTATAGTTGGAAAAAGCTACACTCATTCGGCGGAGGACATTCATAGAGCGATCGACGACTCCTTCAAGGCTCTCCAAACCGACAAGGTAGACATCTACTATCTCCACGTTCCAGACAGAGATACTCCATTCGAAGAAGTGAGTCCCTGGAAAGACAGGAACAAGCTCTTGTTTTCACCTCTTTCGCCTTTTTGACGTTCTCTCATCTCTTCCTATGGCATCCCCGTTTAGACTCTGGCTGGGATCGACAAAGAGTACAAGGCTGGTCGCTTCGAGCGTTTCGGAATTTCGAACGTGAGCTTTCGCGCAAGATTTTGCGTGATAACTTTCTAACTTCTCGACTGCATCTTGTGTGCTCTCCAACTGACGGGCGGATTCACTCTTTTTCGCTTCTCGCAGTTCACCGTTGAAGATGTTCACAGAGTCCTTGAACTCTGTGAACAGAACTCTTGGATCAAACCCTCTGTCTATCAAGGAATGTGAGTCATCCTTTTTCACTCTGATCGATAGTAGATTCTCACCCTTCTGCTATGCATCTTTCTTCTTGCCAAAACAGGTATAATGGCATTCACCGCATCCCAGAAGATGAGGTCTTGCCACTCCTTCGCAAGAATAACATCAGCTTCTACGCCTATGCCCCCGCTGCGGGAGGATTCTTTGCTATGAAGAAAGACGAAGAGGTCGGAGCAGGTAAACGTTTTGATCCAAACGGTGGTCCACTTTCTGCTTGGTACAGAGGTCTATATTTGTACGAAAAGAACTTTGAAGCTCTTTCAGTCTTGAGACCAGTAGCTGAGAAACATAACGTTAAGTTGATTTCATTTGCCATTCGCTGGTGTTACTATCATTCTAGCCTCTCTGGAGACCATGGAGACGCAATGTGAGTTTAGACTTTAGAAGCTTGACTCTGACTTACTGTCAATCATCCTCTAAAACTCTGATGCCTTTCATCTCTATCGCTTCTAGAATTCTGGGCGCAACTTCGATCTCTCAGTTGGAAGAAAACCTGGCCGACATCAAAAAGGGCCCACTCGCGAAAGAGCTCGTCGATGCCATGGAATCTGCCGGGCAAGTTTTGAAGCAATAGTCGAAGTTGAAGTGGGACTGGGACTGATCTTCCAAATCGAGGTTCGATACTTTAGTAATTAAATTTTTAATTCGTTTGTGTTAACGTTGTTTGTGTTAAAAAGCTTCCGAGTGAATCGTGCTGTCTGAAACTCTGTGAAGGATTCTAAAGTTCGTATCCTCGATCCTGTCGCGCGCTTTTAGGCTTCGAGTCTGAATGTCAAGAAGAAGCTCCCTCGATTGAATCCTCAAAAGGCGACAAGAACAGAGCAGATTCAACGATGGTTGATTCCATTGACTGTAGTGACGACTCTTGAATGGATGATGCGACAAGGAAAAAGACAAACTTAAGAGTCAAATGAAAAAAACTTCCAACTTCGCATTGATTACTCTTCCTGTTCTACATCGTTATACATTTTCCCAGTACAAGTTTTGGTTCCACATCTACAACGATGAGGATTCGGACCTGTTTTCTTCTCCTCCAAGACAAGTGTATCTGAACCATTCTCCTCTCTTGGACCACGATAATTGATACAAAGCTCTTCTCCCTTTGCGATATCTCTTAAAGCAAAGATAGCCAAGACTGGAACTTCTTGATCTGTCGAAATGAATGTTGAGATTACTGCTAGATTTGGCTCGCAAGACTGGGAGAAGGGAATGATGAGAGACGTCGATAGGCAAAAGTTGAGTTTTGGGATAGTGGAAGTAAAAGTATGATCGAGACACTTTGTCAGGATCTTCTCGTGTTTACTGTTCAGTTTCCCATCAAATACCTACATGGTTTAGAAATCTATAGACTCCTCCTCTTCGGGTTGGATCGAGGCAATAGAGAGGTTGATTTGAAGCCGTTTCATCGTCCTCGTTCATTCTTGAAGAATTCGAGAGAGAAATGGGATTTGCAAATGGGCAATACAGAGAGAATTCAAATCAGTAACGTGGTTTGGATTGAAAGGAAGCATCAAAGAGAGTGGCCTTGTGTGTGAACTTGAAGCAACGAAGCAAGACTGCGTGTCATCGATTCTAACTCACTCTCGTGGGTATTGTATCAAATCATAAGCGTATTCAATGAAATCCTTCAAACCTTTAGTTTTACCAGCTTCTTCCAATTGATTAATTCTATCCAATTCCTTCCTAGTGATTTCCTTATTTTCTTCCAAAGTCAAAACCTCACCCGAAAAGATTCCCACAAGAGTTCCTTTGATAACATCTTGATCAGCCATTAAACCCATTCCTTTATTTTCCAATTTCAAAACGACCAAATCAATCCTAGTCAATAAATCATTTGAGATCATTCTAGAAACAGGTCTATGAAAACATTCCGTAATTTCATATTTCCTAGTTAAATTATCATGAACTTTACAATCCGAAGGATATTTGATTCCTAATTGATTTTTCAAAATCTTATCAGTTGGTCTTTCTAAACCTTCGAAAAGAATAGGTGGTAATCTATAAGAACCATTTTTGTTCAGAATTGTAGTTTTAGCTTTTTCTATCCATGAATCTTTTAATAAACTTTTTCCTGTTTCTCGATCTCGATAATAATAACAACAATCATTATGACAATGGTTTTTGAGATTGGATCCATTCTTTTCTGGTGCATCTAAAGGTTCTTTTCTTAAGACTACTGCATCTGGAACGCCTATTCCTCTCGGTGAATTAGGATCTGGTTCCCAATTTGAAGGAAGATGTTTGTTTGAAAATGGTCCTAGAATGACTCTTCCTGAGCCTTGCTTCAGACATAATACGTCCAATTTCCTTTGTAATTCCTTTCTTTCCAATGCAGACTTTTCATTGTAAAGCTCTTCCTCTTCTTCATCGTCCACCTCTATCTTTTCTGATTCTGATGGATCGAATTCTTTTCCTTTGACTGGTCTCTTTCCTTCTCTCGGAGCAACTTTTCTCGAAGATGGTGGAGGAGGAGCTTTGATTCCACTTGCTTTAGGTCGTTTGGGAGGAGAACCATCTGCAAGGAAAATGACACTATCATCATCACTATCATCTTGAGGTTGATTCGAATTTGGAGTCGAAGGATATATCTGATTCTGGATCTGAGAAGAAGGACCACCTTTTGCTGATCGAGGTTGCATTTGTTGTGAAGAAGAAGAACTTTGGTTTCGATGCTGAGAAGTAGAGGAAGAAGCTTTCGCTACTGGCCTAGAGATAGAATCAACGACTGGAGCTTTATGAGATTGATGTGAAGAAGTACTAGCACCTTGAAGACCACGAGAAGAGTTTCCACCTTGAGTAGATTTGCCCGTAAGAGGAGGAGGAGGAGTCGAAGTGGTAGGAGGTGAAGTAGAAGAGGATGGATGATGATGATTTGATCTGGAACTGAGAGGCTGATCTCCCATTAAATCATCAGATTGAGAATGGTTTCCAGAAGAGGAAGCTGGAGAGGAATTGATAGCAGGTTGTGAACGAGAAGGTAGTGTCGATTTTTGATTTGAACCTGGTTCTGTCCTAGATTGAGATTGGGACTGGCTTGAAGAAGGTCTCTTTGATAAAGAAGGATTTAAATTCCTACTTGATGATTGACATTGAATCTGTGAAGAAGAAGCTCGTATTCCATTTCCATTTTCATTCCCATTTCCAACCTTGCCTTTATCCAAACTTCTTCTCTCATCAATCTCCATATCGTCATTCGTCGAAGGTTTCAACCTTTTCCTACTATGATAAGAATCCAAATCGTCTTTTTGAACCCCATGATCCAATTTATTCTTTTTTGCCGAATAACTTCCAGTAGGTTCATATTCGTTTTGAGGATGAAGTTTAGACGTCGAAGCTCTCTGAGAAATAGACTCTCTCTGATCCCTATCTAAATCTCTTTCTGGTGAAAGGTCTCCAAACTGATCAAAATTGATTTTAGGAGGTAAAAACAAAGTAGCTTTACCTTTCCCTTTACTACTACCAGTCGCAGCATTAGCACTTTGGATTGGATCCAATCTTTTTTCCTCTCCTCTTCGTACCTCTGACTCTTTCCTTCTATCCGAAGGTGGACCTTTATTAATTAAACGCTTTATTGATTCTGGAGGAGATAATCTGATTCTTCTTGTGTTGTGAGGATTAGGATGATGATTTGGTTGAGAGTTCTTTATCCATTGATCGATTCTCTTGTTCTTGATTGAAAGTGAATCACCATCTCGATCTCGATCCGTTCCATTTAGATTTAACCTTTTCCTTTCCAATTCCTTTTGAGTTTGGTGGAATTGAATGGGCTTGTGTTGGTTGAGCTTGTTTCGAGATTGAGTCTGAGTAGAAGGGATGGCTTTGTTTGTTGTGGGTGGTCCATCCAGAATGATCACTGATGAACTCGAAGATGAAGAGGGCGAGGCTTCTCTCGCCATCAGGTAGAAGGTAAAGATGGGATATAGGAGTGAGAGTGAGAGAAGTAGAAGAAGTAGAGTAGAGATTGATGGTGATGGTGGATGAAGAAGCTGGGGAAGAAGCTCTCTCTCTTTCGTACCACCAACCATCAATCGGCTCTATCTCTTTGTGGTTCAAGCATAGAAAAGAGTAGAGACAGGATCAAGCAATAGATCATCAAATAACTCTCTTCTCCAGTTTGGCAACTCTAGAGGAGATCCATGTCGTATCACTCGAGGCAGAGATAGAGGTAGAGAGATAGAAGATCACAGCAGACAGATAGATAGACCTAACCAGCCAGTCATTCTAGTTATTTATCTCTAACTATCAATTTCAAGTCAAGTCATACAATCTAACACCAATCTCTCCTTCAGAATGACGTCCTACTCTGCCACTTCTTCTCCCACCTTGACACCTTCTGGTGGGATTTCCTTCCTATCCAAATCTCAAATCCGAATCCTTCTAGTCCCAACTTCTCATTGTTCCATTTCAGATTTCGATTCCATTTCCTCACACGTCCGTAAATTCACCTCTATTCCATTGAGTGAATTACCCAAACCTCAATCTTCCAGATCAATACCTTCATCCACTTTACTATCCAATGGTGGAGAGATTCATATCTCCTTCTTGACTTCCTACGATCCAAAACATTCATTCTTGGCTCCTTTCGATCTGTCAAGTCAGGTATTGGGTGTATTGGCGCTGGGAACTTGTGGAAAGGATGGTGTGGATCAAGTGGAAGATGATGAGATTAGACAGAGTTTAATGAAAACTCCTGGGAAATTGAGGCAATTACATCCTGGAGCTTTGGTTCATAGATGCTTTGGTTTCGATTTGGGTGGTAAAAGTAGACCGAGCACAAGTACTAGTAACAGTATGGAGGGTGACGATTCTACTTCTACTTCTACTTCTACTTCTAATCATTCCAATCGAAATTCAACTTCTGGTTTCAGTGGTTTGACTTCTACAGGTTTGATCATTTTCCCTTCCATTAGAAAAGATGGTAAAGATGTCAAGTTCTATTTGAAAACTCTACTTTCAGACTTCATTGCTTCTCTTTTGGATGGTCTACATGAAGTTACTACTGGTTTGGACAATCATCCTTTGGAAACTCCAAGGGAAACTTTGGATATGCAACAGTCTTCTTCTACTTCTTCATCAACATCATCGATAGTCAAACAAGAAAAGGATAGTCTAGGAGGAGGTCTAAGTGCAACTGCTGGAAATGTAGCAAGTAACGCAGCGAGTAGAGCATCTGCCTTATTCAGTTCTTTCGGTTCTGGTTCTACAACTACTTCAACAACAACCAATTCATCTTCTTCTTCATCATCAACATCTCGTCCTTCTTCAACTTCAACTCCTCCTTCAGATTCACCAAAGAAGACCAAGAGACCCACTTTGACTCAATCCACCACTGGAACCGGACCTTTAGGAATAGGTAGACATGCTAAACTGAAAGCCGATTCGGCCCTGTTGGCAGGTGATCTTTGGAGAGCATTGGAATTTTATGAGGTTTCAATGAATTCTTTGGGAAAGGAAAGAGCGCTGGCTGGAGGAAATGATGCGGTTTGGTATGCTGGCGCTTTGGAAGGTTGGGCTCAGGCTAGAGTCTTGACGGAAAGAGCTGGTGGTTTGATTAGGGAGAAAGTGAGTTTAGATCGAGAGTTAGAAAGATGCAGAATGAAGAATGAGAGAAGTGGAATGAATGGCTGATCCTGATTTTCTCCTTACCTTCACTGATTCACTTTTTTGCTTGTCGACTCACTAGGCTCCTTCAATGTCACTGCCAATTGGAACAACAGCAAAAACCACTGAAAAATCAACGAAAGCTT
Organism: Golubevia pallescens; assembly: GCA_001599655.1. NCBI lineage: Eukaryota > Fungi > Basidiomycota > Exobasidiomycetes > Golubeviales > Golubeviaceae > Golubevia > Golubevia pallescens. Next base: position 709,408 of record BCHO01000017.1, read on the forward strand.
CAGAGAAAGAAGTTGTTGAATCTCCTTTCTCAGCAGCGCCTTGGTTTCAAATTTCTGAAGCCTACTCCCTAGCTTTAACGATCTATTCCAAATGTTTAGCTCCACCTTCCATCCTTACCTCCTCCATCAAATCAGTCACCAACGAGACTCCAAGAGATTATACTCATCCTCTGATCCATGCCAATGCATGTATCTCTTATTCAAGGTTCCTACTATCCATTTGGGCATCTGGAGGTTGGAATGGAGAATGTTTCGATCAATTACTCTATGGTGGTATTCCACCTTCTTTGGTAGAATTCTCGGAATTGGACAAGTCGAAAATCAAGTCAGTCTTTTTGAAATTGAGTAAAGATTCTCTAATCTCGAGGAATGAAATTTCAATTGCAGCTTCCAAAGCTTTGACTTATTCCAGTGGAGTACTCAAACCTACAGATCAAATTCAAGTCCTGAGCTCAATAGCCAACATTTTCGGTTGCATTGGTTTCAATCGAAAAGAATCTTACATTTTGAGAAAACTTCAATCTTTAATCATCACTCTGATTGGGAAATCTATTCTATCCCAACCTAAATTGAAAGAAATCCAAACCAAACCTTTGAAATTCGATGAATTGAATGTTGAGGATTTCGATCATGCTTCCAGACATTCCCTAGGGACATTGGTCAGTCAAATCGAAAAGGATAATCAAGAATTTGGCAATGATTCGATTCTTTTACTCGCAGCTCATGTTTGTGAAGTTTATTCAATCAATTTCGATTTGGAACCTTTGATTGGTATACCCAAAAGTCATATTCTATCAAGAAGTGAAGAAAGTAGGAAAAGTTCACCGGATTCCCCTTTGTTGAATAGAAGTGGTAGCGCTTCTTCAGCTTCCAATTGGGGTATCTCTAAATCGATTTCTCAAGACAAAATCTCTTCTTTGACATCAAATAACAACCTTTTGATCTCTTTACTAACAAAGTCAAGGAAAAGTTTCATAGAAGATTCAAATGATTTCGGTTGGAAAGAACAACAAATCATCCTTTTGAAAGATACGATTTGCATCGCTGAATTATTGAATGATTATATTTCAATGACCTTCTTCGCTTGCATTCTGTTGAGAGATTTTGTCGATTTCTTACCTCCTGAAGAACAATGGAGATTATCAATTGGTTTAAACAAAGTCTTTAACTTTAGTAGATTACACGATTCTTCTATTGGTTCTTTGGAATTGGGTCTTAATTATTGTGGACCAGAAGATCTAGTTCTTGGATTAGAAAGTATACCTTTGAAAGATTCTCTGATTCCTACAGAGAAAGAATCAAAGGAACTCAACCCACCTATCGAGAATAAAGAGAATGGAGGTAAAGATGTGGCAGGGATCAATAATCCTTTCTTTTGGAATCCAATCAATTCAAAGAAGAATTCTCAAAAGACTAACAATCTCGTGCTAGTGGAAAGTGATCCTATCGAGTTTATGATTACTCTTTCGAATCCTTTGGATATCGCTTTGGAAATTCCAGAGATCAAATTGAGCACTATTGGAGTCAAGTTTCAACCTCACCCAGTATCAACAGTCGTACCTCCGAAAAGTTTACAGACTTTGAAACTTGCAGGAGTCCCAAGAGAGAGTGGAAACATCGTCGTGAAAGGATGTTGGATCACTCTTCTGGGTTGTCTAAGCAAGGAGTTTACCATACCCTTAAACGAAGTCGAGACTGAAAAGGCTAGAATTGAAGAAAAGTTTGATTTGTTGGACAAGAAATCTAGAATCAAGAATTGGGGTCTGGATTCAAGACCTTTTATTCAAAATTTGAAAAGAGAAGAATCGATCTTGAGTGCATTGAATGAAGAATCGGAAATGGAACCCTCGATTCGAAAACGAATCCTAAAACCTAGAGTTCAAGATACTTATCTCAAAGGCAAAGTTCTACCAAGTCAACCATTATTGAGTATAGTTTCCACTTCCCTCAATCATGGAAATTTGATTCTTTTCCAAGGAGAAACCAAAGTCCTCAAGATCAAATTGCAAAATTCTGGCCATCTTCCAATCGATTTCTTGAAACTCAGCTTCAATGATGATTTAACCACTTCAACTAAAACGGCTCTATTAGAAGGGGATTTACTTGCAGAAGATTCTCATTCTTTAGAATATGATTTGATTTATAGACCAATCTTCACTTTGGATTCGAAGATGAAATCGATTAGAGATGTCAACATTTTACCTGGAGAGAGTAAAATCATCAAGATTAAAGTGAGAGGAAAGTTGGATTGTGAAAATGGTTCTATTAAATTTGAATATGGTCATTTAAATGCACCTGGTAGAGGTGGTTTGGTCATTGAAGAAAGTCAGAATTTCTTCACCAGATCAATCGAGTTATCATTCAAGTTGACTGTTTATCCCATCGTGGATCTATCTCCTATTGAAATTTTGCCGATAAGAAAAGGTCAAGCTTTGAAACTTTTGGCTCATTCAATCAATGTTGCGGAACGGAATTGGAATAGAGAAAAGTTGGAGTTGGGTATCAATGAGATTCAAGAGATTAAAGAGATCGAATCTTCTGAATCTCAAGCGATGGAATCTGAAAGAGAACTTGTGGATGAGTTGTCTAAAAGAGAGGATGAAGGGGATTCAAGTGCTTGTTTGATTTGTTTGGATATTAGGAATATTCATTCCTTTCCGATTGAGATAACAATCACTTTGGCAAGAGGTGAGTTTGAAATGCTTGCGCGCCTATCGATGATGTTCTCCGCTTTACTAACTTTCTCTCTCTCTGATTGCTTTACTTCTCTCACAGAAGAATCCAAACCACTAGTCATCAAAACACCGATAGCTTCAGGCAACACTTCTAGGTTCTATCTACCAACTCCACTCCTATCGATCCCACCAGAAGTTCTTTCATCACCAATCCCATCTCTTTCTCCAAGACAATTCATAGTTTCCAAACTGAAGTTGACAGAGAAAGAAGAAGCTCTTTCAAGGAAACGATTCTGGTTTAGAGAGTATTTGATGGGGAAATTGAATGCTACTTGGAGAGAGTTGAGAAGTCCGAATAGAGAAGGAGAAATCAACGGGCTGAGAGAAATGAGCTTGACTGATGGAATGGTTCAAGTTCTCAGGCGAAAAGATTTGGATCTTCAGCTGAACATTGATGGACTCGAGAAAGAAGATGGCTCATCGAAAGTCAAAGTGGAGATGGAAGACTTCGTCAATTTGAAAGCTCAAGTGACGAACAACACATGTGAGTAAGACTCTTGAGTGTCGTAGTCCATCCTACGCTGTGATTTCCACAGGTCTTTGAAAAACAGATCTGTTTCTGACCTTCTGTCCTTGCTTTCTCTCTTCCGATTTCAGCTCGACCACTTCGACTCTTCTATCGATTGCTTCCCCTTCCCTTCTCCAACAACTCGAACAATTCGACCACCAATTCCACTGCTACTTCTTCTCCTCCAAGCGATCCAGCAATCTCGAATCTTCTGATCACGAATGGTAATCTTTCCGGTCAGATCTCACCATGGCCTTTGGAAGCTGGACAAAGTACTACGATCGAAGCTGGAGTCTGTTTCCTCTCAAGAGGCGATTATAGGCTGGCTATGGTATGCGAGGAATCTACAGTGCCTTCATTCTCCATAGCTGGAGTCAAAGATCAGAAGTCAAAGGCAGGAATGGGTCAGGATCTGGAAGAGAGAGTGAGGGTTGTTCAGAACGAAGGGTTGCAGGTGCAGGTCATTTGAGAGGAGAGCGGGTTTCTCTTGTATTTGTTCTCATCTTACCAAATCAACATACCTCTTTTCAGCAGCAGTTCGATGTTTGTCTCTTTCGTACGTTGAGATTACTCATGCACCCGGAGATACCGCTGTGACCGATTCAAAGTCAAAAAGGAAGAAGTTCTTCTCTCTTTCCTTCCTTCCTTCCAAACACTCACATTGACGAAAAGCACTGATCAGTTCTATCACACCAACACGTGAATCTACACTCTACTTCTAACATGGTCAAATTTCTAGTCACTGGAGCCAATCAAGGTCTAGGGTACTATCTAGTCGAATATCTATTGAGTTTCCCCAATCACCAAGTCTTTCTAGGTTCAAGATCTGTAGAAAAAGGTGAAGAAGCTGCAAAGAAGCTCAGAGAGAATCCACAGAACGACAAGTCCTCTTCGGTCAAAGTTGTGCAGATCGACGTTTCTTCAGACGACAGCATCAACAAGGCTGCCGCTTTGGACGACCTGAAAGAACTTGACGCTCTCATCAACAATGCAGGAATAGCAGGTAAGTAACATACATCAGAGAACAATTAAATGACAAGTGGATCTTTAGAATTCAAGGACCGTTCATCGTTCGTTCATTGACTCCACTTCTTCTCATTTTCTTGCAGTCAGGGAAGATGGCTCTAGACCCGTCAGACAAGTCTTGGAAGAAACTTATCAAGTCAACGTCTTTGGAGTTGCTTCAACTACAGAAGCTTTCATCCCAGCTTTGAAGTAAGTTCATAGCGAGAGAGAGAAGAACTACCTCTGTGCTCTCACTCTCCTCTCCATGGCCAAAAGCTCACCTCTGCTTTCCCTTCATTGTTTTTTACAGGAAATCAAGCCAAAAGGCAGTCATTGTCAATGTTTCATCCGAGTTAGGTTCGATTGCCGACCGACTTGATCCAGAGAGTCCTTATTACAAATTGGCAAACGAAATCATCGCTTACAGTTCTAGTAAAACGGCTCTCAATGGGATCACTGCTCACTATACTAGAAACTTACCAGAGATGAGAGTCGTTTCTGTGACTCCAGGTGAGCTTTCGAAGAAAAGAGATGGGATTCAAAGTCGTTCGACTCTGTTGCTAATCTTCTCTTGCGCTCTCTCTTCTCTTTCTTTACTTAGGATACTGTGCAACTGCTCTCAATCACTACTCTGGGTTCAACACACCTCAATCTGGAGCAGAAGTCATTGGGAAAGCCGCTTTGGATAAGGATGGAGAGACTGGAGTCTTCCTTTCACCTGAAGGCGATGGGAGTTTCAGATGGTAGACTCAGATACTCTGAATAGAATTTGCATTGTAACAATACTGGCTGAAGATGAATCTGAAAAGCTGTTTTGATCTTCAAAGCTACTCCGCGAGGTAGGATCTCTTTTGCCTCCACGTCGATGCTCTTTGATGTCTTTCCCTACTCCTTCATCTGCCTTGCCCTCTTCGATTCTGAATCACTCGAGAACTGAAACAGAAACTTTAATTTCATCGCTTCGAGGCAATGCCTTCAGCTTCCAACATTCGCTCATATTTGCCACCCAATCTGCTACTCATCCTGATCTCTCTCTCGGTTAAGCCGGAGCTTTGACCTTCATTCAGACCCATTCGCAAAGCTCATCTCGAACATCAGACGATCAAGGGTGATAAACAGTTAAAACGTTATATTTGATTTGATTTGGGTTATTTGATTTGTGTTCGACATACGAAAGCTACAAAAATACATGAAGAAGAGAACAAGGTGAAAAGACAAGAATGGACAGGCCTATCGACGATTTCAATCCTAATTGACAAGTAGAAGGGAGAAAGCTGTTGGAACTAGATTTAGTTCTTGGCCTTTTCCTTGTTGACTTCAGCAGAGGCAGAGTTCTTGGATTCATCCATCTTGTCTCCTGTAGAAGTGAAAGAGAAAGGAAGGGAAGTGGAGGAGAGGAGAAGACGAAGAGGATGAGCAACGATGCTCGAGTTCGCAGACATCGATAGCGACTTCGATGATGAGTTGCCGTTGATTCATTCAATCCATTCATTGTCCATCTCCATCTTGCTTCCACGTCCTACCCTCGACCTGGACCCTTGAGATCTGCTACCCTCATTGACCTCCATCAAACTTACCTAGAGCATCCTTAGCGGCAGAGGCACGGGTAGAGAGAGAAGCGTTGTCATCCTTAGCGACTTCCTATAGAATAGAAAGAAATGAGTAGGGAAAGAGAGAGAGTCAGGCATAGAAAGAGGAGGAGGGTCGTTGACGAGGACGAAGAGATCAACACTTACCTTGTTGGCTTCCTTGGAGGCACCAGAGGTCAATTCGTTGACCTTGTCTCCGACGAAGTTAGCGGCATCTATTGGAGTGAATAGCAAAGAATGAGAAAGGGAGAGAGGAAGAGGAGAGTCAGAATGAGATGGATGGAGAGAGCAAACAGTGAAGAAAAGAAAGAAGAGAAGAAGAAGATGGATTGCTCCATTGCGATGGACTCACCAGTAACAGTTTGCATTTTGACTTTAGTTTGAGTGAGTTGGGTTGAAGTTTGGTAAAAAGTTTGTAAGAAGTGGTTGGTGAGAAAGAAGGAGGGACAAAGTCAGAGAATGTCCTTTTTATCCTTGTCCTCGAGGTGGAGCACCGCCAGTGGCTCGGTGCTCACCAGCCACCAACTTCAAGTCGACTTTCTCCCTCTTTTTTTCGATATTCTGTTTTTGAAGTATAAGATCAGATGATAACTGAGCTCACATTGGCGAGATGAGACTGAGGTCGAGTCGAAGGGTTCTACGTCATAGATAGAGGGAAGCTGCGAGAACAACACAATTCGAGATGACGCTCGTCTAGTCTCAGTGAGCTCTTTAGAAGATCAGCGAGGCACAGAATGGCAACTGAGATCCGGAGAAATCACCTCTGAAGGTTTCAGAGCGTCAGAAGAGTTGGTGAAAGAGAGAGTTCATTCTTCGCCTGGGTGTTGCTTCCACATCGACATTTTGCCTTCATGTCTTACAGTCTGCAAAGCTCGATACATAGCCGAAGATTCGAGTAAAAGACAGAAATTACACTATGGATCATTCATCTTGTCTATAGGATCTACAAAGAATCCAAGAATCCCCTCAGACCTCCTCCACCTTGATTCTTCTTTTCCTTCTCCTCCGCCTCTTTCTTCGACTTCTCCTTAGCCAACAAAGCTTTGAGGTCCGACTTTGGATTCGATCCACCTTGCCTTCTTCTCGAGGAAGAAGGATTCGGACTAGACTTCGAAGTTGACGATTGATTCGCAAGGTTCTTCTTTGAAGAAGAAGCGATGGAAGGACCGGCTGAATTGGTTGAGGTTGAGTTTCTATCCAGTGGTCTAGAATTACTGATAGACTGAGCTTGAAGATCGTTTGGAGTGGGAGTTTGATCAGATCCTTGGATTTGAGGCTTGATTGAGGAAGTTGAGGAGACTGGACCATCATTCCGACTGTCGATAACTGCATTAGGACTCGTTGCACTACCACTTTCCTTTTTTCTGTTCTTCAACTTGGATTTCTTGAGTTCAGCTGCTCTTTCCTCTAAAGTCAGTGCAGTTGGACTCGGATCGGTAGAAGCAGACGACTTGGGATCTGCTCTCTTCTCAATCTTCTCTCGGTTGCTCATCGTTCCCGAAATCTTGATGTCACTTCTAACCAGATCACTTCCGTTTGGTACCATATCTTTAATCGCAGGCTTTTTATTCGACTGTTCCATTCCAATCTCTTCCATTTCATCTCTTTTTCTCTTCCCTTTCTCTACCCCTAAAACTTTGACTGGATTTCCACTTTCTTCTCTCGCCTCTAGCTTTCGCCTTTTTCTAACGGATAAAAAGACCCTTTTTGCTGTTTCATTGGGTTTGGGATTCGGCAGTTCAGTCCTACAATTCGAGCAGATCCTCTCGTTCCCTTTTGTCCTCCTAGTCGTTAAACCCCTGATGAGTGGATTGAGACACGTTTGACATCTCGGATTGTGGATCGAATACCATTCAGGAAGTAAATCATCTACTACTGATTGAAGTTGCTTGTCGTCTTTACCAGTCAAATTAGAGTTGGAAGTGGATTGCTGATCTAAACCTTCTCCTTCGTTTCCCCATAGACTCCTTCTTAGCTCTCTGTCTCCCCTCTTTGAGTGAGGGTTCACAGACTCACTGACTATCTGAATGAATTTTGAGGAATGAGTTGATGCAATGTGAGGGAGATGGATTGAGGAGAGTCTAGAGATTGCGTCTTGATTGAGAGCTTCCAAATTCGTCGAGCTGCTTTCTCCGTTCTTTGGAATGAGAGAGCAGAATGGGTTCTTCTGTTGATCTTGTGATATCTGGTTTGAGTTAGGCGTCATGATTGATGATTGACCGAAGCAGCAATGCCCGAATGTAGATTTGATGCGATGGATTGAGCTGAAGAATTTTTTGGCAAGTCAAATCCACCTCAATGACGTTCAAAGTCAAAGCCGCTCGCGCAATCGCCACACGGAGCTCTCTTTCTTTCCAAAACAGTGAGAGATCTGTGAAGAAAATTGAGGTAAGATTAGGCTTACGGTTGTACTGACTTCTCTGGGCTCTCACTGTCTTTGAGAGCCTCTTCAATCCTCTCGTGTCATCTCTATCTGTTTTCCTATGCTGTCCAGTTCTACGAGACACAAAAAGTATAAATGAAGCCTTTCCGATCCAATGTTCAGACTTTTCCTCAACTAGCCAACGCTTCTTCACCTTCTTACAACTTCTTTTCTTCTTCTTAACGGTAGCTGGTCTATCTTTTCTTTTTCTACAAGCCTTTTTTTTACAACTTTCTTCAATCTTTTCTTTCAAACCTTTCTCATTCTCAAGATGCAATTCTCAACCAAGACCATCCTTGTTTCCACTCTATTCTTCTTCGGTTCTTCATCAGTTTTAGCCTCTGCTGCTGAAGATACCACTTCTTCCAACGAAGAAAGATCAAACCATATCGCAAACATTGATCTCAACATTCCAGACTTGATTCAAGCTGGAATCCATATGAAGAGAGCCGAAGATGAGGCAAGTATCGAGTAGCTCGAACCACACTTATCGTCACGTCAACACAGTCGACTTTATCTCTGACTTCGTTGCATCACTTCTTTCGTTACTTCTGCAGATGGCAGCCAAACGTCTTATCATCCCTTCCATCGTTTCCAGTCTCATCAGTGGAAAAGAAGGTCAAATCGCAGCTAGAGACGAAGACGTCGAGGCTACCAAGCGTCTCATCATTCCATCCATCATCTCAAGCTTGATTAGCGGAAAAGAAGGTCAAGTCGTAGCAAGAGATGCAGATGTGGAAGCCACCAAGCGTTTGATTATCCCATCTATTATCTCTAGCTTGATTAGTGGAAAGGAAGGTGAAATCCAAGCAAGAGATGAAGATGAGGTGAGTACTTGAGCAAAAAATTAATCTCAATCTTGTTCGCAAGACCAGACGTGCTGATCTGCGATATCTGCACCATTTTCTTGATCTTTTGTTTCGTAGCTTGCCGCTGCTAAGCGTCTCATTCCAGGCCTTTTCGAAAAGTTATTCGGTGGCAAGGAAGGTCTATCTGCCAGAGATGAAGACGAGGTAAGCTTCGATTTTTTCTTTCTGTGCTTTCAATATCTTTCTGACTTTGCTACTTCTTTCATCTCTTCTTACCTCACGTCGTCGATAGATGATGGCAGCCAAGCGCCTAATCCCAGGTCTTTTCGAGAAACTCTTCGGTGGCAAAGAAGCTCTCGAAGCCATCAACAAGAGAGAAATGGCTCCAATCCACCCATTCAACAGTCCCCTCGTAAACACTCCAGCCTGGAATCATTTCCTCACCACAAACGTTCAAATGGCTTCAAAGAGAGAGGTTGAAGAAGAGAATGCCAAGCGTCTTTTACTTCCAATCTTACTCTCTAAACTAGGCGGAGGTAAAGAGATGGAAGATCAACAACACGCAAAGCGTTTGTTACTTCCATTGTTGCTATCTAAGTTGGGTGGAAAAGAAGGTGAAGACGTAGATGCTGGAAATGGCTCAACTCCAGTTGCTAGAGATGAAGACATCTTGGCTTAAGATCTTAATGTTATCGATTTCTCTGTCTCCAACTTTTGTAGTTTGATACATTGTACTCTGATTCTTAATCTTTCTTCGATCTACTCGCTTCAAAGGATTGTGTGTTTTCTTTGCTTTCATTCTCTTTCGTTCCCGACTGGTCTGACTGGAAAATTGAATTGCGATTGCATTGAGTTGATAATGTTACATGAAGAATTGCTATGTTTGTATCTCGTCTACTTTTGTTCTAGCCAGTGCAAATGCAGGAGTAATCCAGGTACCGCTGTCGAAAAGAGAAAGAAGAAACGAAAGAAGACTTACTCCATGAGCTCCCAAACTTCACGATCCGTGAATCACCTTCATCGAGTTCGAAACTTACCAGCCACATTGGAAACCAGCCCAATCCCAATTACCCAACTTAGCACCGCAACTCCTACCTTTCTTCACTCCTTCTCCTTCTTCGTTTCCAGAGGCAGAACTCTGATCTGAAACCAAAGAACTAGCAGTTCCACCAGTGCCACCTGGACAAATCAATTTACCTTCGATCTCGCCAGAAAGTAAAAGAGAAGACATCCATTGAAGCGGCTCGATGAAGTACGAAGAGCAAAGTGGAGAATGAAGCAGAGGTAACCTTGGTTGAGATTCGAACGATCGATTCTGTGACTGTGACTTTGATTGAGGTAGAATTTGAGGCTCAGGCAAAGAGGTCGAAGTTGAGTATGAGGTGGAAGCACTTGGAGAATCGTTAGTTGAAGGTGTTGAAGAAGCAAGAGAAGCTTTTGATTTCGGTGTGGGTTTAGAGACTGGAGGTCGATTGGGATTGAGATTTCCATTTCCACCAATAGGAGCTCCTCTTCTCAAAGCAGCTAGATTGGGAGGCAGTCTAGCAGACAAGGAAGCTGCTGATTGAAATTTGGGTTGCTGCTGCTGTTCTTGAGGTTGACTTCTTTCATCGTTGCGATTGTTTTCTTTGAGATCCTGAATCTGCTCTTCTTCTTCCTTCTTGACTTCGACTTTTTGACTCTCCGAAAGACTAGAATCATCATTTCCAGTTGTTGACCTGGTGACAGAATTCGAACCGATCCTAACTCCATCAGGTCCACTCAAGATTCTCTCCGAATCCTTCTCTAGCTTCTTGCCRCCTATTCTAAAGTTCCCTTTATTCTGACCTCTTTCTCCAACTTCATGTTCGACGACATGTTCCTTGGCAGCCAACTCTCTCCCACACTTCTTACATCTCAAAACCAATTGACCTTTGAAATTCGGTTTTCTAAAGTTGGAGATTGAACTTGTCGAGGTTGAAGTTGAGCTGTTACTGTTTTGATTCCCACTTTCGATTGAAGTGGAAGCTGAGGTAGAGTTGGTAGATGAACTAGAAGAAGAAACCAAAGGATGGAATTTAGAAGAAAGACCTTTGACTTCCTTTACTCCTCCAGGCAATCTACCTCCCAAAGAGAGTGCTGATAACATTTCGATCTCTTCTTCTTCCTTTTCGGATTCCTTCTCTTTTTGCTGTGCAATTTGTGATCTTTTCTCGTTGGAAGGTCCAATGTTAGATTCCTTATGATCATTTGTTGTTGAAGTCATGACTCTCAATCTTCCACCTTCGTCTCTATCCAACATTGGCAAACCCTCAGTCTTCATACTGTTGGAAGGAGATGATAAAGGAGTCGGATAGTAGGACAATAAAGCATCGTCTATTGGACTCCCATTCAAGATTGATCTTGAAGTGTAACCTAATAGAAATCTTCGAAAAGCTTGATTCGAAACGTCTAGGTTGTGTGAGATTTGAGAGTAGAGTTCTAACCTAGAAGTAACAAGAAAGAAGGATATAAGGTGTCATTTCAACGGCTCTCTGAAAGCAGTAGGAGAAAGATCCGAACCAAGTCTTGGGAATCAAGGTTGAAGAAGTGAAATGGGAAACTCACTGTTGAAGAAACCCATCATTTGGACAAGCTGCTGGCCTCCTAGCCTTGATCATTTCTAAGGTCTCTGAAGGGGATAGGTTCTGATTCCACATGATGTAAGCTGCTACGAGCTGGAGAGACATGGAGGCAAAGGTAAGGTGTAGAAGTGAGAATCAATGTCGAGCAGCTACTCGACAAGCACTGATTGGAGGTCTCTCTGTTCGTCTCATTTTTAAGGTAGGAGCTCTCAAGCTTGATGATCGGCATTCATTCCTGAAGGTTGGCTAGGAAGGCATTGGAACTCGATTGGAGAATCATAACTAGCATTGGAAGATTGTAATCTTTAGATCAGAATGATCTTGCTCTACCGACTCAGTCTACGTTTCCCTAACAGCCGATACTTTCATACTGATATAACAAGATCATTCATAAACTAATTCATCTCTGTTGTACTCACAGTGACGCTCCTACTGATTCCAGCATGACAATGAACCAATACGTTATTCTTTACTCCATCTTTCTCCCTCTTCTCATTCCCATTCATTCCAATAGCCTCAGCTATGAATTTGTTTGATTTATCGAAATGGACAATGATTGGAGCCAGATCGTCGTCATCTATTCGGATATGAAGTTGATCTATTTGACGATTTGAAGGTAAAGTAGGTAAAGCCAATCTGGAAGAAGTTGCAGTAATGATGTGGGAAATGTTGGCTGTGGTCAGATGCTCGATCGAGAGTGCACAGGAAACATCAGAAATCCAAATGTTTGGAATGATTTCATCCATCTTTGTCAATCTCTTGATGATTTGTCGACTTGAGGTTGATCAGGTCGAGGTGGAAATTGGAAAGTTTAAGCGACTTGAACTTTTTCTTTGTCTCTCTCCAAAGTTCAGAGCTTTCATTCTTACTTCAAAACTCCTGCTTTCAGTCTCTAGCTCAACCAAACGTTCGAATATTCTTACGATTGATCATCATTCTCCTCATCAAAGATCGGAAAGAATCACTACTTTATGAGAGCTTAGAGTCGGTAAAGAAGATTGTCGTATTAACGGATTGAAGCTCATTGTTCATAGAGAGAATTACATGCTATTTTGGTTTAGGATCGTAGGAAAAGGAAGAGACTCTTCAGAAAAGGAAGTCTATTTAACCAGCTCTGAAGAAATCAGGTCCAGCCGAGACGTAATCGTTGATCAGCGAAAGATTGGATGGAGTAAAGAACGGCTTGTCGGTGGTAAGAGCGACGAACATGGTACCTGTTAGATGGAAAGAAACACAAAAAGGAGAAGAAGTAGAAGAGAGAAGAGGTCAGAGTCAAAAGTGTGAGAAGAAACATCAGTTCTGTCTTGTCAACTACGTTTTAACGTCGACGACTTCCGAGCTTGTTACTCACCATTGATGATGTAATCGTTACCGATTCCGAATACCTTTCCACCAGGCTGTTTAGTAGAAGCAGTTCTCTCCTTCAAATCCACATCATAAAGTTCAGAATAAGTGACATTGTATTGAGAAACCCAAGCAGCGTACTTTGGTTCTCCCTTAGAAATCGTTTGTTGATGGTAAGGACCTTCTACTTTTCCAGGAGCTTCCCATTGGAAATGAGCTGCACGTCCTGGATAGGTCAAAGCAGTGACGTTGTTTGAAATCGAAGCTCCACCAGCAGCAGCTCCAGCTTTGATAGTGCTTGGTTGATTGGTAATGTTGAGACGAGCAAAGATTGGGAATGCAACTGGAGTGTTCTCCTTTGGACAAGATTTGATATATCTTTGTAAGAGAGTCCATGACCAAGCTTGAGGGATTCCAGTGACGAAGAAGAATGGAACTGGGAATAGACCTTGGAATTGTCTAAATGCAAATTCTTGTCTCGATTCAGTCATGATGGATTGAATGAGGATTTGACCGACGGCACGATTGTCAAGCTGTGTAAAGATAGGAGAGGTGGGACAAGATCATTTCGGATAGAGTCAGTGTTGACCTTGAGTGACGAGAGTGAGCTTTTCTCAAAGTCGAAGCTCGAGACTCTGTCTCGAGAGTCTCGCTGAGCTTCGCCACTCACCAAGTTGAGGAAACCCGCAACACCAGACTCTCCCCAAGTAGTAGAGAGATGATTGAAGTCGATGAATTCGCGAACAGTGTCGTAAGGATACTGTGAAAAGAAGAAGACGGAGTGGGGAGAAGAGTCGACGACAGTGAGTTTTCAAGTAAGCAGAAACGACGTCGACGTTGATGACGACGACGGTCTCGTCGGCTTCTCGTCCTTTCTGAATCTGACTACTCACTTGGTATTTGCATTGTTTGGGAGCTTTGGCACCCAACAAGTTAGACAAGACCTTTGCATGACCAATCTCTTGCTGAGCGAAGTAACGGAGTAACTCGACACCTTCAGCATCGATACCAGCTTCTTTGAACTCTTCCAAAGAGAACCTAGCAATCCCATCATTGAAAGAATCCAATTCGATGTATTCTTGATGAGTTGCAAGATTGATGGATTGGAAATCGAAATCACTGATGGTGATATAATTTGGATCCTTGCTGAAGAAGCCGCTTACAGGCTGAATCGTGTTTGAGATGTTTTGGGAAGGTTTGGTTCCTTTTGGAGCGTCGGCCCCTAGAGAAGCTTGAGGAGCAATGGAAGAGAAAGTTGAACTTGGTGGAGCTGGACTGACTCCTCCATCTTTGTTGGGAGTTGGAGATGCAGTCGCCTGAAGTGAGAAGGAAGATTAAGTGGAGTTAAGAGTGAGTAAAAGTGTATTGAATATCGATCAGATTCGATTCGAGACTTACGAGAAGAGCAAAAGAGAGAAGAGATACGAAAGTCAACTTCATCCTGAAAGGCTTTGAATGGGAGAAGAGAAGAGGAGAGAAGAAAAAGGTGAAGATGTGTGGTAAGAAGAGAAGGAAGATTTTTGAAAATGAATTTGATATGTCGTCCAGGTGGAGGCCGAAGAGATTCTTTGTCAGAATTTGTTTTCCTTGAAGGACGTTCCCTCTGGGTCAAAAATCAGAATTCTACAAAGGGGAGGGTCCTTTCGCAGCCTCCTTGTTCCTTTGATGATATCATCGAGACGCCGAATCCTTTTTCTAGTTCAAAGATGTGTCTTTTAAATGAGAACAGAGCACTCAAATGGGATTTTGGAACGTGTTGGAATGTGCGAGCGTGCGAGCTGCTGAAGCTCACACTTTCCTCGCCACTTCCTTCCAGTTTTGACGCTCTTCTCTCGAAGTCTCTTCTCTACTGGTCTTCTCCTAGAACTCTCTTTCATAAGCTGTAGGTGTTATCATGAGAAGTGTTTTCTCTCGAGCAACTCCCTTAGGCTCACTTCTCGAGCTCTATTCTTTCTTGACCTCAGCTTTACCCAGAGCTTCTTTCTGAGCCAAGATCTTTCTCGGTAGACGATCCCCTCTGATTCGTTCCCTATAGATTTTCAGAGGTCTATAAATCAAGCTTGGTAAGTTTTGGTCTCTAGCTCAGACATCTTTGTTGAAGATTCTCAACCTCGTCGCTGATTAGACTCAAAGTGACGAGCCAAAGAATCGGTTGCCTCTGGGGCAAGTCATTTGGCACCACATAACTTCTCTCTGTTAGATGTAGAGAAAAAGCTTTTTCAAATTGCACTTAGAGTCGAGAAACGAAAGAATCTTTCTGAGGGATCTACGACCCTCGAACCGTCCCGCGTCCCGCGAGATCGTCTGCTCAATCTACTGGGATCGTCTGAGCTGAGATGATGACCTTACCTCAGAAGGTTCTGACTTTATTCAGTCCATCTACAGTGCTTACATACAGTTCGTCTGTACTGAAGGAGCTTGTCGGTTCTAGAAGCAACTGACCTTGAATCGGTGCGAACGAAAAAAGGGACTCTTCATCCCGTCTCTCCCCCTTCCCGCCTCTCAGATTCTTAGATCCCGTCGACGATCCCGCAAAAGTACAAGACTTTCGAATAGATCCTAGGCAGTTCTCGAAGTCATCCTCAGAGAGTCGAAAGGTATAAAAGGCGAGCCCTTTTCGACCTCTTCTTGCTCATCAACCTCATCTCTCTTCTCTCTCATCTCTCTCATCTCTCTCATCTCAACCTCCTACCTTCTACCTCAAGACCAATCCAAACATGCAATTTATCACCTCCTTCACTCTCCTAGCCGCCTTCTTGACCCTCGCCTCTGCTCTACCAACAGAAAAGAGAGCCACCAAGAATGTTGTGTGCCATCCGGATCAGAAATACACTGGAATTTTGAGCGTCGAAGACTCTACTGGATCCTACAGCGCTGGTCTCACTGGAGTCACCGCCACCGACAGTCAAGGACGCAAGAAGAAGGTTCTAGTCACCAAGAACGTCGACGGAACTGGTGAGTAGCTCTTGCGAATCGAATCAAAGATGATATCGAGCAAGTTGTTGACGCTCAAATTCTATGCTTCCGACCCCTTTCTTATCTACTACAGCTGTTGCCGACCAGACCTTCGACTTTGTTCCATGTGATTCTGACTTTATGGGATACCCTGACTTTGACGATGGTTCATCAGACGACGGAGACAACGAACTAGAAAAGAGAGAAGACTCCGATCCAGTCATCATCGGTCGTGATTTCATCGTCTACGGTCATCTATCCTTGGGAGGATCTCTCAAGCACTGTTTGCAAACTAGTGAGTAATACGCTCAATTCAAGTCAAGCTTGCTTCGGTGGTCAGGAGGATCAGTTCTCTCATCATCTTCTCTCTCTCTCTCTCTCTCTCTCTCTCTCTCTCCAATCTCTTCCCCTTCTCTCTTCTCTTCCAACGTTCACAGAGACTGGCTCTGTGCGCAGCGCTACCACACTTACTCACAGTTTGTGCAGCCAAGTGGATGACAAGTCTCAAATCCAAAACTTCTGGGCTTACAACGTTCTATCTGGTGAGATCGACTTCGTGGGTGAACGCTCAGGCGGAATCCATCATCCTACCTCATTGAGCAGAAGTCTTGTAAAGAGTGGTGCAGTCAAGCTTAACCCTGTCGACAGTGACGAAGGTGCTTACTTGAAATTGACTCAACCAGAACCTGTCGACATTATCGATGAATAAAGTTGATCAAGTAGGTCACGAATCTCTCTCCCTTTGTCCCTTTCGTTCTCTCGGGCTGTCTCTACGTCACCATACCAACTTCTCAAAATACCTAGTTCTCTGTCTTCGACTTCAAACGATTTCCTTGTATTTTTTCTTCGAGCTTTTGAACATTCTTCCCTGCATCGAAATGACTGTCCAGCGTGATCAGTGTCAGTATAGCAAGAGCAGAGCAAGAGGACACTCTCTTTTCGCCGCGCCCTCCTTCTCCTTTGATCATTTTTTGCATCTCAACGATGTTTCATATCGATTTTGCTTTCGTTTTTCTTAAGCTCAAGAAGAGGAGCACTCGGAATACCGAACGCCGAAGGAGCGCCGAGTCAGAAGAAAATTCGAAATCACTGGATCGGTGGATCCTCACCTTCTTCCACACACACCACAACCTCGAGCCCCAAAATGACAACCACAGAGAAGACCATCACAGTAGGCTGCGTTCTATTCGACATGGATGGAGTAAGTAAGAAGGGGAGGTTGCATCATGACGCAATCGGCAGTTGGAAACGAAACAGGCAAGCTCATCCAAGACTCTCAATCCAATGCTCGATCTCATCTTCCAAAACAGACTTTGATTGATTCCACACCAGCAGTCAATGCTACTTGGAGAGAGTTCTGTACAAAGTACGGCTTGGATTACGATACTGTCGTGAGTTTTTCTTTCTTCCAAATGCCACGTTTCGCTTCGTCCAGGTTTTCTGATCTACCTCAAACTCTCTTCTTCTCCATATCTACTTTTTCATTTCCTGACTTTGAAAGTTGGAATCATGCCACGGATATCGAACTGTGGAGAACCTTCGTCGATTCATTCCAAGTCTTACAGATGAAGAACTTCCAAGGGAAGTGATTGCCTTTGAATCTCGAATCGCTGAGATTGCAGCTGAAGCCGTCAAGACCGGAAAGGAAGGTGCGATTGTAGCCTTGCCTGGTGCTAAGAGGCTGCTAGCTCAAATCGCTGGAGACGATGAAGAGCATATGGAGAGGAGGAGAAAGAGTTGGGCCATCGTTACTTCTGGTTAGTCTTCTTCTTTCTTTTCCATCGTCTTCGGGCTTCAAGTTACAGTTCCCACTGACTGAATCCTGACTCAAATGCCCCGCTTTGTCTCCATCTCGACCTCCAATTGAAACAGCAACAAAAGCCTACGCTTTCCCTGCTTTCTCTTCGACCGGTTTAGTCCCAATTCCACCTTCGGTTTTCATCACTTCGGATCTCTGTACTGCTGGAAAGCCAGATCCTCAACCCTACTTGAAAGGAGCAGAAGCCTCAAACCATCCACCTCAGGATTGTCTAGTCGTCGAAGATGCTCCAGCAGGCGTGAGAGCTGGAAAAGCTGCAGGTGCGAAGGTCTTGGGTTTAAAGACTACCCACGACGGACTGAAACAATGGCAAAATGGAGCTGACTTCTTGGTCCAGGATCTATCTCATGTCAGCGCTCAATGGGTAAAGAAGGAGAGTGGTGATGGAGAAGAGTTGAGAATCACTATCAAAACCGAGACGAAGCCTGAAAATCTTTGAATCACTTATTCTCTTCTCTCCTTGATAATTCGATTTAACATTGCTTTCTTTCACTTCATAGTCCGAGACTATCCAGTGTTTTCTTTTATCTCAGTTTGTCCCTGCCAATCTAGAAGCTATCAAAAGCAATAAAATTAGAACGTCTTTCTCTATCTCTTCATCGAGAATTTTTCATGACGCCTCTGAATGGAAAGCTTTTTCCAACACGCGATAAAGATATGGGTGACGATTGATTGATAGTATATGATGTGAGAACAGTATGAGAAAAAATGATGGATATTGAAAACGGAAAGCGATTTGAAAAAGAATATGAAGCCGAGTATTTATTTGGTAAAAGGAAACAGAATTGAGAGCAGAAGGTGAAAGGAAAACGATCGATGGTAACAACAGAAAATGAAATGAAAAAGAATCGTATTGGTAGATATGTGAATGAAGGTGACCAGGAATGAAAATATTTGAGAAAAGTTCGCTTTGATCTGAAGGGATCAATGACGAGGAGGGTGTCTAAAAAGTGTTGAGTTATGAACGTCGTGACTTGTACAGGTTTGGTTTGAGTGTTTGAGAGAAAAGAAACGGCTGAAGATGTATTTGAAGATATCATTCGAGAAGCTGCTTCGCGCATTCTCGAGATGGACATGGAGATTGAGAAGATTTGACTTGACGTAAAAATGTCCGTGTTGAAATGAGCGAAAAGAATAGAGGAAGCTGAAACAGAGTTTCAATCTCTAATCCAGCAGAATAGGAGTCGCAGCAGATCTACCTCTACGGGGTTGGGAAGGACCAGCCTGAGCTTGAAGACGAGGAGGAGGTTGAGGTTCTTGTTGCAATCTATTTGCGACTCCTCCTCTTCGAGCAGCTTTAGGTTTACTTCTCGTTTGAGCTTGAGCTTGAGCTTCCATCTGCCTATTGTATTCATTGATACGATTCTCTTCATCTCTTCTCATTTGATCATCCAAACGTCTCTCTTCTGCTGCCAAACGATCTCTTTCTCTTTGTGCCTCTTGAAGTCTTCTTACTTGTTCTTGATTTCTTCTCTGATCTGCTCGACGTCTTCTCTGAGCAGCAGCAGCTTGACCATTTTCTCTTTGGAGAACTACGTCCATGATATGACCAAGATCTTGATTTGGATAATCCTCTTCCCAATCTTCCATTTCGTTTTCCATCTCGTAGTCCATTACATCGCCATCATCTTCTGCTATTCTCAATTCCGCTTGTTCTTCTAGATAAAATTGCGCCCTATCAGCTTGAGCTCGAGCTTCGGCTTGCATTCGAGCTTGTTGAGCTTGTTGAGCTTGTTGAGCTTGTTGAGCTTGTTGATTTCGAGCTGCTAGAGCCGCTCGGAGTTGAGCTTCACGAGCTCGAACTCCTTCGAGATGTGCTGCTTGAGCTGCCTCCATTTGAGCCTGCATCACTTCCATCTGAGCTCTGATTTGAGCAGCTTGAGGGTTAGCAGGAGCTAGGAAGACTCCACGACGTTGTGCTTGATTTCCAGGATGAGCTTGGTTGGGAGCTACTCTCGGAAGAACAGCTTGATGAAGTTGAGCTCTGACTGCCTCCATTCTAGCGTAAAGTTGAGCAGCAGCTCCTCTATCATGCATTTCACCTCCACCAGCTTCTATTCTACCATCTGGAAGGATTTGGTAACCACCTTGTCTAGCTCTGGCGATGTGAGCTGGTGCCCATCCGGCTGGACGTTCTCTGATAGCAGCCGATCCACCAACGTCTTTGATGACTTCTCCCATTTTCTTCCTGTATTCGTCTTGTTCCTGCTTATGTCTAGCATCAGTGTCTTCCCATAGAGGACATTTGCCAACTTCCTTTGCTTGACGATAGTTTGCTGGATTCTGATCGAAGTGAGAGTAGTCCAAGATTGAGATTCGACAAACGTAGCACATGTATTTGTGACATTTGGGACAGTGAATCTTGTTACATCCATCGTCTTTGACTAGAATCGTTCCACAGTTCTCAGTTGGACATTTACGAATTAGGATTTGAGTTAGAGCTTCTTCCATCTTGTGTCTTGATCCATCCGATTTCGAGTCTGCGAACTCTTTGCAGCTCAACGGTAGATGATCTTCTTCTTTACAAGAACGACAACTGTGAAGGGAGACATAGAAAGGAGTCGAAAGAGGGAAATGAAGATCAGAAGAGGTTAAAATTTGTGTGGCGAAAGCAAAAGCCATCTTCGATCTCGAAACTTCCTTTTCTTGACATCTCTTCTAGACTTTCTTCCAATTTCGACTGACAGACAATCTGTAAAATCCAACACTCACCTGAATCTACCACAACCTCTCCCCTGACATCTAAACAATTTCTCTTCCTCTTTACTTCTCTCGATGATACAAGCGAAATCGCACCAAGGACAGACTTCCAAACCTTCCTTTAGACCAGCAGTTTCAATCTCATTCTCCATAATCAAATTCTCCAACAATTTCAATTGTTTCTTTGGTAAAAATTTCTTGATTTGTTTAGGATCGAATTCGGCATCACATGTAGAAGAATCCATGCAAGTGACTTTACATTTTCTTAAACCAAGTTGTTGTTCGAAAGTCCTTCTACAACAATCTGGGCAGAACCGATGTAAACCAAAAGAGCATGGGATGAGTTTCTTGAAAGGTAGTTCGTCGTCGAAACAACAACCACAAGCTGAGAAGAGAGGAAAGAGAGAGAGAGAGAGAGAGAGAGAGAGAGAGACAAACGATCGAAGTCAGTTCGAGTTCGACGACGGCCAGCAAAAGAAGAACCTTGCGAATTAACTTCTATTTAACGAATGAATCCATTTCAATACTCACGAATCTTCTCTGCACCTTCCTCTTCTTCGTCTTCAGTCTCACTAATCTCGATGAACTCATCTTCACTACTCTCTTGAGCGACTTGATTTCCAGGTTTCTTTTTAGGATAACCTTCCGGTAGATTCATCAATTGTTCCAAAGCTCTACTCATGACCATTTCATTTCCTTGACCTTTATCAGTGAAAGCCAATTCATCTTGAACTTTAGCCATATGTTTCTTTGCGAATTCCTCATCTAAATCAGGAAAGATTTGAAGTAGCTGATCCAATGGTTCTTCGGATTGAAGTACGTTCTTAGAAGAAGAAGGGTTGATCTTGTGTTTAGAAGAAGAAGCAACGTTAGATTGATGATTTGAAGAGGATGAAGGTTTGGATTTCTTGATTGGTTTGGATGAACCTTTGAAGACTATGGAATCGTCTGCTTCGTCATCATCTGCGTCACTCTCGATAGTGATTGATGGATTTCCAGCATCATCCTTTGATCCACCTGCATGTCTAATTCGAGGAGAGATGGCTCTAGATTTGCCTTTGTCTGAAGGCATCTTCTCCTTTGCCTTTCCCTTGCCTTTGTTTGATGATTCTGCTGCCTCTTGACCGTTTCCTACCTCCTTCAACTTGTCGGATGATGGTCTCTTTCTCTTTGGACGATCATTAGATCTATTCTGAATCTCACCATCGTCATCGTCGTGGTCACTGTCGTTGTTGCCACTTTGGGCAGGTGGTGGATGTTGTCTATCTCCAACTCCAACTCCACCTTCTCCCTCTCCATCTACGTCTCCCACTTTCCCTGAAGCTTTCAATCTTCTCAACCTCCGTAATGGCCTGATCTTGCTATTGTCTGTTGATTTGACCGGCTGAGGTTGATGTTGAAGTTGATTGTCATTGTCAGAATCAGAATCCAAGATCAAGATAGCCTGTGCTCTGGATGAGCCAGCAGCTCTGGCTGCCATCTCTCTCGATTGCTGATCAGCTCAGAATTGATTTCAGATTATGAATGAGATCTTGAGGTGGAGATCAAGTAGCACGTGATTTCAAGTAGAATGAATGAATGGTGGATGGTTTTGGCTGCAAAGATCGAAACAACTTTCTCCATCTTCCTTTTGACCTCCTTGCCCATCATCGTTCGCTCTGCATCATTCGACATCTCGATATTTGAGTTCTGAAGATTTACAAAAAGACACTTGTTTCTTCATCATTAAGGATCAATCAATCGAAGCACCATTCATTCTTCATCCAAGCCAGCCGTCCATCTCCATCGATAGCCCATCATGCAATCATCATCTCCTCTCTCTCAGGCTCAAATTGCCCTCGACAGACTCGATTTCAAGACCGCAGAACGGTTATGTACAGACGTGAGTTGCTCAAGATGGATAAGAATCGACAAATACAGAAGAGGGAAGCTGACTCGATCTTTGTGTTCCCTTAATTTCTTCGTCGAATCCAGATCATCGATTCCCCTTCGACTTCAGATCACTTGGAAGCGCTCCTCATCAGAAGCTCTAGCTTGGGAAAGAGATTCAGATCCTATGAGGCAGTCGAAGATGTAGAAAAGGCGCTCAAGAAGAAGAGGAATCTTCGAGTGAGTCGAACAGAGAAGTCTGTCTCTTTCATCGAATCTTTTTTACTAATCTTCCTCGCCTCACTTCCTCCTCTCCTCTCTTCAGACTCATCTCAGAGCTACCTATGCCTACTTAGAACTCGCTCAACATCATCTAGAGCTCGCTCAAGCCGAGTACGACAACGACCAACGCTTTAAACGCTCTTCCCTCCTAGAGTCCCACTTCGAACAGTTGGATCGAACCATCAAGGAATCGAAGGCTTTGGAGATTCAAGATCCTTTGGCATCTAAACTTCAAGTCGAACTCTTTTCCTCGGTCCTTTCTCTATGCGATACAAACACCGTTGCTCTATCAACTGGTGTGAGTACGAGGTGGAGAGAAATGGCACTTGTGGCCTCTGCTCCGTTTCGTACCTTCAAATCTACTGGCAGATACCAAGACCTTCTCCAAAGACTGGCTATTTTCCAAGAAAGAGGTAGGAACTCAATGCAGGAGATAGAGCTGAATGTAAATCTTCCGCCAAAGTACGAGAAAGTCCCTAATCCTTCAAACATTTATTCCCTTCAGACGCTTCTTCTGCCATCTTCGTCAACGATCAAGTCCCTTGCAATATATCACGATGGAAAAATGGGTCCAGATCTCTTCAAGTGTGCTCTGAGTTGCAGTCCGTCCCTGAAATATCTGTCATCAAAGAGTATCGACAAGGAGCATCCTTTCTCAAGCCCCAGCTTTTTGTACGACGAAGATTACAGTACAGTTCTAAGTCCTTTGCAAATCCCTCCTACGTGGAAGAGTAAACTTCAAGCTTTG
The DNA here is from genome assembly GCA_001599655.1 of Golubevia pallescens. Taxonomy (NCBI): domain Eukaryota; kingdom Fungi; phylum Basidiomycota; class Exobasidiomycetes; order Golubeviales; family Golubeviaceae; genus Golubevia; species Golubevia pallescens. The sequence goes on from BCHO01000017.1 coordinate 732,796, forward strand.
GAATGGTATTGTAGTGAAGTACCCATTAGGTGCGACGATGCTCTAGTTTCCGCTCTTCAAGCTTCTAATCTTCAGAAACTACAGCTTACTCAATTCTGCTCAAATGATCTAGCTCTTGCTTCACTTCCTTCCCTCAAACTCTTCCATGTCCATCAGCTTCAAGATGTTGCTTCAGGTGATACATCTCAGGAAGAAGCCTGTTCTTCAATTCTTCGTTCACTTAGGAACCTGCCGAATCTTCAGGAGTTCTTCTTCATTATTCAGCAAACCTCTTTGACCAGCACGTTCTGGACTGCATTCATCAGAGGATTAACTTCAATAGGCTATCCCACCTTAAATCGAGAGATCGAGCAAGTCATTCTCCCCAAGCTTCAAGTACTCAAATTCGCTACGAATCATCCTTCCTTGGGTGATTCATCTGCATTAGATGCGAGTTTTGTCAAAGATTTCTTAATCTCTAGAAAGCGGGCGATTGATCATTTATCAAAGTCGGGAAGAGCTGGGGAAGTTGTTCAGATAGAAGAACTGCAATCCGATTTTCCTATGTGGTTGGAGGCTAGCGATGATTTATATGATGAGCTTTATGATCTCGTTCCTAAAATCAGGATAAAGGAGAGTGTGTCGGAAGAGGATGAGGAAGAAGATGAAGATGAGGATTCGGATGAAGATGAATATGAAGAAACAGATGAAGATGAGGATCCAGATGAAGAAGAAGATGAGGATACAGATGAAGACGCCGAGATTGTGGAATGAGATGAATGAGATGAATGAGATGAATGATTAAAAATGTATTTCAATCGCTGTCTTTGTCTCTGAGACGTTGTATCTCTGATCAAATTCGACTTTCTGCGATAGCGAAAGGCCTTGGATCCTTGAGGGCTTCTGAACGAGCTGTTCGTTGGTCTTCCCGCTCTCTATCTAGTGAAGTTACTGGTTGGCATTGGTTTGCTTCGATCTTTTCGACTCGAGTCAATTCCAACTTCAATAATCGTTTCGTGACGGGATTGACCGCTCACACTCTCAATCCAACTAAAGGAAGAAAGAAGTCAAGATTCCAAAAAGCTCGAAGAAAAAGTACAAGACAGTTGCTTGAAGTCGAAGACAGAGAACAAGGTATTTGAGAGAATGGTATGGTGACGTAGAGACAGCCCGAGAGAATGAAAGAGACGATGAAAGAGAGAGATGCGTGACCTATTTAACCTTGCTTGATCGAGTTTAATCATCAATAACTTCGACTGGTTCTGGTTGAGTCAATTTCAAGTAAGCACCGTCGTCATTGTCGACAGGGTTGAGCTTGACTGCCTTACTTTTGACGGCAGAGATTGATAGAGACGTTGGGTGATGAATACCTTGGAATCTCTCACCCACGAAATCGATCTCACCGGATAGAACGTTGTAAGACCAGAAGTTTTGGATTTGAGACTTGTCATCCACTTGGCTGCACAAACTGTGAGTAAGTGTGGTAGCGGTCCTCACAGAGCCAGTCTCTGTGAAGGTTGAAAGAGAAGAACAGATTGTGGAGAGAGAGAGAGAAGGAGAAGAGGATGAGCGAACTGATCTTCCTGACATCCAACGCAAGCTTGAATTGAATTGAGCGTACTACTGACTAGTTTGCAAACAGTGCTTGAGAGAACCTCCCAAGGATAGGTGACCGTAGACGATGAAATCACGACCGATGATGACTGGATCGGAGTCTTCTCTCTTTTCTAGTTCGTTGTCTCCGTCGTCTGATGAGCCATCGTCAAAGTCAGGGTATCCCATAAAGTCAGAGTCACATGGAATGAAGTCGAAGGTTTGGTCGGCGACAGCTGTAGAGGAGAAAGAAAAGCAAAGGAGTAAAGAATTTGAGCGTCAACAAGTTCTTCAATCTCTCTCACCTTCAAACTATTCGACTCGCAAGAGCTACTCACCAGTTCCGTCGACGTTCTTGGTGACTAGAACCTTCTTCTTGCGTCCTTGACTGTCGGTGGCGGTGACTCCAGTGAGACCAGCGCTGTAGGATCCAGTAGAGTCTTCGACGCTCAAAATTCCAGAGTACTTCTGATCTGGTCGGCACACGACATTCTTGGTGGCTCTCTTTTCAGTTGGTAGAGCAGAGGCGAGGGTCAAGAAGGCTGCTAGGAGAGTGAAGGAGGTGGTGAAATGCATGTTTGATTTGACCTTGAGGTAGAGAGAATAGGTAGGAAGTTGAGATGAAAGAGATAGAGATGATGGAGAGAGAAAGCAAGTCGAAAAGGCTCGCCTTTTATACCTTTCGACTCTCTGAGGATGACTTCGAGAACTGCCTAGGGTATATTCGAAAGTCTTGTACTTTTGCGGGATCGTCGACGGGATCAAAGAATCTGAGAGACGGGAAGAAAGGGAGAGAGACGGGATGGAGAGGGATCCCTTCTCTTCGTCTTCACCGATTCGAGCTCAGTCATAGAGCTTCTAGATCTGACTGAGTAGCTTGCACCCCCAAAGTCTTGCGGCGGATAAACTGACGGTCATAGGATACATACAAGACTTTCAAAGTCATGATTGCAGCTCAGACGATCCCATGATGGATTGAGCAGAGATCCGCGCTCCGCTGAGGTGGACGACGCGGGATCGTGGGAATAGCTGAAACGTAAATCTCACAGACTTCAGATTAACCTTGGAAAGAGATTCGAGACAGACTACACACATGCAGTCACAATGCAGAATCGTTTTTTCTACATATGTTCGTGCTCCGCGGAAGGAAGCTGGCCCAAAAAATCTTTACTTCGACGTTTGAGAAGTTCAGAAGTGGTTGACTCGTCGACGTGAGAAGTGTTCCCTCGTCAAAGCTCTTCATCGAAAAAGGTAGATTACCAATAGAGAACGAGATTATATAAAGTGTGTCTCTGTTGTCTCATCCCATCAACATCGAGACGTCTTTAGGAGGCCAACGAGTCTGAGCGAAAGTCATCAACCGTTTCAAACTCTGAATGTACTTCCTACTGACTTCATCGTTCAATACTAGGAGTAGTTTCAATTTCCAAACGAAAAGTAAGAATGAAGAAAAGAAGAGTTGAGAATCAAGGTCAGTATAAAGAAAAGAAGCATCTCCAACTCTTTGACGAATAGATCAAGTCATCATCTTTCATTTTACTCACCATGTGCGACATTACTACTGAAAATCTTTTCTCTTCCACTACGTTCATGAATACCAACCATAGTGACACCAATAGGCCAAGGAGCGTTCCCGATACTCAATTGAAGATAACGATCATTTGCGTGTCTATATTCTCTCTTTTGCATGAAATGAACTATCTCTGAGATACGTGCTAGAACATCTGGTGGAAGAGCCTGTCGTCATGATGAGAGTAGAAGGTAGAAGGTTAGCAGAGCCTCTTATTTTGATCATGGATGAAGGATCAAATTGCAGGGAAGGTTTGGAATTCGAAAAAAGAAAGGCAATCGAAGTTCTCTGAAAAGGTCTCCAACGAGTTACTCACACGTTGACGTAAGGACTTGAAAAGAGGTTTCAGATATTCAGCAGATTGAACTTGAGTTGCAGCTACCAATTTCCCTTGAGCAGATCTACGAATGTCATCTTATCAATTTGGGAGAGGAGGACGAGAATGGGGAGAAAAAAGAACCAGAACAAGACGGAACAAAATAGATCAGTAAGACGAACAACCCAGTCTCTAAAGCATGATCAAACGGAACATGATAAGATCAAAAATGTTGAAAATACTCACCAGGCCTCTGAGCCAAAGATTTCTCCCACTCGTTCAGAACTTCCTTCAAAGTGTAATAAATGATAGGATAAAGTTTCGCAGTATCCTTTCTAATCAATTCCAAATCCAAAATCTGTTCCATCCCAACACCATTTTGATTCGAATTCTTATCTTTGTCCAATTTTGAATTTTCGATTTTATTTAAAGTATGATTAGGATTTGGAGGACCGATTTCATCTTCATCGTCTCCATCAACCTCTTTACCATTCTCTCCACCATCTTTACCTTTACTCGTACTTGTACTAGATTTGTTTGAAATCTTCCCATTCGAACCTCTATCAGCTTCTCTCCTCCTCTCTATTTCCTCCAAAGCCATTCCAGATTCCTGACCTTTCAAAGCCAACATGAATTCATTTTGTCCACCTGAACTTCTACCTGCTTGAGAAGTACCTTCTATCAATTCCAAGGCTCTCAATCTTAACCTTCTCTCTCTATCTGATTCTGCGAATAATCTAATGGGTTGACCTTTGGAACGTAATCTTTTGACGGCTTCTTCGGGTGAAATGTTGAAGGCTTCGAAATTGGTTGATGATGAAGAGGGACCTGGAGATGAGGAAGAGGAGTTGTGTGCTTCTGGAGCTGGAGAAGAGGCATCTGGAGTTGACTGGATAGTGGGAAAGGGAAGAGAAGAGAGAGGAGGAGAGATAGAGAGAGATTAGCTGAGATGATCCGAGACAAAGAGAGAACTGAGTGTAATCCAAGATGAAACAATGAATGATAGGGCATACATTCACTCAAGAATTCAGTTAATCATTGCCAATCCCCAATCAGAATCCAATCCAATCGGGCTGCTCCTGACGCTGTGTCCCACTGTATTCTACTAACCTCTGCTCTACCTTTTCCCTTGCCCTTGTTTCCCCATTTTGCTCTCTTTTCCTCTTCCTTTGCGATCTTTTCCAATCTCTTTCGTTCCCTTTCCTCTTGTTCCAATCTTTTCTGTTCTTGTTCTCTGTGTTGATCTTGTCTCTGTGCTTCGCCTCTTCTTTGATATTTCGAGGCTGGTTCGGAAGTAGAGCTAGTCTTGGTCGTAGTTGTGGTTGTGGTTGCTGTGGTTGTTGGTTGAGGAGAATGAGAATCGGATGCTTTACGCTTCTTTGCTATTTCTGCTTTCAGGAAATCCATTCTTGATAGTCAGAATTGTGGATGAGATGGAGGAAGTTGATGTGCAAAAGTTGGTTGTGATCTTTTCCCTTTAACTACTCACTCCAAATCGAGATGAATTCTTCAATTCTCGATCTTTCTCCAGAAGTTCAACTAGAAGTCTTCAAAAAACTGGATTCTGATCAAACAGTCAAACTCAGACGAGTCTGCGTGCAATGGCTCGATCTCATCAATCAGCACAAGTCATTTTGGAGAAGGATTATGATTCCAAAGAACAGGAGCCTCAATTCCATCAAGTTTGCCATCAATCTATTCAATGAGAAAAGTGATGGAACTATAGAGGAAGTCATCATTCTAAGTTACCTGTGGGAAAGTCAAATCTCTTCACTCGCACAGGCTCTCCAAAGGTCAAAATCCACTTTGACTACTCTCTCTTTTCGGGCATTTGATCGCCATAAGGAACGCTTCTTACTCTCATATTTTCTATCAATCGGTTTCAATAACTTAACAGATTACAGGGATGATTTTCCATATCGTGAACGAGTCGTCGAAGTCCTGAGACGATCAAGAGCAATTGGAGAGCAAGACTCGTCTTCTCCATCAAAAGCTTTGCAAATCCTTTGGACAGAGGAATGTTCAAAAGGTTTGGGAAAACATCCTGAAATCTTTACTTCTCTTCTTTCTCTCAAGTTTGAACCTAGTTTCTCTCCATTTAGGAAAAGTCTTGAAGAATCCTCCAAAACCCTCAAGCACCTCTCTCTGAATGGGAGTTATTGTAGGGAACGAGACTCTTCTTTTACAATTCATTTACCAAATCTACAAATTCTAGAGCTAGGTGCTCAGATTTATGGTTTCCCACTATGGATGATCGTACCTTCGACTCTGAAAGTCTTCGCATCTAGAATCATATCTCAACTTCCTTCAATTTCAGAATTATGTGTAGAAACCTTTCTTGGGTTTGAAGGTTTAGAATCTAATTGTCCAGAATTAGAGGTATTAAGGTTCAATGACATGGATAAAGAGCAGCTTAACGAACTGAAATTCTTGGATGAGGAAATGCTTTTGAATTTGATGATGGCAAGAAGCAAGAATGTGGAAAAGGGAGTGGAATGGAAAGGAATCAGGATGAAGAAATTGAAGAAACTTGTCATTCCACTGAGGACTTTGGATGTTGAAGTAATCGAAACTTTGAGAGAATCAACTGACGAATTGATAGACATTCCGGAATTAGTTTATCCTATCATCGAATTGCAGCTTTGAACTTTTCGAGAGTTTGAGAAATGAGTTTAGTCCGTCGTTTCTGCTCATCAACAGGGAAGTTCAAACGTTCTACCTTTTAAATTCTAGGTATTCAATTCAACAATTCTGCTGGAATGCAGGATGGTCATTCGTTTCTTCTGATTCCGAGCTCACTTTGGTTTTCTCTTCAACTCTCAAGTTATCACTCATTTCGATCTCATTTAGACCAAGCCTGGCCGAAACGATACCCACCTGCAATTCTTACAAGAAACTCAGATCTGACTCAGAAGAATTCAAGGTTCTTGCTTCACCTTGGAAAAACGATGAAGAGAATTCTTTTGTGGGAGCTGAAACGTCGGATTTGGTGGACAGATACGAAGCTCGAAAAGTCTCTGTAGCGAAGTACACTCTTTTGCAAACTGAATATACATTACAGACTTTGCGTGATTGAGAAAGGCTTGGAAATCTCTTGTGATTGAGAAAGCTTTGTTTGAAAGAATAGAAAATACAAAAAGGTCGTTGAGAATCGATCATGTAAAAAGAAGAGCAGAACCTCAAAGTAGAATGTCAGAAGCGTTTGACTTCGACGAGAAGGCGGAAAAGACGACCTGGGTTTGGTGTAGCCTCGTAATCGCTTCGAAGAGAATGAGACCTAGGGTCGGTAGGCAGACGGGATGAAAAGGAGATGAAACTTTTCGGAGATCAGCAAAGGAAAAGAGCTGGAAGAGGCCAAAGACTGACGACTTACGAGATCCAAAACATCAGAAGTCCATGACCTAAGTAGAGCAAGAGATTCGAAGCCCTAAACTACGAGCTCCCATTTCTCCCCATCGTCGCCAGAATCGATGACAGTTTCTACCAGAGACCTAATTTGATCCAAAACTTTTGATCCCGAGGTTTCACTTTCACCTTCGAAATCCTTGAAAGGAAGAATGACGGTCTTGATGTTCTGCATTTTGATCCCATCAACTTCCATTCCAGCTTCCACCTGAGCTCTTCTTTCCATCAACGATTTGACAAGATTTGAGAGATTCAGCGATTCCAATCTATCATCATTTGATTTGAATCTGAAAGTGTGAAGGAGAGGACATCTACTACAGAGAGGAGTGCAATCTTCCAGTGTTTGAATGAATAGTTCAGCGATTGAAGGTAGGCCTTGATGAAAGTCGTAACTGCCCAGCTTCAAACTTGAAGGGCACGAAATCCATTGAGGGAATCTCGGTCTCAGCGCGTCTGAGGAAAGTTCTAGGATCTCCAGGTTTGGGAAATGAAGAGGCTCCAATTCCCAGTGCTCAGCTACTATAAAGAGGTTAAGATGCTTCAGCTGTTTCCTTAAAGCTTTCAGCGGGGAGTGCAAGGTCAGACCTTGATAACATCCATCTATACTGAGCGATACAAGGCTAGGAAGAATGGATTCCGTTCCAAAAAGAAGTCCTGGAAAACTGTGGGTCCAAAGAACTTGCAAAGCGATACCTTCCTCTGGGACTTGCTTTGCTACCTCTGAGGGAGATCGCCTCAGAATCTTGACCTGGCAGGGCGCGTCGGAGTGCTGCCCTTCCCAAAGTCTGAGGTCTACCAAAGGCATAGTTCTGTAGTCTAAGCTTATGAGCAGATACTCGAGGAGATGGTCTGGAATAAGGTTCATCTGCAAAGAAAGGATCCGAAGGGTTGATCTTGACTTGGAAAGCAGTTGGACGAATTCCCCGAAGCGCTCACCCTCTGCTCTGTTCTTAAATTGTGAGTTGGCAATCCGTCCGTACATTTGGAGTTTCAGAGAAACTTCCTTGAGGGTCGAACAACTCTTTTCATCGAAAAGCCTGAGGACCTTCTCGTTCCATTCCGGATCTTTTGCTTCACCAGTTACGATCTCGTCGCCGTCTTCGTCCCAATCTATGATTTCTTCTCTTGCTAACTTTGCGACTTGCCAGAACAAACGATTTTCATCTATGATTTCTAACCACGACTTGCATATCTCTCTGAGCTTTACGAATTCGTACTCGTCGAAGAATTGAAAAGTTCTGAAGAGAAGTTCCGAAGGGATTGAATCGTTTATAGAAGTGGAAGTCATCCTAGAGATTTGGGAGGTGTCAGCAAAGATGTTTCAGTAAAGAAAAGAAAAGATCTCGTCGATACCCACTTTTTTGAAGTTTTGGATGAGTGGGGTAGAAGGAGAAAGATCGAATTCACTTTTGTCTCTTCCCTAACTCGTCTCTTGCTCACATCCTCAGATTTGAATCACCTTCTTTAATTCTCAAGCATCAGCAAATAACAAGAACTGGATCTAGGATCGATTCTCAGCAACGTCGACTGAAATCTAGGATGCCATCTTTGATCAACACTCTCTAATCTCTAATCTCAGCCAACAATGTCATTCAATTTCTCATGGCCAACCTTTTCTCCCTCCTTTCACGAGGATGCTGCTAAAATGTTAGATGCAGCTTTAAATAGAGGCCCAAAACCAAAGGTCATTGCAGATGACATTAGAGTAGAGGAATTGGGAATGGGTAGAATCGTGAGTAAGAGTAATAGACAAAGAGTAGTCGATATACGTCGCTCGCGTGATCTGATGCCGTCAACTGCTGATGGTTGACTGTAATCATGATGCTAATTATTGTGAGGAGAGCCAGGCGGGAGAGCGACATCGAGTCAAATGTTGAATAGGCTGAGGTCAATGTCGAAGTTGCAAACTCTCCAGACGTTCATTCCGACTCTCTCAATCGAGGCATTGATTCGTCGCAGAAGATTCAAATAAATCAGTCAATGTCTTCAGGAGTGTGAAGAACTCATTAGGAAGCCTTTGAAGAGCAGAGAGAGAGCTCGAGGGCGGAGACATCTTCCCCACTTCTCTCTTCAACTCCATCTCCCTCTCTCTGAGACTTGTTGCTTTGTTCAACTTCTTTTTCATCTCTCATAACTGGCTATTGACTGTATTACGAAACTCAACTTCTTACTTTTCTCTGCACTGCCTTTTCCTCTTCTCTTTCTCTCTCCTCAGCCTCCCGAGTTGGAAATCTTAGAAATCGGAGAATTATCAACGGATCGATTTCGAGGGATTTTCAGATTGACCTACGCAGGAGATGCTCATCTAGTTCTATCAACCAAAGTCCAAGCCAATCCTCTATCCAAGAAACCACCTCCAACCTCTCTGGGAGGATCCTCTTCTACCTCTACTTCTCCAAGCGATCTTTCAACTCAATCTCCATTTCTATCCTCTAGAACCACTTCTACCGGTTTATTCCCATCTTCACCTTCGTCAAGAGGGATTCTATTTGCAGCAGCACCTCTAATAGTGCCTATGGAATTACGTCTATCCCAAGTGAAATTGAGAGCTATAGTGGTTTTGGTAGTCTCTAAAACTAAAGGCATCACTTTGGTTTTCAAAAACGATCCTTTGGAAAGTCTGGAAGTTTCTTCCACTTTTGATTCAGTAGCTGTCATTCAGAAATATCTTCAACAGGAAATCGAACATCAATTGAGAGAAATGTTTAGAGAGGATTTACCTGGTATCATTCATAGATTGAGTCAGAGATGGTTGAGTGGAGATTCCGAAAAGAAGAAAAAGTCAGAACAAGATTCATCAAATTCAAATGTTAGAGAAAGTGGGGTACCGAAATCAGTTTCTGATCCTCAGAATTTAGCCAACGAGAATAGTGCTAGAACTGGAAGATCTTTCTCTACAAAAGATGATACTACTCCAAGAGCCAAATCTAAATCTAGGAAGTCTGGTTTGGCGAATACCACTCCTGGTCATTCACCTTCTACTTCACCAAGAAATCATCAATCTTCAAACTTCAACAAGAAGGCACCTTCGAACGTTTCTGGAATGGGTAGTTCTCCTCGAATCAAATCCTCTAGAAAATCAAATAATAACCTTTCCGGAAATCCATCTACTTATACAAGACCTGGTCATACCTCGAAAGCAGCTTCGACTTCTGCAGCCAAACTACATGGAGAATTACAAAATGCAACCTCTTCTTCTTCAAAGGGTGGATTCGCTTCATTCTTTAGTAGTAGTGGGAAAGATTCGCAAGATGATAGAACTTCCACTTATGGCTCTACTTTTGATTCAATGTTCAACACTTCTGGGTTTCAAGAAATTGAAAATTATGATCCAACTTATGGTTTGAGACCTGATGATTTACCCGTTAGAGGTTCAGGTTATTCAGGTTTGGGAAAGTTGGCTGGTATGATGAGTGGTGGATTGGGAGATTTGATTTCAGATCCCACTAAAGATAAGAACAAATCATTCCAGCATAAGTCGAAAGGGAAAGAAAGAGATTTGGATAATGGGAAATCAACTAGTCAGAAAGGAGGTTCGAATTCTTCGATTAGAAATAGTTTGACAGATGAAGATGATTTAGCTCAGAATGGGGATATCAGTGGTAGCTTCGGTTCGAGCTATAGTAGAAGACGTAATTTGAATTCCATCTCTGCAGAGAGAGAAAGAGAAAGAGAGAATAGTCAATCATCTCATAGACCGAGTAGCGGAGAGATGAAAGTGGGATTGGATGCCATTCAAGTTCCAGGTGGTGGAATCGAAAATCTCAATGGATCTCCATTCTCCGATGATGACGAAAACCAAGATGAAGAGAGTGGAACCGATGAAGATGGAGAAGGAGAAGAATCTGGAACGACTTCTGAAGATGAAGAAGACGAAGAAGAAGATGATGTCGACGATTTGGATAATCTAGGTCATTTCGATAGATCGCATACCAGTAGCAATCGATATGAAGATGATGTTGAAGATGATTACACTTCTCAAACTTATCAGAATGGTCAAGATGAAGAACCGAATGAGGATTATTCTAGATATGGCTATCCTCCGCCAGGAGCTGCTTTTTCAGATACCTCTTTAGGTGAACCAATCAATTTCGGAAATACAGGAATGGGAACCAGAACTCTCTTTGGAAGAAAAGCAAATTCAAACAAAAGTTTCGGTGGAACATCTAGACCCAATAGTCCTAAAGTGAATTCGAGTTCGAACAAAGCTAGATCTTCTTATTCAAACCATCGTAGGAATGATAGCAATAATTCATCTTCTTCTCAGACAACGAATCCCAAGGTTCAATACGAAACCATCAAAGCTGTCGGGGGTGGAACAATTACAAGACCGAGGGTCTACCACATTGCTTCCAGAATTCAAGCTCCCGAAATCGAAGACGATGATTATGATGAAGACGATCTCGAAGATGATGAAAGCACTAGATTGGGAAATGCAACTTTGAGAGCTGGTAGTTCTTCTTCGAATAGAGGAGCTGCTTCTACTGCCAAAGCCATGAGTAGAGGCAGTGGATCAGGCAATGGAGAGAGCTACGGAAAGCGGACTGGAGTTGCAGCTTTGGATGGTAGAAATGATCTGAGAACGGTAGTAGGTGATAGATCCAACTCTTCCTTTCATCTTCATGCTCCTATTGCTTCTAGAACCAGTCGTCAACGTCAAGCTCTGCAAAACTACGACGATGTCGAGGATTACAATCCAAGTATAGGTCGAAGTAGAGATCAAGAAGAGACGGGATCAGAAGATGAAGACGAAGATCCATATGGTTACAAAGACAATGCATATCATCATAAAACTCATTCAAGACAACCGACTGAAGAATCTGATGATTCTAGATCGCCTTCTTTAGCCACTTTGGATCCTGAACCGATGGACATTCATGGTTACGAATACAAAACTCAACTTTATAGGGAGAAGTATGGTGCTACCTATAGAGCTGGTTATGGAGGATCTAAATCCAGCAATGTCGATTCAAATGATCATTCGAATTCAGATATCAGCAATAGTTTCGATCAATCTACAGCTCCTACTTCAGCTGAATATCATCCTCAACCTCCAAGATCTTCAACTCCAAATATCCCTTCGAAGAACCTTTCTCAAAGCCCAAACAATAAGACTAACGTCAATTCTTCTCAACAAGTTAGACCTTCAATGTCTGGAGACGCTTCTGCTCACTTTCAAGATTTAATCACTTCTGGTCAAACTCTTTCTCCTTTCGCTAGGAATTTAGATGGTTTCGCAGTCCGATCTGCTCCTGGAAGTGGTCATGGTTATAGCAATAGCATCACTGGAAGAAGTAACAATTCTAGTTTGAATGGAAAGAATTCTTCAAATCCTAGTAGTACTTCACCTACCAGAAGTCATATATCTTTACCTCATAATGGAAGCTTCAATAGAAACTCAAATCCTCATTCTGCAGCTCATAGTCATTCTTCAAGCGTTTCGAGTAATGGAAAGGTTCCTAGAAGGAGGACTTTCCAATTGGGAGGTGGAAATTCAGAAGAGGAAAAGAACGTGACCAACAGTCTACCCGCGAGTCCGATTAAAAACAACTCTCCGATTAGGAGACCTTCTGCTTCTTCTAGAAGTACCAGTTTGGATTTAGAAAGAGGTAGTTTGAGTGGTGGAAGTGGAGAAGGTTTCATGAGCCCCACTAGGCAAAGATTCGGTAGAGGAGTCAGTGAGAGAGGAAAGATAAATGGTTGGGAAAGTATAAGGGAATAGATTTTACGCTAATCTATCATATCTACATCTCTAATTTTCCATTGCTGTTTGTAACGATAATGTCTTGATCTTATACCCAAATTAGAAAATCGAACAAATCACTTCTCTTTCTCTCTCTTGTTGTTCAACGACTCTTGGGATTGCTGGATTGGCTGTAAACAGTTATGAAGAAAAGGTCACGAGCTCTCAGATTTGCAATCAGCGGAGGAATGAATCCCACGATGCAAGGCAACTCAAATTCGACTCACCATCGTTCAACGATCAAGTCTGAAAAGCATGAAAAGACTCGAACTGGGATATACCGATACCTTGTCCGACTGCAAGAGATAAGAAGAAACAGAGAACAGTTCTCAAAATTCAGCGTCAAACAAATGATAGATCTGTGTTCCGAGTCTCTCATTTTGATTCCTCTGATCTCTCGTGTTAATTTCCTCAAATCTCTTGTTTCGAACTCGCCTTTTTCTCCAGGCAATGATTTGGTCAATTTAATTCGACCTTCTCTAAGCAACGGCGCTGACTCTAATCTTGCTCTACCCTTTGTCCAACTGGTAATGGCTAGATGGGATGTCGCTTCTTCGAATTCCTGATCCCAAGCCTTTAAAGGAATGTTGATCTCTCTCAGATTGGGCGGGATGGGATTGGATTTCAGCATGAACCATAACCTTCCATCCTCTCGAATTTCCTGACGTGTTTCTGCATATCTAGAGAAATCGTAAAAGGGGACTTCCAAAACCTCCAATGAGTCTGGCAATATCGGTTCCGATTCGAAAGATATGATTCGAAGCGTTTCCCCATTGACTGAAAGTCGTTTCAGAGATTTAAAGTTGGAATAGAGAAAGTAACCTTCGTCTGGACCGCGAGGGTTTTGAAAGCTCAATTCCAATATCCTGGCGTACTTTAGAGTAGAGAAAGAACTTGAGAGAGAAAAGAGACAATCACATGAAGAAGGAGGCTCCCCTGATTCACTTTCCAAATTCCTTCGAGACCAGAATTCAAAAGACTCGAGCTCAAAGGTAACCTTGAGGAAATTGGTCAAGGACTCCGTCTTGACGTTGGGGCCGGCTCTCCCTCTTCTGTTGAAGTTCTTGAGACACTCGCTTTCCCAAAGTTTGCCTACACAGAATGTAGCGTTGATGGCTAAGTGCTTGACTCTAGACTTGGAACGAAAAACCTCGCTGTACTCTTCTAGAAAGTTGACGTCATCGGAATAGATCTCAAAAGCCAGACTTGCTTCCTTGAAAAGAGAAAGAAGTCATTGAAGATGAAGCCTAGCAGCAATATACAATCTGGTGACGATCTCGAGAAGATTACTCACGACTAGATGAGGACAAAAGAGGAGAAGCCAAATCACATCTTTCCATCAAGATTTCGCTCTTCTCAAAAGCTTCGTCTGTCTTCTTTCGTCCTTCAACACTCTTTCTCGCCTTCAATCCTTTCTCTTCATTCTGTACTCTTGACTCTCCACTTTACGAACATTCGAGCTTGTAACATAACTGAAACGGAGAAAAAGCAAAGCTACACCAGAAAAAAGTTCTCGTTCGTCACTCGTGAGCTCGCTATATCAGTGCTATGTAGAAAGTCTCAAGAGTGCCGTTATGATGAGAGTGGAGAAGAGAGGGAAGAGAGAGGTGGACGCTCTGTTGGAACAAGCGGATGATGAGATGAGTAGGGTCAGACAAGATGAAGAAGGTGGACCTGTCAAGGCTTAAGAATGATGATGACGACAAAGTGACGAGGCTGACGACGACGACGACATAGCTGTACAATGTTTCTCTTATGTATATTATTTTATTGACAATTTGGCAACATGTAGGCGATGCTGGAGCTGCAGAGGTGATCACTGCCAGTATCGAGTGGACCACCAAATGAATGATCAGTCAAAGGATCATATCTCTTTGAAGACTCCAAAGCTTCTTTGCCACCGAAGAGCTTCGCGAAAAGGCCTGGAATGAGACGCTTAGCAGCGGCAAGCTACGAAACAAAGAATCAAGAAAAGGGTGAAGATATCGCAGATCAGCACATCTCGTCTGCGAACAAGATCGAGATTAGTTTACTCAAGTACTCACCTCATCTTCGTCTCTTGCTTGGACTTGACCTTCCTTTCCACTGATCAAACTGGAGATGATAGATGGGATAATCAAACGCTTGGTGGCTTCGACATCTGCATCTCTTGCTACGACTTGACCTTCTTTTCCGCTGATCAAGCTTGAGATGATGGATGGAATGATGAGACGCTTGGTAGCCTCAACATCTTCGTCTCTGGCTGCGATCTGACCTTCCTTTCCACTGATGAGACTGGAAATAATGGAAGGGATGATCAGACGTTTGGCTGCCATCTGCAGAAGTAACGAAAGAAGTGATGCAACGAAGTCAGAAAGAAAGTCGACTGTGTTGACGTGACGATGAGCGTCTTCCAAGCTACTCCATACTTACCTCGTCTTCGGCTCTCTTCATATGGATTCCAGCTTGAATCAAGTCTGGAATGTTGAGGTCAATGTTTGCGATGTGGTTGGATCTTGCTTCGTTGGAAGAAGTCGTCTGTTCAGCAGAGGCCAGGACTGACGAAGAACCGAAGAAGAATAGAGTGGAAACAAGGATGGTCTCGGTTGAGAATTGCATCTTGAGGACAAAAAAGAATCGAAAGTGAAGCTTGAAGAAAGTTGTAAAAAAAAGGGCTTGAAGAAAAAGAAAAGATAGACCAGCTACCGTTAAGAAGAAGAAAAGAGGTTGTAAGAAGGTGAAGAAGCGTTGGCTAGTTGTGGAAAAGCTTTAGACATCCATTGTCTGGACCCTTATTTATACTTCTAGTAAGATATAGAAGGGCGAAGAATACAAACTTCGACTGAGAGATACCTCACTCGAGAAAGAGAGGCATGCTTTGCAGAAGGACCATTGAGCGAGGACACATTGCCCCGATCCGTTCGCCCCCGATTCCCGTCCAAGCAGCCTGATAAGTTTGTAGACGATGGATTCTCAACAACCTTTTCTGTTGAGATAAAGGTCGAGATCGAGCTGATTCGATTTGAACTTGATTGAGGTGAATCGCCCTCGCCAAATAGACTTCCCTCTTCTAGTTTCACCTCAATCCCGTCGCATCGAATCGACTTGTCTGATCTCTCAAGCTCTCGGGTCTATGCTGTCTTTGAGAGAAAGGAACTCACTAACAATGGGAAAGATGGAAGATCTGCATGATGTCAAAGCTTCCAAAAGTCTGCTCTTCTCGTACTATAAGCTCTGAAAGCAGCTTGAGGGGTCTATCCATCTCGAAATTGACATAAATGAATCCTGTCTGACGCTGTCGGCTGAAGTTGAGAAAGCGAACAATTATTTCAAAAGCAAAACAAAAAAGAATCAACAGGGATATCGAGTAGGGAATCTCTTCTTTGAAACCTTTGCTCTCTATTCTTCATACTCACTGATTTCACCGACCCTTGTCTGAGTCAACTTCCACTTTCCGTTGTGACCAAAGCAGTCCATCCTTTCCAAGTCTTCCCTTCTCCTTCCCCAGACCGCCATGCCCTCTTGAGAGACAAGATCGGCCTTACCAGCTGTGTCAATAGGCTTGCGTGGAACTTGAACTTCTTTGAGATTGACAAAGTCTCTCGAACCGAGAAGTTGACACAGACTAACCTCTTCACGGAAGTTCTTCTCTGGTTCTAAGGCACTTGAGTAGAGATAAAAGATAAGAGAGATTACTTCTAAACTAGGGGGGACCTTGATTTGAGGAAACTTTGAGAGACTGGCGATTACGGTGCCATCGGAAGAAAGGTGCTTCAATGATTTGAAGACTGAGAGATCAGTAGATGCCGGATTGAGTTGATCACAGGGGATGCAAATCAGCCTCAGATGTCTCAGAGTAGTGAAGGATCTGTGCAAAGAGTGCAAACAACTGGCATAGGTCTGAAGGAGCGTGTCGCCGACGCTGAGTTCCAACGCTACTAGCTCGTTCGTTATGAGTAGAAGCAACCATAGAGCCTCTGTTCTCTTGTTCCCGCCTTTCCAGGTACCCTTTCTTGACCTTGACCTTGGCTTCTCCCACCACGTCTTCATATCGTCGCCCTTCCTGACATGATTGACGTGTAAAGTCAGCTTGGTGACGTGAGATAAACCTTCAAAAGCGCTACTATGCTCTTCCAAATACCGGAAATCAGTGCTGCTCATTGTAAACCCAAGTGCGACTTCTTTGAGATTAGGTAAAAAGATGAGCAAGAAGACAACGTTCCTGGTGTTGAGATTTGTGGGTTGACCGGAATCAGAATCTGGAGGAGGTGAACGGAACTACAGCTTCTTGACCGTATTCAGAAAGGAATTCAGAACCAACCTATCCCCAACTCTTTGTTGAAAATTGAATTCGAAAAGCGTTGAATGTATGATTAGAACCTCGAGATTACAGAGTTTGTCCAAGCAAAGTGTTGCTGCTCGCTTGTACCTTTCGATTAAGTTTTCTGTAGCTCGCGCACAGAGTGGGGAAAGCAGTGCATCATTTCTTCTTCCAAAACTTCTTGAAAATCGTCCAAATCCTTTGAGGTCCAATCTACGCAATAAAGTGATTTGACGTGCTTGCCAACATGACCCCCTTCTCGTTTGAGAAGCTCGGTGAAGGAGGCAACGTCAAAGATCTGTAGCGTGATATCCTTCAGTAGTCGAGGTTGATATTGAAGAAAAGCACTTTTGCAGGTCAAAGAGATTGCTCGAAAAGTAGATTCTCTCAATCTGCGAAGATGGGGAAGGAATGGCACAGAAGCAAATGTCAGTGGTCGTGATCTGGCTCGTAATCCAAGAGATCAGAGACTTAGGGATGAATGGATAGTAGTCGCCGTATCTTGGTGTGCATCACAAAGAGCGGCGTGAAGATGTTCTTGAGAAGCGAAAGAAGAACGATCAATGATCCTCACCTTCTAGCCTTGATTCTCTCCTTCTCGTCCCCTTGGACTAGCTCTCCCGGATTTCTAATGAATTGAGTGATGATCGACGTCACGTCATCTGACAGGTTAGCCAGGTTTGGTGTTTCTCTAGGTGGAGCCAGATTCATCAGATGAGGTTAAAGGAAAGGAAAAGAAAAGTGAATCTTGAGGAACTTCTAACTCGGCGTGTCGGCGTTTCAAAGATCACCTTGTGAATTCACTTCTCGTTTTCTTCTTCTTCCTTCATCCACACCTCCTTTTCGATTCTTCTCCTAAGCTCAAAGCATCTCAGTCTACAGACCCAGCAAGTGTCAAGCCAAGTCCGATTCGAATGCAAACAACTTTCCCCGATCCTTACCGTGTCTTTCCAGATGAGGTCTTTTTACGATCATTGTCCTTTCTCCAGCCACCACAAATCGGAGAGACCCAAGCAGTTTGCAAGTCGTGGCGAAAGTTCGTGCTATCAAGTCCAGTCTTACATCAAGTCATTCACCTGACCAATCAAGAGGAAGGAGAACAGCTAATGTCGGAACCAGGATTCGATCACGACTCTCATCTAGAAAAGATCACGATTCCTCTGAGAAGGCAGGCTACTCTATCCAAAGATGGACTGGTGGACGTCAAGCTGGAACTCCAGAGTCTTCGCTGGGAACCGCAAAAGTCGGGAGATACAGACTTGGACAAGATCCTTTCGATCCTCGTTCCATCCATCTCGACTTTACGAAATCTCAGCATCAGCATCAAAGAGGAAGAAGAAAGGTCACAATCTCTCAGATTCGGGATTTTACAGAACAAGGATGTCTGTGCTAGTCTTCAACACCTTCAACTGGATCTAGACTCTAGGTTCTGTGAGATAAAACAGGAGGACTCTCTCTGGAGTTTGATGACCGCAAGTCGATTAAAAACATTGGCCATCCATGACGACGGACCTGTGAATGAGGAAGGTCACTCAATATGTTCCGAAGCCACACTATTTGGCTGTTTACAAAGAATCTCACAATCATTAGAGATCTTGGAGATTCACAACGTCGAGTTGAAAGAGGATGGCTTTATCATCGATGAACGGAACCGAATCTTCTTCCCTCGACTCAAATCTCTCCGACTGGTTGGATTGGCTCCAAGTCTTCTTACTTTGTTTTCTTTAGCTGAACTACCGGCTCTCTCTGAGTTGAGGATTTGCCAGTCCTCACTTGGTGATGAGGAACAACAGATTGAATTTATCTCCCTCCAACACCACCTTGGCCCTCTCTTGGTATCCGCCAGTAATTCCTTGGAATCTATTGAGTTACAAGTACTAGATGCTTCGGGCGTTTTCGATATGGAGGTTTGGTTGCCGCAATTGGAGAGCCTTACTCTCAAAGGTTGCTACCCGGCATTGAGACGGGAAATGATGAGAATCAAAGTGAGTTTTCGAAGACCATATAGGTGATATCAAACATTCGTAATCACAGACGAGCAAAAGGAGGTTCTCTACACATAGACTATTCTTTAGCGTCACAGCGAGTTGCCTTTGCCTCTCTTCGTTATCCACCGCGACAAGAACTGATCGTTGACCCCTCACGCAATCTCTGTGTTTCCTTTTCCGATCGGTTCTTCCTTCATACAGTGTCCTCAACTCAGGCATTGGACAATGCTTCACACTCCATTCATGGTTCAGATGGATATCAAAAAGCAATTGATCAACCCTGCAGATCTGTTCTCCTTTCTCGAAACTTCCAATTCCACCCTCGAAGAGATCGACGTTCAAGGTCTTTACATTGATCCGAAATTGATCGACGAGAATTCTCCAAGTCGTGAAGATATAGAGAAGCAATTACCTTTTCCCAATCTCGTTCTCTTGGAGTTGGACTTCACCGTCGATGGATATAATTCATATGAAGAAGCTGTCTTAAAGTACTTCCCAGACCCAATACTAATTGAGGAAAGAGCAGACGGTCTAAAGTTTTGAATGATGAAGATAGAGTTAGTAAAAGAAAAAAGAATAGTCGAGCTCTTTGGTTCAATGCAATTGATCAAGTTCCAATCTGGGTTCGAGTGGAAACATGCGGCTTCGATTTCATTACAGTCCTTCTCTTGTTATTTATTTTTCGGTTTCTCGGACTCGTTGCACTATCATTTTGTTGGGAAATTTGATTTTCGAAACTGAAATGTTACATGATGATGGAAGGGGGAAAGTTTTTCATTCTATCTTCTCGATTCTTTTTGCCTCTTTTGTGTCGTTACTTCATTCTATCTACCCTCGACAACCCTTATACCTCTCTCTCCTATCCTTACTTTTTATCTATCTTCGATCATCTAAGTAGAAACCATTTCATCATTTTCCGTATTATTAGCAGCAGCAGGATGTTGAATAGGTAAAAGGTTTTCCTTAGTTAATCTCTGACAAATATCTTCCAATCTATAAGCAGTTTTAGCAATCTTAGAATCCCAAATGATGGTGAATTTAGATTGAGGATCAGGTAATTCTTCATCTCCCAATTCATCCCCATTACCACCATTACCAGCCTCTGGATTATTTTCCTTTTCAGCTTCTTGTCCAGTAGCTGGACCGTCATGAGAATTAGAACCATGATCCAAAAAGATTAAAGTTTCATCAACCTGATCAATTTCAGCTTTCAATCTTTTTTGAGAAATCATTCTTCTAGCCAAAGCTTCTGAACCACCAGAAGATAGATTCAATAAGATCCCTAAACCTTTCAAAGTAATGTTTTCGTATAATTTGGAAGCAGCCAAAAGATTATGTTCCATCATTGATCTATCCAAAACTGTAGAAGGTCCCATTCTAGTAGACATTTTAGGTTGAGATTCATCATCATGATTGATTTTCTCAATCGAAGTCTCATCTTTCATTTCTTCATCTCCACCACCACCACCATTTTGAGTCTTGTTTTTCAATTCTTCATCTCTTCTTCTTGCATCTTCTGCAGCTATGGATTCCAACAAAGCTTTCTCATTCGAACTTGGTGGTAAAAGTGCTCTTTGATGTGGTGCTAAAAGTTTCTCGAAGGATTCAATCTCTTTAGGTCTGATGATTTGTTCCAAAAAGACTTTGGTCAAGATGGTATGTTGAGGTAATTCAGAAGTTCTTTCATCTCTGATCAAGGTTGATAGAAGACGAGATCTGTGAGGTCCAGCTGGTGCTAGAATTGCACAGGTGACAGCTGCTGACCTGAAAAGAGAGAGAGAGAAAGGGGAAAGCGAACGAGACATGGGGTGAAGGTCAGCTTTTGTGATTTGAAAAAAGGCGATCAAGAGAACTTGGCTTTCAGAATTAGGTATCATCTAAAGAGGATAAACCTCGAATACTCACAACATCAAACCTCTTTCTTCCTCATCTATCGAACTCAAATAACTCAATTCATGAAATCTCAAACTAGCTTCATTAAATCTCTTCTGACTATCATAAACCTTAGCCTGACATAATTTATATTGTAATCCCAACAAACCAGCTTCTTCTCTTTCTTCCTTTGTCACATTTTTCTTATTACCACTTTCCAATTCTTGTAAAGCTGCAGTAGCACTTTTAGTGATAGCACCTGGAACTGTATGTAACAACATTGAAGCTCTCTTTAGATAGACATCTGCTGAAACTGGATCGCTATCTTCTAAATGTAATCTTGCAATTCGAACGTAGATTCTTAACTTTTGTAAATCGGAAACACTTCTATGAGAGGATTCGAGAGAGATTCCGGAGAGGATCTTGGCTGCTTCTCCCCAATCTTCGGAATTTTCTAGGATCAATGCTAGGTATAGACGGAGTTCTGTTGCCTGAAGTTAAAAGAGAGAGATTAGAAAGAGATGAGAGAAGAGGAGAGCAATGAATGAGGGTTATTAGTTCACTTGACGACTTGATTGCGAGAATGGAAGAGTGACCTCAACCAATATCTAACTACGTCTGCACCGAGAAAGACTTCAAGAGGTGATTAACAGGCAGGGATCTATAGTATGGCAAATCCAAAGTACGAGATGGGACACTCGAGAGAGTCTGTTCGAAGCGAGGCAGCTCAAGAGGGAAGCTCTCTCTCTCCGATCCACAGTGCCATACTCTATAATCATCTAATAAGCTTGAATTGAATGACTCTGAACTGAAACAGGGCATACATCTGCATGATAGATATCCTTTACGCCACCCTTTGGCACTCATTCGGTCAATCGATCGATCTACTTCTCCCTAGATCTTGGTATCCATAGATAGACATTCCCACTGTATTCGAATCTCTTTTCATTTGCACTCAACTCACCTGTTCCTCGAAGCTCAATACCTTTGTGCTAGTCTTGTCAATAGCGTTTTGCAGTACAGAAATCATAGTTTCCAAATCCTTTATAGCAGGAACATGATCCCCTTTCTCTTCCTTCTCACCAACGGCAGTTTTCATTTCAGTATCTGCATCTTGACTCCCTTCTTGAATTGCAGCTACACCAGCTTGAGATTTGGTAGCGGCTTTGATTTGAGATAGGAAATCATTCAGTACTTGTCTTCCAACCACCAAACCACCACCTGCAGAATTGAGATCACTGAAGGCAGCCACGTCTAGATATTTCGAGATACAGGATTGTAAAGTGTTAGAGTCTAGAGAGGAACGAGGTTGAGAAAGTAAGGATTTCAAGAGGTCATTGTAAGAGGAGGCTCTGGAATTGGTGGGAGTGGAAGAGAGAGAAGAGAGTGAAGAGGACAGTGAGTCCATCTTGGTGAATGAATAGATTGAGTGAGTTGCTGGTCTTGATTCGAGTATGAATCTGTTCTGTAGTAGGATTAGAAGAATAGAAGTGGATTATGGATAAGTCAGTCGTCGAGAAGAAGGACAAGATCCAAATAACACTACCGATTGTGCTTCTTATTCTTCTACCCACACATCTCACATATACTTCTATCTCACAAGGTCAACGTATAGAATCGAGCAATCAACCTCATCATCAATCATGTCCTCTCACGACGCTTCAGTAAACGACGACGAGCTACGTCCTTCTGGTGAGTACAGTGGTACGCAGTGGAATGTGTCACTTTGAGCCATATAGCTCCTCTCTCTTACTTCTTCTACTTGTCTATCTAGTCTAGATTGACTTTATCACTAATTGTATTGTATGCTCATTCAATCATCTACAACATCCCCATCCATCCCTTTCCATCTCGTTGCTCTCTCTCTCTCTCTCTTTCTAATCTTCTAATCAATCCACCCCCCTTGCTTGCTTGCCCTTTGTGTCTCACTTTTACCTTTCTCTCCCTCTTCTCCCTTCTCCTACACAGAAACTCAGGGATACAAGCCAGGAGAGAAAAAGACTTTGGACGAATACACTCAGTTGGACGCAAACGACGATTCTTTGGCAAGATGGAAGGCTAGCTTGGGAATCGGTGCTGCTGGTGCTGTAGACCCAAACGCTCCAAAGGTGAGTCATTCCAGAAGGTCTATTGTGGGAAAGAGTGTGATTTACATTCTCTACCGATAGGAGAGCTAGATTTGTAGGCTTCCCAGAAGGGAGGGCAGAGCTCAAGCAGACTAGCTATCTCTATTCGCTCCGTCGAAGCTCTAATCTTCTGAATCTTTTCTCTATCTTCCTCTCTTTTTTTCCTTTCCCCATCAGCTCACTCTTCATTCATTGTCTCTAGAATCCCAAACTGCTCCAAATGGGGCTGTCACCATCAATTTGGAACAAGGAAAGGAACACCTAGAAGCTCTAAAGAAGAATCCCTTGACTGTAAAGGAAGGTGTCGATTATTGCGTATCTATCAGATTCAGGTAAGTTGTCTCGAGAGGACGCATCTGTTTCAATCTCTTGATTTGGGAAGAGTAAACGAGTCGAGTGGAGAAACTAGAGAGAGTCGATTAGCTATCAAAGTCCCCTTATCAGTACAACTTCGATTTCTCATCTCTCGCTTGCTTCTCATTTCTCTCGTATTGCTTCTACCAGTGTCGGGGCTGAAGTTTTATCTGGACTCAAATACATTCACGTTGTAAAGAGAGCTGGTGTCACTGGTGAGTCTGCTGTTTTGGAAGGTCAACAATCGATAGACAAAGCTTGAGACTTTGAAGAGAAATTCGAATCAATCAACTTCGAGGATCAAGCGTTTGAGTATCTTCAATAAGCAGCCACAAACCTGACAAACAGCTGGAAGATGGAAAGGATGAAGCTCCTCTTGAACCTTTTGTGCGATCTAGTTTCTCTAATCAACTCAACGTTTACTGACTTGAAATCTCTCTTCTTGATCTTTGCTCTTTCTAAATCTCGCAGTGGACAAGTTGGAACAAATGGTAGGATCTTATGGACCAAACCCAGAACCCTACGTAAAGAAATTTGCAACGGAAGAGGCTCCAAGTGGTATGCTTGCAAGAAGTGGAAACAATGTAGTCAGGAGTAGGTGAGTGAGAAAAAGTTCTCTTTCGTTTGTGTTTCTCCGAGACTTCTTTCGCATCAGTACGAGTTTTGATCAAGTCCATGAAGAAGCCGATTGATGCAGTCTGGGTCGATCTAGCTCAGTGTGGTTTCGAAGGATGCTTTGACACTCTGTGAACTCGCCTTCTGACTTTTTCTCTGATCTCTCTCCTCTTATCACTCTACTTCTTGATCTACTTTCTTTTTCACAGAGTCATTGATGATGATGGAACAGTTTACGCCGATTGGACTTGGTCTTTCAAGATTGCCAAAGAATGGTAAAACCGAGGAGATTGGGAAGATCTGGGAAGACTTTTCTCTCTCTCTCTTTCTCTTATCTTTCAAACCTTGAATTTTCAATTCTCAAATCATCTCTCGACGTTTTCTTCAATCGTAGCTAGTTCTAGGACTTTCCTTTCCGGTTCTTCCAAAATCCGAAAACAACAACCTCAAATGACAATTTCCCACCTTAAACAATCATCATTCTAGTTCTTCGTTTCTTGGATCCTTTCAAAAGATTGAAGTCCTCTTTTTCTTTTCCTATTCTATATAATTCTTTGACTCTGTTTTCTCCCTCTCATATACATCTGATCGACTCTGACAACTCAATGGCACAAGTTTCCTGAACTCATGAGACGAGATAGTGTCGTTCGGATGCGAGAGCCGGGTTGCAGATAGAAAAGACAAAGATCAGTATAATCATTGAAGCAATTAGCGATATTAAGAACATCAATTGAATGGAAGAAGAGCTCGGCGATTTTGAGGGAGCTGATCTTGAACTTTTTTTTCTTCTTGTCCTTCGACTTGACCACCTTCCAAGCAACGCAAGATGAGGAAGCAACTAGATCCACGAATCCCAACGTTGATTCGAAACAATGTTTCCTTAAACCATCGGTCATTCTTCTGTCTAGTTGGAGACAAAGGTAGAGATCAAATCGTCAACTTACATTTCCTACTTTCTCAATCCAGGGTGGATTCCAGACCTTCAGTTCTTTGGTGTTACAAGAAAGAGTTAGGTTTCACCACTCATCGTAAAAAGAGAGAAGCTAAAATCAAAAGAGACATCAAAAGAGGAATCAGAGACAAGAACGATAGTCATGATCCTTTTGAATTGTTCGTGGGAGTGACTGACATTAGATATTGTTATTATAAAGAAACTGAAAAGGTTTTGGGTCAAACTTATGGAATGTTGGTCTTGCAGGACTTTGAAGCCATCACTCCTAATCTATTGGCTAGAACTATAGAAACTATTCAAGGTGGTGGAATAGTTGTACTGTTGTTGGGCAATATGAATAGTTTGAAACAACTTTATAGTTTGGGAATGGTGAGTGGTAGAGAGAGAGAGAGAAGATCTTGTTATTCCTTCTTTCCTTCCTTCTAATTCAAATATATGCCTTGTCTCTCTATTCAATTCCATCAAAACAGGACGTCCATCAAAAGTATCGATCCTCCTTCTCTCCAGATGATCCAGTCGCAAGATTCAATGAAAGGTTCTTGCTCTCTCTATCCTCTTCTCCTGATTGTCTCATCTTGGATGACGAACTAAACGTTCTACCACTATCTAGAGGTAAGGATATCAAACCACTAGAAGAAACTTTGATCGCAGAGGACAACTCGACGGATCAATCGGTTGGTAAAGGAAAGAAGAGGGAAAAGAAGGATGAAGAATTGAAGGAATTGAAAAGTGAAATCGGCACTACCAAATTGGTGGGAAAGGTCATCAAGGAGGCAAAGACTTTGGATCAGGTGAGTGGGATTCTGAAGAGCCAAAGGAGTGAAGTGAGAGAGTCGGAGCTGAGAGAGGTGGAATTGGAAAGTCTACTCTACTACTTTTTTGGAAGATGTAGCTCATCAAGATACTCATTCTCTTTTCTCCCTCTTTCAGGCTCGGGCTGTTCTCTCGATCCTAGACATCCTCTCCTCTTCCTCCCTCTCTACCACGATAGCTCTCACAGCTGCTCGAGGTAGAGGAAAGTCAGCCTCTCTAGGTTTGTCCATTGCAGCTGCAGTTGCGTACGGATATTCCAACATCTTCGTTACTTCTCCATCTCCAGAAAATCTACGAACGTTATTCGAGTTTTTATTCAAAGGTCTCAACGCTCTAGGATACGACGAAGTGTCGGATTGGGATCTTCAAAGAGGTACAGGAGAATGGAAAGATTTAGTTTTAAGAGTCAACATTTTCAAAGATGGTAGAAGACAAACCATTCAATACATTCAACCTTCAGATTCACACGTCTTAGGTCAAGCTGAGTTGTTGGTAGTGGATGAAGCTGCTGCAATTCCTTTACCTTTGGTCAAGAGCTTATTGGGAAACTATACAACCATTTTGAGTTCTACTATCAATGGTTATGAAGGAACAGGTAGAAGTTTGAGTTTGAAATTGATTCAACAATTGAGAGAAAGTAGTGGAAACAAGATTCAAAACAGTATGGTCAAAGATGAGAGTTTGAAAGCTTCTTCTAGTTCTAGTAAGAAGAGTAGCGCCTTCTCCAAAGCCATTGATACTGGCAGGATGTCATCTTCTGCTAGGAATCTCAAGGAATTGAGTCTCAATGAACCCATCAGGTATTCAGCAGGTGATAATATCGAAGCTTGGTTACATCAATTACTATGTCTAGACGCTTCTTTAGTACCTCTATCATCTTCAACTCTTTCAAAAGGTTGTCCTCATCCTTCGACTTGCACTCTTTATCAAGTCAACAGAGATGCTTTATTCTCTTTCCATCCAGCATCTGAAATCTTCCTTCAAAGAATGATGGCATTATACGTTTCCTCTCATTACAAGAATTCTCCAAATGACTTACAATTAATGTCGGATGCTCCTTCACATCGATTATTCGTTCTCCTACCACCTTTATCACCAGATTCGGATGAGCTCCCACAACCTCTAGCAGTCCTTCAAGTTTCTTTGGAAGGAAACATTTCTAGACAAGCCATTTTGAATTCATTGAGTAGAGGTCAAAGAGATGCAGGAGATTTGATTCCTTGGACTTTGTCTCAACAGTATCAAGATACAGATTTCGCTGGACTTTCTGGTGCTAGAATCGTTAGGATAGCAACTCATCCAGATTACGTCAACATGGGATATGGAAATAGATGTATCGAATCTCTGAGAGAGTTTTACGAGGGAAATCTTTTGGATTTAGATGCCATGACGAGGAGAGTGGAAAGAGAGAAGTCGAGCTTGGAACAAGAAACTCTACAATCAGTCGTCAAGAAGGGGAAAGCTACAGATGATGGACAGAGCGATCTATTGGATGAAAACATCTCAATCAGAGATGTCAAGAGAATGCCTGCTTTACTCCAGAGATTAAATGAGATCAAACCTGAAACTTTGGATTGGTTAGGTGTCAGTTATGGTCTGACTCCATCTCTGTTCAAGTTTTGGAAAAATCTGGGTTTCACACCTCTCTATTTGAGGCAGAGTGCTAACGATTTAACTGGAGAATATACCTCGGTCCAATTGAGAACTTTGAGAAACAAGGAAAACGAAGATGAAGATGACTTTGAACAATCTGAGTGGTTAGGTAGTTTCGCTCTCGATTTCAGGAGAAGGTTCAATCAATTGTTGAGTTACAAATTCTCTGAATTAAAGACTATCAATGCTCTCAGCATTTTGGAATCTAGTAACAATGGTATAGAAAAAGCTGGTGGAGTACAAAGTGAAGTTGAAGGAGAAGAATCTGATGGAAACGGTCCTATCAAAGCAAAAGAATTGAGAACCCTATTAGGTCCTTTCGATATAAAGAGATTAGAAGCTTATTCAAACAACATGTTGGAACTCAACGTAGTTCTAGATCTTCTTCCCACTTTATCAAACCTTTATTTCAATAGAAGGATCTTGATCAATGAGAATCCAGATTCTGAAGAAATGGATCAAGATGGAAATCAAACTTCTATTATTCTGACTTTATCAGGATTACAAGCTGCACTTCTTTTGGCTCTAGGTTCTCAAAGGAAATCAATCGAAGACATTTCTAATGAATTAAACCTTCCTATCCCTCAAGCTTTATCTATATTCGTCAAAGCTATTAGAAGAATCACTCAAGCTTTGAAAAGCATTGAAAAGAATCAAATTGCTAAAGATTTGAATTTGAATGGTAAAGCAAAGAATTCAGTTCAGAGAAAAGAAGGAGAATTCAAAGCTATGGAAGTTTCTTTGGGAGATGAATTGAAAGAAGCTGGTGAAGAAGATCAAAAGGAAAGAGAGAAGAAAGGAAATAGAATTCAATTAAATGGAGATTTGGCTAAATATGCTATCGATGATGATCCGGTGAGAGATTGGACTGAAGCTGAAGAACAAGTTAAGAGATTGAATGGAGTTGAAGGTGCGAATACTACTGTTAGTGTTAAAGGTTCTGGATCTTCCAAGGAATCTAATACGAAAGAGAAGAGAAAGGGAAAAGATGATAAAGGCGGCGGAAATAATAAGAAAGCTAAACGTTGAGAGAGAGGGAGCTGAATTGGTGGTCTTTGAGTCTTGTGTTTTGTTTTGTTTCAATTTGTACTACTTTTGAATAGAGGTTCTTTTGAATCGAAAGTTTAGATTTCTTCATCACTGATTTTGTTAATAAGCCTCGCTCTTTCCTCAACTATCTCTTGTGCTGGGAAATGATCCGATACAGGCCTTTCGTATTGTTCGAGAAAATCACCGTCGAGATCCAAATTCAAATCTAAACTGACGAGGTTGGGGAAAGATAGAAGTTTCTTTAACTGTTCAGGACTAGGGGAATCTTCATCGATGGAATCTGGATTAATGTAAAGACCTGAAGCGTAGATTTCCTCGAGAGTGGAATTGGAGGTTCGAAGAAACGGGTAAAGAATCGAAGGCTCTATACATTGGGCACCAAAATCCACGTCGCCCATGCCTCCGACGTCGCACATTATCAAATTCTTAAGTCGAGGACACTGAAAGAAGGGTATGAAGAAGCGATGGAACAGAAAAAAAAAGGTGGCAAAGGGGAGCGATTAGTTCATCTTACAAGGGACTCGCCAAGGCAACTGCTCTAGAATGAAAGAAGAATCTGTCTTCGAAGAACTTTTCCTTGCCTTGTCAAAAAAAAGCTATGGACGAGAAATGCCTTGTTCCTTCGTTTTGCAACTCACTTTGATGTGCATCATATCCTGTTTCATTCCAGGGTGGCATCCTGAGAGGTTGAGAATCTCCAATTCCGGCAGACAAATCTCCATATCGAAATCAGCTGAGCCATTCACTAGCTCAAACTCGATGCATTTCAAGCAACTACTTGCTGATTTCAAAAGAGGTCCAAGGTCTGCGCATATTTCCTCAGTTTCCTCGCGATACTTCTGACCCATTTCTTTGGAAATCTTGAGCGTAGAAAGTACAGGTACTTCGGTCAAAGATAGAAAAGAAAGAAGACTTGGGGCCACTCCCACCAATTCTAGAGTTTGAAGTTTAGAGAAAGCAATTTGATCCCATTCATCTTCAACCGTTTGAACAGAGCCATCCTCTTCGAATTCTAGATTCCTGATCTCCAAAATCTCTAATGTCTCAGACTGCTTCCTTAATATGGTAAATAACATAATTCCAGAGAGAAGTGGAACAACTTCTTCGTCATCCCCGCAAGAGATAGGTCCTTTGTCATTGACGATCAGAGTTTTCAATCGACCTAGGGTCAACAAACTCCAGAGAGAATCCCCCTGCCTTATCTCACAGAACCTGGAGTCTAGATCGAGTTGAAGGTGTTGAAGAGTAGCACAGACTTGTTTGTTCTGGATCTTTCTAAACCTGAGAGGTCGTGCCCTTTCCTTTTCCTCTTTGAGGCTGATGCTGAGGTTTCGTAGAGTCGAGATGGACGGAACGAGGATCTCGAGGATCTCATCTAAGTCTGACTTTCCCGACTTTTGCACCTTCCAACGAAGATTTTCAAGTTCCAGCTTAACATCCACCAGTCCATCTTTGGATAGAGCAGCCTGCCTTCTCAGAGGAATCGTGATCTTTTCTAGATTGGAGTCGTGATCATCGATCTTCTGTCTGAGCAGCCGTCCCCATCGCGGTCGTAGATTGCTGAGATAGATTACTTGATGCAAGGCCGAGATTGATAGAATGAAGTCTCGCCAGGCCTTGCAAACTGATTGAGATCTCGAGATTTGAAGAGGTTGGAGAAAGGAAAACGTTTCCAAAAAGAGTTCTCTTGGAAGGGAATCGTAAGGATCTGGAAAAGATGGTTTCATCAGAAGATGGCCAATTTGATGCTTGAGATTCGTCTGCTTCAGTTTGTGACTGTTTGAAGGAAAGAGAAGAACCAAAAAAGGATGGGAAGTGGACAAGTGGTGGATGTAGTAAGAGGAGATTGGTCTGGTTTGGTTTATTGAATTAATTGAGCACAAGCCGACGCTCAACGTGCCATGAATCCTTTATCAATAAAAGATGACTTTCAGGAAGAAGAAGAAATGTAAAAAAAGGGAGAAAGTAGGAGAGGAGAGAAGGAGAGGTGCGCTTATAGCTCTGACGCATCTTCTCCTCCACTCAACTATCAAAGTGATCGAGTGACTTTCAACCTCAACTCTATCAGCAAATTAGAGCATCAATCTCTGCCTATCCAAGAAACAGAAATAAGCCTTGAATCACAAATAATAAAGAACAAGAAAATGTCGGAAAGTGATTTGGTGAGTAGTAGCGGATAGAGTAGGAAGATCTGATTGATTAGCATCTCAATCGAAAGCTGGTGGACAAGACACTCTCTCTTCAATTCTGTCTCTTTCGAGATCAATGAGACTCAAGAGTCTATCGTGTAGCATCAAAGAATCAGTCGAAAGTGGCAGTCGTGGACTCTCCCGTAGATAGCCGAGCGGATGGATGTCATGGTAAGACAGTCTCGACCCTACAAGGGTGATCAAAGGGATAAATGTCCTCTCTTTCTCCCAGATTGTCTCGTAGCAAGTAGCATATCTTATAAGACAGGCTACTTTCGTAGGCATCAAGCGCTGATTCCTTCAGTCCAAATGCTGAGAGCGAGAGCAACACTCATGCCTCTCTTTCCACTTTCCATTCACTCTATATGCCTCTCGAATGGTTTCTGACGTCCTATCTAATCATTTATTTTTCTTCACAGCCTGCTTTTTCTCAAGCCACCTCTGGTGCTATGGGATCCCTGGTCTCGAACACCTTGGTCTATCCTCTCGATTTACTCTCCACTAGACTTCAAACTCAATCCCGTGCAAGAGCCGGTTCTTCCAAAGTCAAGAAAGCTCAACCTTCTCTAATCGGTGCATTACAAGAAATAGTAAAGACTTCGGGTATCGGTGGTTTATATCAAGGTTTAGGTTCAGATTCTCTTTCAAACACGTTGTCGAATTTCCTTTTCTTCTACTTTAGAGGTTTCTTGATGGACCTCTTACATAAGAGACACGATAGATTACATCCTCCAACTTCTAACAAGGAAGGTAAAAGCCCTGCATTTACCTTATCTGCTTCTCAAGATTTGGCAGTCGGAGCTTTGGCTGGTATCGCTTCGAGATTCTTTACTACTCCTTTGAGCAATGTCACGGTCAGAAAGCAAACAAGTTCATCAGTAACCAAGAAAGACGATTCAGAGAAACCAAAGAAACCTCTAGCTGGCGATGATGATGATAGTTCCGATGATGAAGATGGAGAGTATGGAGATGGACCAAGTATTCTGGATGTTCTTAAGGAAATCGTAAACGACAAAGGATTCGTTGGTGAGTTTCGGACCTTCTTGTTCATCTTTCTCTAACCTCAGCGCAAGCGAAGTAAGGATCTGACTCAAGTTTACTCGTGTTCTCTCTTATACAGGTCTTTGGTCAGGATTCGAAACTGCAGCTCTACTTTCAGTCACTCCCGCTCTCACCTTCAGTTTCACTACACTCTTTACGAAGTTGTTACCAAAATCCTCTCAAGAACATCCATCTGCAATTCAAACCTTCCTAACTTCAGCAGGCGGTAATGCATTATCAACCTTTTTACTCTTTCCTTTAATCCTTTCAAAGACTAGATTACAATGGAAATCTCCAAGTGGAAAGAAAATGTACAAGAATTTGGTAGATGTCTTGAGAAAGACTATCAAGAAGAATGGTATCAAGGGACTCTATCAAGGTTTGGAAAGTCAATTGGTTAAAGGTCTGATTGGTCATGGAATGACTATGATGGTTAAACAGAGAGTCGAGGCTTTGTTCATTACTGTCTTCTTACTTTTGAGAGATAGAGCTAGAAGAGCTAAAGCTATTGCTAATTGAGGGATTGATGGGTGGAATAGAAGATAAGACCTCACTCCTCTCTCGTCTTGCTAGCA
This sequence comes from Golubevia pallescens, assembly GCA_001599655.1. Classification (NCBI taxonomy): domain Eukaryota; kingdom Fungi; phylum Basidiomycota; class Exobasidiomycetes; order Golubeviales; family Golubeviaceae; genus Golubevia; species Golubevia pallescens. The sequence goes on from BCHO01000017.1 coordinate 764,930, forward strand.
ATCCTTTCAAGAGTCAATCCAAACCGTTTAAAGCCTTTCCCTTTGGTTTCGCGTCCCTTCTTCGCATTCAAACTCAAATCAATCATGGACTGTAAATGTCAATGTCGAATCCTTTTCTTGTCACTCGTTTTCTGTTGTTTTTGATAATCAAAGTTTTCTCCTTCTAATCCTGAAGCTTTGAGTTGTGATTCGCTTGTTTACTAAACGCACACCAACTGAATGAGAATCCGTCGTCGTTCCTCAAACTAAAGTAGTGATTCATGAAGTAATCTAAAGTATTAAAGAGCCCGAAAATGAAATAATTGACTGACAGCAACGACAATATAGTCCACGAGCACCCTTGGACTTCACCTCAAGCAACCTTCGTTCATTCCCTCCCAACGCCTTCTGTTCAGTTACCACCTTTGGCTTTCTCGATCAAGGTCAATCTTGGAAAGAGTAGAGATGCTTATATCCAGAAACTCCAGTGAAACCTCCTGTGAACATGAAGAGAAGATGAGAACGAAGGGTCAGAACAAAGCCGTATCGGGAGATCTATTTGTGAATCCGACCTTGAGAGTGAACTCACTTCGTTCTCCCCTTTCCGAGAGAACCATCTTGACTTTGCCATTGAGAAAGATGTCAACAGATGCCAAGCGTTCTCTATCTTCTCTCCATTTTCTTAGGCTCTCTTCCTTTTTCAACAGTTCCAACTTGCTGTTGTAAGGAGTTGCGGGAAGAATGACTTCTCTCAAGTTGGGTATAGGTCTAGCAAGCAAGTGAGCTAAAAACTTTTCCTCTCCCAGTTCCACCTCCATCGAACCATCCACAAAATCGTAGAAAGGTAGTTCCAGCTTTTCCAAAGATTCTGGAACGTCCAGGTTGGTGAACATCGAGATTATTGTCTGACCAGCAATTGATAGACAAGTCAGATTCTTGAACATAGAGCACTCTGCTCCAAACCTTAACCTTAAGGTATCTTGACGTTCAATGTCTACCAATCTGAGCTGCTTGAGTGTACAGAAAGAAGCATGGAGGGAGCTCAAGAAATCCATCGAGATTACAGACGCGTCTACGTAGTTGAAAATGTTGAGCTCAAAAGAGATGAGAAAGTTTGTGACTTGAAGAAAGTTCTGCATAGCGACTAGTCTGACGGTGTCTGTGAGACCAAACTTGTTCGGCTTGATTTCTTCACCCAGAAAACCTCTTTCATAAAAAGCTGGCTTCAACGCATGCTCTTCCACCTTCGATAAACCTTTCCAAACGTGGTGGTATTCGTGGAGAAACTTTATGTCACTAGTGAATACGGCAAACCCTAGACTGACTTGCTTCAATTGGGTACAGAAGACGAGTAGCCAAATCGCTTGTTTGGCTCGAATATGATCCTCTTTCCTGTCTCCTAAATCAATTTTTAACCTCTTGAGAGAGTGAGTGAGGAAGTTCATTGGAACTTCTTTGAATCCGAAGTTAGGTCTGTAAACAAAAGGAAATCTTCATTTGGGATCTTCGATTACGATGGTCTCGACGTTTTCCAAGCACTGAAAGATAGGGATCAGGATTCCAACACCATCGTGATTCACTCTGTAACAAGGGTCTTGACGGATTGTGAAACTCTTAAAATTTGATCCTGTATCCGGTTTCCGTCGAAGCAGTTCACGTAAGTAGTAGAGATCCCTAGGAAACAGGTTGACGTGTTGAAGACTTTGGCTGTAGAGTCTACAAGCTCTGCGAGACGTCAATGCCATGGAAATGAGAGACGAATCTCTCAACCTGAGATTGAGAGAATGAAAGCTTTGTTAGTGAGCCATTCAAGAGCCAGTGCGAACTATGGAGAGTCATACTTACCTGAGCTCATTGGACCTTTCAGCTTCATCTTTGCTTTCGATGGGGCTTCGAATCGAGTCGATGATAGCTTCGACGATATCTTCGAGACAGGTTGCAGGATTGAGTTGATTTTGGTGAGCAGTAGGGCTGTACATTGCTCTTGTTCTTTTGGAAGTATGTGTGTATGTATGAGGGAAGAGAGATGTTAAATAAATCAACAATGCCTGGGATGTCGACACCAACACCGAGCCAAAGAAGTTCAACCAACATTCTCTCTCACATTCTTTCTTCCCCTCCTCGCTCCTTGTTTATTCAGGTCTCCTGCCTAAGAAAATGTAGGTAAGATAGCATATGATCGGAGTCAATCAACGATGATGCGAGACAGACCGAATCATTGTTCATCCGATCCGACTGAGCTCTCACAAAAGACAAAACGCCAGCCAAAGACACTGCTGTTCATTTGCTCTGAACACAGCCAAAAGAAACATCTACATCTGAGAATGTATTACAGATACAACAGGCTCCAAGTCAAACATTTACTTGACTTCGACGACAATCTTTCCCAAGGCTCGGCCTTCCGTGAGACGTTGACACGCTTTTGGAGCTTCTGCGAATGGAAATGTGCTGTCGATCAAAGGATCCAGATCGATTTCTGTGGATGAGTAGAGAAGAAAAGTGAAACAGAAAAGAAGGAAGAGGAAAACACGAAAGCGCATTAGAAACAACAGCTTCATTTCGTTCGGCCTCAGATTTGGAAACTTCTTCTTTCTCTTCATTGACTCACCTCTGGCCAAAGCAGCAAACCTTCCAAATTTTTCATTTTGAAGACTTGTATTATGAAATTTTGCCGGGACTCCACCCAAAAAGGTCGGCAATAGAAACGCAGAGAGCAAGAAGCTGATCAATTTGAAGACTCCCCCTTGATTAGGAGTCAAGACGCTGGCTCCGCAGTTGAAGTAGTGTCCACCTTCCTTGAGATAAGATCCACAACCCGAATGAGTGAGTTGATCGCCTACGGTATCTAGAACTACGTCGAACGGTTGCTTGGAATAGCGAGAGGCTAGCTCTTTAGGAAAATCAGAAGCTCGATCTGGGAAGAAAGAAAGGTGGCAAGGGAAGCAAAGTTGAGAAGTCAGTTTGGATCCGAAGGAAGCTATGTGAAGCAGGCTGAAGAGAAAGGATAAGGGAAACAGACACTCACAATCGACGACGTCGTCTGCCCCTCTTGACTTGATGACATCGAGTTTACTCCCACTTCCAGTGGCGACTACTAACGAGCAACCTTTTGCTTTCAGCATCTTGATCAAAAGCAAGCCAACAGAGGTAGATCCACCAGCAACCAGGACTCTGTCTCCTCGTTCAGTATGGTCAGCTAACTCCAATGCCGTCAGACCTACCAAAGTCAATCCAGCTGCTTGTTTAGGGGAGTAGAATTCGGGAATCTTCTCTACAAACTGAGACGAGATGACTAGTTTGGGAGAAAGTGAACCTTTGCCTTCTTTCATTCCAATGCTGGCGGGAACCTTTCCAAAAACTGCATCTCCGACCTAACGTAGAAAGTGGCAAGAAGAGAAGAGTCAAATTTGAGTCAGAGAGCCCTCGAGAGATAGATGCTATTGCTCGGCACTCACCTGTAGGTCTTTGGACTCGGTGTCCGGACCAAAAGCTACGACTTTTTCAGAGTAGTCGGAGGCAGCAGCTGTAAGAGACAAAGAAGAGTGAAGATGTGGGAAAGTCGGAAGTCAACAATGAGCAAGGCGAGTAACTCGAACGCATCGACCTATTCAACACCCACTTCGAGGCTTCTTCGTGACGAAAGATACTGAACGGGACGAGTAAGAGAATCAAAATGTTAGAATCAGAAGCGGTAGAAGACTGCTTTCCTTCTGAAATCGAGGCAGGGGTAGGTTCTCCCATTGCTCACTGCTCACAGTATCGGGGGATTTTGTAGTCGACTGGGTTAATAGAGGCGTACTCTACATCAATAAGAACCTGAATTTTCATCGAGAAAGAAGAGTGGATCGAGAAATGAGGTCAATATTTCCAGAAAGAATGAAAGATGAATGAGATTCGTTCAGAGATTCGCTTCCATCAGACGGCCGGCTCACCTCTCCTTTTCCTGGTGTTGGTACTTCCACTTGATCCAATTGGAGGATGTTTGGGAGAAGTCCACCTCTATGATACCGCCAGGCTTGAGTAGTCTCAGAAAACATGATGGTTTTGATGTAAGAAAGGAGAAGAAGGATTCGATCTCAGCTCCTAAGATCGAAGTCTCCCATCGTCAGCGCGTCATAATCGAATTTCTCTCGGCTTGTGACGACGCGGCGTGCATTATTGCGTTACTATGAAGATCGCATTATCTTAGGCTTTTTAGCTACTTACCTTTGGGTCAGAAGCGAACAAGAGAGGGAGATAACGAAGCTTAGAATCAGAGAGTGGGCTCGATATCGACGAAAAGCTCGCCGACTTCAGGAAATGTTTGGCTAGGAAGACTTTGGATTTAGCAATACAACTATGATAAACAAGCATCATTTTCCTTCGAACCTTTCCCTAGCGCTATCTCTCATGGCTTCCAAATAACCCTTATCGAATGATTTCTTCCCACCTTTATAACCACCTTTGTAACCTCTACCTTCTTCGCTTCCATCTCTATCGTTGGCATTCGAGCTACCACTCCCAAGGCCTGCTCCCATTCTATGATGACCAGCTTCAACGATGCTCGACCGACCTTGAGATTCAGTCCCAAGACCTTTACCTTTGGTCCAACCCATTTGAGCCAACATCTTGAATCCACTATTAGATTCATCGATTTCTTCTTCTCGGTTGTGATTCGATGATGATTCACTGTCTTCAGAAGCCAGAACTGGAGCTGGACCTTCAAAGACCTTCCTTCTGTCTTCTTTCCGATGTGAAGAAGAGCTTGATGAAGATGAAGGTTTATCAGCTCCAAAGACTGATCTTCTTTCCGATGCTCTATCTCTATACTTTGAACTTGTATCGATGGAAAAGCTAGATGAAGCGTCATCTTTGACAGAGCTGGAAGTAGGAATTGGATTCGAATTGATAGGAGCGAACCCATTTGGAATTTTCTTTTCGCTTTCTTCAGTCTTTGCTCTTTTATTCAATGCTGAAATTTTCCTATCGTAACCAGCTTTCCTCAATTCATCCTTCGATAAATTTCCTTTGTGAAGAGCAGAATCAGCTTCATGTCTACGTAGCATTTCTATAGTCTTGAACTGTCTCACACAAAGGAGACAAGCTTTCTTGACTAGATCAGCGAAGTCATAATCCATTGGAACCTCTTTCATAACGGGAGTTGCAGCTGATGATTGAGTGGGAAATGAATTCGATTTTGATAGAGAAGGTTGAGGTTGAGAATCTGAAGAACTACTTGAAGGATCTTGATGAAGTTCAGTCTGTTTCGTTTGCCACTTAGAGATGTCTTTGGCGACCTGTTTGAGAAACGAGACAAGGTCAGGAATCTGATTCTGACTTCTATCAATAGACTGCATCTTTCTCATCGATGAAACTCACTTTCTTACTGCCGGGCAAAACAGGAACCTTTCTAGACTTCTCGGTCCTATCATTTGAATTGGTAGATCCAATGTCATCCGATCCCAAATCTTGATCCAGCCTTGGTTTCTTCCTGGAAGTTTCATCTGAATTCGATCTATCCTGCGAAATCCCTTTACTCGAGCCTGTTATCACCACATCATCATCGTCTTCAACTTCCCAACCTCTACTTCTACTTCTAGAGACCTTTCTTTCCTCATCATAAACCGATTGAGAAGGTTGTTTCCCTTTATCTTTCGAAGAAGTTTCTCTTTCTCCATCGTACTCTGAAGCTATCCACATATCGGATCCTACTCTATCATCTTCAATTGACCAAAAAGTCAAATCACTTCCACTACCTTCACGACGAACTCCATCCCAACCTTTGAGTCCAACACCTTTCCAACCGTATCTCATATTTTCGAATTCTTCTTCATCGTCTGGTTCTAATCTGACGAAAGCTTTCAAAGGATTTGCCATCTTGATCTTGCAAGAGGGATTCAAAGGTAGTTTGGGACCGAAGCCATTTTCTGAATTGAAATCTCTGTAGAAAGAATAGGCCAACGAAGGTTTGTCGAAGGAAGCGAAGGCGAATCTCCAAGAACAGCCCAAAGGTGATGAAGAGGTCGAACCTGAATGCTTGATGTTTGTAGACTTCAATGTACCATCTGAATAGGTCTCTGCGTTTGGCAGTCTCGATCTGATGAGCCCTGAGGAATGGGAAGAAAGGAGAGACGAACAGATCGAAGTCAGTGATTGTAAGTCGTCGAAACTCAAGTCCGTTCGACTCACAAGTCCTAACCAAAGTCTTTTCATAAGGATATTCCTTTTCTCCAGTGTTGTGATTCTTGATCGAGAAAGATCTGATGGTTTTAGCCAGACTCTCAGCAGTGACTTTATCGTCGAAGCCGAAAATGATGACCAGAGAGGATGTGTAAACCACTGGAGATCGAAGTTCATTAGAAGAGTACAGATAATATTGGACTAGTTTCCAAAGTTGATCGTCTGTTGGAGGCTTCATTGGTGGAGGATCTACATTAGGTCTGGATGAAGATTGAGGTTGAGGTTGAGGTTGTTGAGCTGCAGGTCGAAGTAGACTTTGATCTGGAGGAATAGAATAAGGTCCGTTTGGCAATGGAATCGAAGGATTATAAGTTGAAGGTTGTGGCCATGGATAATTTGATGGATTTGATTGAGATCCTTGAGTGTAAGGAGAGATTTGAGGTTGGAAGGGAAGATTCGTCGTTGGAGGAGAGGGAGATCTTGGAGGTGACGAAGACATTTCTTCTGATGTACGACCGAAAGTTGGAGTTGTGAAACGTGTAGTTCTCGGTCAACGCACTTGACTTGAGCTTTGTTTCAGGATAGACTCAATTCGATGGTTGAAGTTGAGGACTAAAAGGAACTTGAAGGAAGAGAAGATCCGAGATCGAAGGGAAAGGAGGGGAAGAGAATGATCCAAGAATTGAACAATGTCAGTTCACTACAGTCTAGATTGATCATACCAATGCCAAAAGAAGGTGGTTGCAGTGTGTAGACGAAGGTAAAGATGTGTTGCGACGAGAGAATTGACTGCGAAGCCATTTCTTGCTCGTGCTCTCATGAAACCTTAGCTCAGGCGGCCATAAATGCTATGCCAAGCATTAAGACAATGATTTAACAAAGAAGACTAGGAGATAAAGATGATAGACGACTTGGGAGGAGGTCGGAGACAAGTCATGGTTCTTTGGGCCTTCTTGGTTGCTCACCAACGATTGAAAGTAGAGTAGATTGAGAAGTAGTGATTGTTAAGAGTTAATGTGAGACTTGACTGTCCACTTGATTAATTCGAAGTTATCCAAATCTTTGCAGCGAATCAAATGATTGAGTCCGATGGGATCCTGTTGGTCAAGACAGAAGAGGCAAAGACTGACTGACATTCTCAGTTCTTGACCATCAACCTCATCGACCATTCAAGATACGGTCTCGATTGAAATATCTGAACCATTCTTCATTCCATAATATCAATCCCAACTCTGCTAGCAAGAGCCAAATAGAAACAGAGGAGAGCCAAAGCAGAGCCGGTCTCTCTGCCAATCAAGGATCAACTATCTGCTCTAGAAGAGCAAGCATCAACATCTTTCTCTTCTTCACTTCTCAATCCAAGTCTGGCGTATTACCCGAAATTGAATAGGAGTGGCTTCCTCCTTTGAGCTGCAGCAGCAACCATCCAATTCGTCCGCTTATAGCGGCACCAGCTGAGAGATCTAGAGATAGTAGAATTCAACAAGAGATCATAGCCATCGAGCTAGTATAGGACTCGGCTGATCTGTGAGTGTGCGTTAGTTATAGCTACTATAGACAGCATCTTGATAAACGCTTCTTGAAGTCAAAACTCTCGAGAGATACACAAGTGGAGCCAAACTCGATATGACCTCTAATCTCCAACTTCCCTTCTCTCCATTCCTCTATGTGCAGCCTCGTCTTTACGATATGGGACCACCATATGCATCGAGCTCCATCTCTTACTCATCTCCATCCTCTCCAGAAAGAGAGAGATTGAGAGAAAGAGTGTATCAGAACATCAAGGATCATCCATCGACATCGACATCTTCAACCATCAATCCATTCGATTCTAATCATTCGCGACCTTCTCATTCTCATTCCTATTCGACTTCAAGCATCAATAGAAGCATAAACACATCTCATCAACAACACCAAGGACTGGAATCCAATCTCAATCCAAACGCTTCCCCAAATCCAGCTGACAATTCTGGGGAAAGTTCAAGCCTTACAACCAACAACAACCATGTTCCAATCAATTCTTCAACTCATCATCATCATTCAAATTCGAAATCAGATTCAATAGGTGAAGCTGAGCTGATAGCTTTGGTGGTAGAACTGAGATTGAGAGCTAGCAGAAGTACTTCATCATCCAAAGAGAAAGAGAAAGGAAAGGAATTTGAACTTCCTAACACCAATTCCCCTAGTGAGATTAGACCTGATCTACAATCTAGTTCATCAAGTTCGAGTCTGAAGGAGAAAGAAAAGGAGAAGGAGAAGGAATCTAGCGCTAGTAGCACTGCGATTGATACTTTGGATCTCTGTCATAGAAAGATCGAAGTGGTGCCCGCTGAGTTTACAGAGTTGATAAAGGACGATGTTGTTCGGTGAGTAAAGTCTACGATTACTTGCTGGATACTTGTGAAGACAAGAGATGGAGGGCACATTCAGTCGATGAAGAGAAAGTGACTCTAGATCCCTCATTTCTTTCAATTCTCTTTGCTCTCACTCTTCCTCGAAGTCTTGCGTTGGGTTACAACCGAATAACAGCGCTTCCTTCTAGCTTCTCTCAGCTCAACTTGCTGCGATATCTCAACGTCAGATCGAATTCCATGACAGAATTCCCAACAATCGTAAGTCCTCTTTCAAGCTTTCTTTTCCCACATCAACATCATTGACTAATTTCATTGCTCTTCTTTCGTTACTCTCACCTTAACCTCAGCTCACTAGCCTTCCTGCTCTCGAGATTCTCGACATTTCTAGAAACAAGCTCCGACGACTGCCTACAGAACCAGGACGTCTTCTCAATCTTCGAGTTCTCTCCATCTCAAACAACAAGCTCAAGAGACTACCGACCTATCTTCCAGACATGAAGCATCTCTGCATTCTCAAGATCGATCAGAATCCTTTAGAATGGCCTCCTCCTCATATTGCCGAGATGCCTCTGTCTGCAAAGATGGCTCTTCCAGTGGGTGGAAACGCTAGTGCAAAAGAAGTCAAAGAAGGAAAGAGAACAGAAGAGAGAGTGATGAACATGTGGATCAGACAGATGAAGAGCTGGATGTCTGAATCCTTGGCTCATGAAAGACAAGCTCAAGCTCAATCTCATAATCAACAAATCAATTCGACTCCGCCTCCCTCTTCTTCTGGTTCTTCAACTTCCACCGTCTCTGTCTTCGGGGCTGCAGCTAGAAGAGCTGCTAGAGAGAATCCAGGAAGTGGAGGAAGCATGACTTCTGTCGGTGTGGCTCCCAGCGTCAGTTGGAATTCGAATACAAACTCTAACGCTTCTCCTCAACAGCCTTCTGGTAGAGCTGGTCCTTCTTATGGAAATGATCATAGTCATAGACCTTCTCTGGATAGAAGTTACAATCCCAATTCCAACTCTCCAACAAGTCATTCGCCAAGTTCAAGTGCAAGTCCACTTCAAGATCGGAGTTATATGAAACCTCTGGCGATCTCTTCATCAGCTTCACCTGCTTCCAATTCAGGTTTCCATCACAGACATGCTCCATCCAGCAGTCTGAGCATGAGTCAAAGCATGACTAGCTCGGATTCCACTTCTTCGAGTCAAGGGACTGGATTCGGATCTTCGAACATAGCTATCTCTAGAGGCAATCAAGAAGGTGATTCTTCTGGTGTTTCTTCTGAAGACAATTCCCAGGCTTACGACGAGAGCAGTCTCGTTGGAGAAAAGGCACGAGAAGAAGATCGAAGTTGGAGTTCATCAGCTTCAGGTTTCAAAGCCACAAGGATCGCACCTCAACCACCTAACGCTTTCTCTTCCCAACCTCAGCAAACTTCAAGGCCGTCTACTCGAGAGGAAGACATTTCACCCAAGTCGGAATGGAAACCTCTAGGAGGGGAGAACGAAGCAACTTCTTCCAGACCTGCCATTCCTAAAGAAACGGAGTCGTCGAAGGAGAAAGAGGAGGAGAGAAAGGATTCAACGACCTCTGAAGCAGATTCGGAACGAGAGAGGACAAGAGAGAAGAAGAATGGAAGAATGCCAAGTCCACTTCGCTCGAGAAGCGGTTCTGGAGGTCGAAGTGGGGGAGCCTCGGAAACTCTTTCTCCTGCCACTACCAACAGTGGCTCCTCTACTATCAAAGCTTCTCCTATCGAGAGGCATGCTTCACCTCCTCCACCTCTTCCGAATAACTCTCACATGGAACCTCTACCTCCAATGCCCGCTCAATACTCTACCAACTCTCCTCTGACTAGTTCACCGAAAGCTCAATTCTCCGACTTTCTCCCTGAAGAAAAGAATCAACCATCATCCAACGTTGGAGGAGAGGAGGTTCGACTTAATCGACCAAAACTCAGCATCAACTCTAGTACTATAGGTCATGGTCGAAACAATTCTCACACCGTTGGAATGACGAATGCAAACGATAGAAAGGTAGCATCAGCTAGTGCGGTTAGACCTGGTCTCAAGAGCAAGAAGAGTCTACCAGACATGAGACTTGGTTCTGCTGGAGATGTCTTATACAAACGAGACGCATCGAAAGCAGAAGCCGTCTCTCCTTCAATCAAATCGAGACCTGGAGATCCAATGGAGAGAGCAGACACGATGGATTCGAACAATAGCTCTGAAGATCAAGCTTCTTCGGTCTCATCTCCTCATGGATCTAGAAGGCCTAGCGCTTCTCAAAAGAGTAGACCTCCTCTTCCAAACATCCAATCTAACGTCAACAGCAATCTCAATCAATCGAACTCCCCAAGCTCGACTGGCAGTCCTACCACTGGTGCTTCTTCGAGTTCCTCCATCGTTCCAATTGGAGGATCTAGAAAGTATAGTCTACCATCTTCTCGAGCTCCTTCTAATCTCGCTACCAGAGAGGGTAGATCAGAATCTGTCTCCAGTTCGAGGCCTGCAGCATTCGGTGTCGAGGGCAACATTCGCACGAGATCTCCTTCGATCACGACTCGAAACGAGCAGCAACAACAACCACAGCAGCAAGTCGGAGGGAGCTCTTTCTCGAACGTCGCTGCCAGTGGAGGAGTTGCATCAAGTGCACCAGTCGACGTTGAAAGGAACTCTTACTTCAGAAGACTCTCTACTCTTCCACCTTCTACCATCTCGAAAGCTGTTCCGGTTCCAGTGCTCAAATTTGTAGATGCCACCCGAGGAGTTCTCTTCGCTCTCTCTCAGATCTACATGGCTCTCAAGCAGTACATTCTCTTCACCAGCGATGAAAGAGTGGCAGCTCAGTTCAACAAGGTTCTAGATGTAGCTAGTGCAAGTATGGCTGAGCTGATCAATTCTCTAGATCGATTCGACTCTCTCTCGAGAAGAGCTTCTCCTGAACCGAAAGTCATTTACGGAGTACTCAAAGCTGGTAGAGATAGCGTTGGGACTTTCAGAAAGGTAGTCGCTGTCCTTCAACTTCAACTTCGAACGCTTCAAAGTAGTGCGGACGTCAGATACACTCGTACTCTACTTCTTATGCTCTATGGAAGTATGGCGGAAGTCGGGAATAGTTGGCAAGAGATGGCACCTCAAGTTGACGCTGTTCTCATCTATCTAGCTCAAGGTGGAACCTCTCCCTCCGGAGTCAAGCTAGAACTAACCTCAACCACCATGAACAAGACTTCTTCAAACTCAACTCAGCAAGGAGCTCATCCTACGACTCTTCCGAGTATCGCAGAAGGAAGCTCTCCAGCCAAGGATTTCAAGCCGACAGCTCTCCCTCCAAGATCTCAGAGACGAAGGCATGCCGGATCTTTCAGTGCTCATGACGTCGCTCAAGGTGCTGCTATGAATCCGAATCTTCCAAACTCGGCTTCTTCGGTCCAGAATGACGAGTCTCAACCTTTCAATCTGCAAGAAGTTCAGGCTCAAAGTCTCAGGAATCGAAACTTTTCTTCTGGTCAAGCTTCTCCTCCGACGACTCCAGGAATTGTTAGTGCTGGAGCTCAATCTTACAATTTCCCAGAAATTGCCACTTCAAGTGCAACACCTGCGTACAGTGGCAACTCGATCTCCACTCCAAAGTCAGCAACGACTCCTTCTTCTAGATTGGCTCAACCTCAAGAAGCTCTGGGAAGACGTAGGTCTCCTTCGGGAGAGCCTCAATCCACACCAGCCTCTTCTTCAACTTTCAATAGAGAAATCGTCAACAATCGTGCTGGAGTCGGAAGAGATACGAAATTGCTAGTCGACGTTCACACAATCTTTCTCGTCAAGTCGACTTCTGCTGCAGCTACTGGTGTTTGTTCACTTCTATCAGATCATCTCTCTTCATTCTTCGCGAGCGACGAGAGCCAAGATCTCAATCTTTCACAGCCAGCTGTATCTAAGAAATTGAAAGAGTTGAAGGATCTAGGTTCAAGCACTGCAGATATGACTAAAAGACTTCAATCTACTCTTCTGAGAGTCAAAGACGAACTCATTCCTCAAGGTATCAAACTGGATCTACAAGATGAAAACGACCTCCAACATCGAGACCAAACCTCAACTGATGATGGATCGACGATTTCTATCTCGAAGGAAGAGAATCAAGACATCAACCTTCCAATCACTTCGGAGATCAGAAAGTTGAATGATGAATCTCATCGATTCGCTAGATTGGTAATCTCGATGGCTCAATTGTTGAAAGTCGCTTCTCAAGAACACACTTTCCCAAGAGAAGTGAGATCGACTTGTGGAGTCTTGACAGTCGGATGTGGAAATCTATTGTTGCATATGGGTTCCCTCAATCCTTCAACTCCTGGAGCCAAGACGACAGTAGTCAATGTTTCAAATTAGAGGTGGGGTAGAGTCAATTTGCTTTGTGGTTTCAAGTTCATCCCCAATCTCAGTTCATGTTTCCGTTCCCGTTCCCGATCTCGTTCGTCATTACATTTGCCCCAGATCTTTTCATGTCTTAGTTCTACGTCTCATCACTGGGCTCAATGTCACCGAATCCTTTCAGCACTAATCTCTATCGCTTTTGCTCTGAGCGGAGGATCCAAGGAAAGACCAAAAATCGAATCCGGTCTGAAAGTCAAGAGCGAATTAGACAGTCAGATCTCGCTGCCCGACGCTGCGGGCCTAACAATAAGAAGAAAGATTTGTTTCAGTGAAAAACAATGAGTGGCATCTCTTGCTAGAAAAGACAAGAGTACAATCAAGAACGGAAATTGATGTGAATTTAGCAAAGTTTCACAGACGAGTGTCTATGTCAATTCGACATCGCTTCTTCAATGACTTCAATGATATAATCTGGGCTCATATTCATGGTCGTTGTAGGATCGCCGATTAGATTGTTGGTCGGGATAATGTTGGGCTCGTGAATAATCAGGAAATTGATGATGAGCGCGAGAAGCAGTTCCAAAAATTTCCAGCTGACTGTGATGATATTCTGGACGATGCACTACCTGTTCCTATCTTTGATCATGACCTCTTTCTAATCTCTTTAACCTCTCTTTTAATTCTGAGTTCTCTCTTCTGGCTTTTTCTAATACATCTTCTTCTTTCCTTCTCCAACGATCCGGAGATTCATTTCTTTCCCTATTTCTTCCTCCTTCGACTTCGCTTCTGTCTGAGACCCGAGGTCTGATTTGACTTCTACTAGGGAGTTCAGTCAAAGAATAAGAGAAATCAGATCCATCTTTGTAGAATTTTGATCTGTGATCCGAGAGGTTTCTCATCGGAGAACGAGATCTTCTATCTGAATAATCATGTCTACGTCGATCGCTTGAGCCTGCAGCTATTGCTTCTCTTCCTCTATTGAGATAATCGTATTCTGCAGGTCTTTGAGTAGGTCCACTGGTAGAATCAAAAGCATAACCATCATAACGTGTCTTCGATACTTTGAAAGGACTCTTAATCTCAGTTGAAGCGGATGTCGAAGTCGAACGAGGAGGAGAGCCCTGTCTGCCGTACGAGACGTTGGATCTTTGTTTCTTGTAATTTGAAATCTATCAGAAGGTCGAGGGAGTAAAGAACGAAATGAAATGAAGAAGCGAAATCAGAAATCAAAGGCAGCGAACTACCCAGGTCGAACTTCATGACTGATCTGCTTCTCCTTCCTCATTCCATCTTCTCTTTCTTCCATCGAGACTGAACTGAATAAGAAGAATCTGAATTGTCAACTCACTGTACCGTCCAAGAACCCACAATCACTCTCTCGACCCAGGTTTCTGTTTCTCAAAACCAGCTTGAATTTACATCTGACGATGTTCTTGCCATCCAAACCTACAGTCATCAGAACCAGATCCAATCCGAAATCTTTCCAATCTTTAGATCTTAATCTCTTTTCCAAACCTTCTAGAGCGAACAAGTTGAATTGGTATTCATCTTTCAAATCATCACAGTTTCTCTCTTCCAACACCAATTGGTTGGATCTAATGACATCTCCTTGAGAAGCTACTGTATAAAAGAACTTGAACTTGATCTTGTGTATTTGATCCCAATGTTTCGGTTCCTTTCTGAAATGCGAAGATTGTGTGAAGTATTCATCGAAACTAATCTTTTCTTTACAGCTAGAAGAGGTGCCTCTCGATCCTGAGTTTCTTGCAAAGTCTGACAAAGTGTCAAAAGAAGCGATCAATGTTAGATTGTTAAGATCTGTATCGAACTCTGATATTGAATAAACAGCGGATCCACTGAGAGGCTTCCCTCCTGATTTGCCTAGAACCTTGTCATCGAGTAAATCTGGCTGTATGCAATCCGATAAGCCAAATGAGTCTGATTTGGTAATGTTGAGCTTGACGTTGATGCCTTTCCAATTCGCCATTGTGACACTTCTGATGCCCATTGATTCGACCGGAAAGAGGTAATAAAATCGGCAGAGATGGTAGAGAACGAAGAAAAGAGAGACGTCATTTTGATATGCACGACCTTTTGTCCGTTGTCGCCTCAAATCATTTCCCAAACAGATTCAAAAATACTACCAAATTACCAGATTCAGACACAAGATTGAAAATCCCGATCTTTATTCATTGACTGAGTATAACAAACATCTCAATTCACAGTTTATCATTACTTTTCGTCGAGCCTCTCTCGACTGGTCTTCTTTACTTCTTCGCTATGCAACCCAACCCCAATCCAAACCATGAGCTTTAACACAACATCCAAAGCAAAAGAGGAAATCGAACAGCAGTAGATCTGTTTCTTCCCAGACGAGGAGGATCGCAGAGGCAAAAAGAGAGAGGGACAGAAAGACCTGACCAGAATATGAGCGAACGGAAACACTAGACGGAGACGCCGTACGACAAGGACGAGGATCTGTGAGAAGGACAAGAAGACAAAGGTATTAGTCTCGATTTTCGAAGCTGTGAGAGTAGATGAAACCTCAGGTGACACTTCCGAAGCGTAGATTAACCGCTGTACTTGACGCCTGTCGACACGAGATGGAAACGAAATGCTACTGTAAAAACCTTAGCCCTAGACTCTAGATCGAGACAAAGGTTGCTTAAAGAGATAGCCATGTAGTTGCCCAAAGGAACGGCAGGCTCCTACTTGGACTGCAGAATGAAACCGTTTGGATCGAGTGTCAACACCAGATGGATGTCCTTCTGCCTTCTGCCTTCACCGACTTTCCCTTTCTTATGCAAGCTCTTCTTTCCTAGGTCAAAAACTCACCTAAAGTAGGTTCAATACGACCCAAAGAATCTATTTTGAAAAGATCTTGCGCCAGGAATTCGTCGAAGGATTAGGATTATCTGTGGATCCGGACTTAGATTTGAAGAACTTGGGAGGTAGAGGAGTTGGTGCCCCATGAAAGTTGATACCGTATTTGTTGATCAGTTCAGCTGCATTTTTGCTCTTTTCTGCACCAATAGTCTGATTCGAATCAGTGGGAATCTTCATAAGCTTTTTCTCTACCAAGAGATCGACAGAGTCGTGGTCCACAGCAGTAGAAGCAAGAGAGAGTTTCGATGAGTTGAATGAAGACATGAGGGATGCGAGGGGTTTTGGAGAGGTTCAATGGTGCTCGAAAGTACTCTTTTGAGCTATTCAAGGTCCAAAGGGAGGCAGAATGGACGCTCAGCCACACATTCCTTTTTGACATGCGCTGCGCGTCAAACAAGGACTTGTCGACATTTTCTACTTTTCGTACCTCATCGACGTCTCCTTTTGTTGGTCAGGGCCGCTTGGGAAATCTCAGCAAATCTCAGATTCCTCATGCGGCTGTGGTACAGGGACCAAAAGATTTGCCGAAGGCAAGAAAGGAGAGAAAGAGAGAGTAATGTGTTCTCACTTGATGCTCCTAGAATTTCCTTTTCCTCACGTCTTTACAGGTGTTGAGATCACATCTATCAACAGTAGTTCAAGTCAATGAGATTGGATGTCGTGTATGCAGCTCAGCTTTCTAAGAAGTTCGATGGCATGCTCAGAGGCAAAGCGAAGAAAGCAAAAACAAAGAAGAGATTTTGTCCAATTCCGATAATTGGAACGTGAAAGCGGAGATAACTGATTCATTATGTTAAATAGGGAAATTGAGGGTATCAAACGAGATGGTTCGAAAAGGAAGAGCAAGACGGAAAGAGTCTCTTTTGTTCAAAGTTTTCCTTGAGCTTTGGCGAGTGATTCTCCTTGCACCAAAATGCATGGTCCTCCCAGAATGACTCTATCTTGGACTTCCTGTGGTTGAGATGATAGCCACTCCTCTAGGAAAAGTGAGCAAGAAGACAGAATTGGAAATAAAAGGTCAAAACGAAAGATCGGAGACAAGCGCAGATGCTCAACGTTTCGAAGCATAAAGGACATCCCTTCTGTAGCTTCACGACGGGTCTTAGAAACAGTTTCAAACTCAAAAATGGATTACTCACTCAACTCATCACCTTCTGCTCCAGGTTGTAGCCAAATGAAAGGGATTCCTAGTTCCAAAAGTCCAGTCTTTACGATTGGGAAGGAAACAGCTGGAGGAGTGATGACGGAAAGACTTTGTTCGTCGAGCAAAAGATTCAAGGCAGGTTGGAGATTTAGATTGAAGAATAGTTTCGAGAAGAGAAAGAGATGAGCGAGTGGTTTCTAGCAAGCGTTTTGGAGTCCTTCGCATTTTCGAATTCGTGAAAGCCTCTCACCTCGTTGTCTTAGGTTCCAAAAGGTCAAAGACAGAAGGGATCGTGTCTAACCCATCGATTGTAGACTCGCGTGGGTTTATTGGAGTGACCTAGGTTGAATATAGAGAGAAAAAAGGATTGGATCAGCCATGGGAGAAAGGAGAGAAAGAGTGCTGCAGCTACGACGAAGTAAGATCTCCGAATTACTTACATTGAGTCCATGTGACTTGTACCATTTGACTACCTGTAAGAGAAAACAAGTGAAGTAGAAAGCAAGAAGTAAGCGATGAAGGGCGAAGAGAGCAGTGACGACAAATAGCAAATTAGACTTTCGAAGACCCATCTGGAAGACTCCTTAGAGCATCAGCTGAAAGTGTCTCTACTCTTCTCCTTCTGACAGAGAGAATAGATTACTCAGAAGGTGTGGCTGCTCTTCTGAGCACTCTAAGAGATGTTTCGATAGTATTCTAGCAGGGAGAGCTCTGCACCCGAAAGAACCACTTCTAACGGATATCTCTCACCTCGCACTCGCCTTTACTGCGTTTCAAAAATCGCTTGCTAGCAGATTATGATCTTTCATTTGCGTTAAACTCTCTACTTGTAGAGATCGTGTGACACTTTGGAGAACGTATCAGATCTTGACACCAGTCTCTAACTTCTCCACTCTTATCTCCATCTCGCATTGCTCTCATATCTGTCTGTCTCCTCTGTTGTACAGCTCTTGTGACTCTTTCCTAAGCTTTCACTCACCTTGTTGCCGAACTTTGCAGGATCCTTGCTAGCCCCAGCGATTGCAAACTTTTCAGAAGTGAAGAACTTGTCCAAAGCAGCTGCAGGTTGTGACATTGTTTTGGTTAGAGTCGATAAGCTTTGCCTTCTCAGTAAAGTGAAATTGTTGTGTGAGATGTTGAGGCCGAGTTGAGGGATCCTTTGCGTTACTTTGAAGAAAGTCAGAATGATGACGATAGAAGTAGAAGAAGATAAAAGATAGAGAGTTGTATTTAAGATAGAAGAGCTTTGCGTGCTAGCCAGCATTTCACAATCTCATCTTTTGCCACTCAACACATCTTGGAACTCATGGAAGACTGAAAAGGGTCTGAAAGTAAGCTGTGGCGATACTGTGGAATATTTCCGATTTCAAAAGCGGTGATCAGCTTGGAGAGAAGAGATAGTGCTGGTGGACGATTGGGAACAGAAGTTGACACCTCCTTCGCTTTCTTCTCTCCCCTGGAGATCGTCTACGATTTACGAGTTTCAGAAAATTAAGCGCAAGACATCCGAACAGGTCAATAAACAATTTCTCTAACAGAACTCGATTCACAAAGCGACGTATAATCTTCGGAGTATCAGGCATGAAGACAAAGCCATGAAAACAGTCTACGTGATCGACGACTATTGAGAACAAATTAGAACACTGTTACTTTGTCCTATGGTACAAGATTTGAGAACGATCTCAGTAAACTTGGGCGATTCTAGTCATTTCCTCAAGAGCTTTCAAAAGAGAATGCCAGAGACTACGTTTGAAAAGCAAAGAGACATTTGAGTGAAGAGATTCCAACATTCTCGCCGACTATTGAGAAGAGGAAGAGGAAATGAAAAGACCAGTCTCAGTCAAAAGAAATAATTTCAGAACTTCAGACAGAAACAGAAGAACAGGACATGTCCCTTCAAAGCATAAAGCAAGCTTCGAGAGGGAAGACAAAACTCACCTTTTCCCCCCGGTTCAGACACTGTTAACTTGACGTTCTTCCTCAAAGTTTTGATGCATGACTCTAAGATCCTTCTATTCTCTTTCCACGAATTCCTACGAATTTCAGATTTGGTTTCATTCATTCTGGAATCAAATGGACCAGAAGGAACATTCACCTCTTGTAGATTCGGCAGAGATTGACGACAAAGAATATGAGCTAGAGAGCTATCTTCACAAATCTGTTGTGTACCCTCATTACGAAAATCCTTGAAAGTGTAGAATGGAAGTTCTATCACTTCCAAAGACTCTGGAAGGTTGAGATTCTTGTCTTGAGTCATGCTCAGCAGATAAACATTGCTGATTGATAACCGGATTAGTTTGTTGAAAAGGAAGAACTCTAAACCACTGGTTCTAGGAGGCAGAGGGAGATCACTGATGATCCTAAGCGTTTTGAGAGTGTTGGAAGAAGAACCGAGAGCTCCCAGCCAAGCCAGAGATGGTTCGAAGTTGAAAGGGTGAAGCTCAAACGACTCCAATCTGGAAGTGAGACTAACAAGATTGCCGATGGCTTTTTCCTCCTCGCCAGAAGCACTATTACCTCGTTTGAACGGTGTCAAGACCTTTAGAGCCAACTCTCTGACCTTGGATCGACCTCGCAAATGTTGGCAATGTTCGGAAAGATAGTTGAGATCTAAGGTGAAGGAGAGAACAGCTTGCTCAACTGGAGTGAACAACAACAACCAAATGGTCTAGCCAGACGACAAAGAATGATTCTCCTCGTCTGCAAAGTTGATGCGTAGTCTTTTTAGAGAATGGCTCAGAAAGATTGGAGAGCAGAGAGGTTTGTTTCCATCCACCTCATCTACGAAAGGGAAGAGCCAAAAAGGATCTTCGATGACTACTGTCTCTAGATTCTTCATTTTGCTGAAGATCGATTTGATCACTAGCCGTAGGAATTTGTCGTAGGTTCTCTGATTCAAGCCACGAGAAGAGCAGTTGATAATCTCTTGCGAGCCTTGACCTTCCGTTTGACCCTTGTAGAGGGTGACAGTCTTGATCCTGAGTCCCATTTCTGGATTCCGATGGACAAAGTCGATAGAGTGAACGCAGATCTGCAGGGTAAAGATTGACGCTTTCAAGAGCCGAAGGATAGTAGAGTTGATAAGATTGTTCGACAGGTGGAAGCCAGTGCCACCAGAGACGAGTTTCTCAGTCTGGAATGGACAAAAGAATGATACTGCTTAGTCCAGATTCGTGAAAAGCGAAGAAGGAGATCTAGAAAAGTGAGGTCTACTTACTGACAACCTTTGATTCGTTCAGCTTCGGTCTTGGCTCTGACGTCTCCGTACAAGCGAATGGAGTGGATGAGGTGATGAATGACATCTTCTGGACAATCATCCAGACTTTTGGGATCATTTTTGACTGAAGAACCTTGAATAGCTTGACTCATGGATTTAAAGATGGAGTTGGTCGTAAGTCGAAGTTGAGAATCAATTCTGATTTCTCTCTTCTCCACCAACACCAAGGAACCACTCACTCGCTCTAATCTATCTCAGTCATGTCACGACATCGAGCAGTTCGAAACCTGGATCTAGATGATGAACTGGCAGAAGACTCTTCTTTGGATTACGCAGATCCTTACTGTGAATATCATATCCAATTCTAATTCTATTCCACTCCATCCCTTCGATCACTATCACTTTTTACTCATCCATCTCGACTCCACTACTCCTTCTTCTCACTCACTCTACACTCACTCACTCACTCACTCCAGACGACATCTCTGCTCAAGACAAGCAAGATCTAGAATCAGCCTTGGATTCAGTAAAGGACGTTCTAGGTCAATCCAGTCAGAGCGGATTCAGCGACAGAGAAGTCAAGGATGCTCTTTGGGATACTTACTTTGACGTAGATCAAGTCGTACAGCAACTACTGGCAGAGCAGGAAAAGAGGAATGACAAGGCAAAGAAGAAGGCTGGTGAGTATCAGAGGTAGTCTGATTGATTGAGAATCGTAATGGTGGTTTGTTCTTTCGATTGTCAAGATTGGAGACTCTACTCCTCCTCTAATCCCTCTTTGGCAAGACGAGATGATCGGGTTTCAATACCCTTGAGCTCACCAGAACGCAGCATTGATCAGAGTGAAATCGAGCTCGTAGCTGCTAGAGATGTAGAAACCTCTCACTTTCTCTTTCTCTTGCAGCTACAGCTTTCGATTCCTCTCTCTCTCTTCAGATGAGCATGGCCTGGGAAACAGCAAGGCAGAACGAGGAAGAGGACGGAACTTGGAAAAGCTGACTTTTGCAAATTCAAATCCTCCGTCTTCTTCTTCCATTGGCGTCTCTTGTCTTTCCCAGGTCCATCGTCCTCGTCTGAAGAGAGAGAAGTCTCTCCTCCTATCTCTGCTCTTCAATCTCTGGCTCTCTCTAGAAAGTCTAATGACTTGAGAGGGTTCGGTTCCGGTTCCAAAAGAGCCAGAGGGACGGCAGGATTGAATAGAGGTGGTAGAGCTGGTTTGGCGAGGAGAAATCTAGCCTCTCTGGCTCCAACTGGTCTGCCTTCTCCTTCTCTTTCTGATTCGAGAGAGGAGGTCGCGACGAATGGGAGTGATGGGAAATCATCGTCTACTACTTTGACTCCTCAGAAAAGACCTGCTGCTATCAATGAGGCGGATCTGGAAAGGAGAACATCGGCGACGAATCCTTCAAGTTCGACGACTGCCTCGACTTCTTCTCAATCTCAACAACCGCCAAAGGTCTCTAAACTTGCATCTTTGGCTGCTGGTAGATCCAAACCATCTTCAACCTCTGCAGCTACTTCTCCTACTACCGGATCTTCATCTCCAATCATCAAGAACTCTATCAACAAGTCCTTCTTTGATGCAACTTCATCCTCTCCATCGTCGACCAAACCTCTTTCAAAACTTCAATTGAAGATGATGGAGAAGCAGAAGGCGAAGGAACTGGCTGCCTCATCGTCATCAGTTTCTGGAGCAGCAGCAGAAGGGATGATTGGGAAGGATCAAGAAGAAAGAGTGGGAATGGAGTTGGATGAGATCGAATCTCCATCTCTACTACCTACCGGAGCTTCTATAGCTTCTTTATTTCCCTCTCTACCTGGTATTGAAGGAAATCAATTGGATCCCAAACCGTCTTCTTCAAGGATGACTCTGGTTCCTGGAGGTTCACCTTTTAGATTCTTCATATCTTCAAAAGATTCAGGCCGAGATGGAAATGGAGATGGAGATGGAGATGGGGATTCAGAAGACCGAGATAGGAAAACAAGATTGGAGAATGCTTTGGCTGGAAATAGTCCAGATGATTTGGTCTTGAAGGCCAGAGCTGGAACTAGTCTTGGGAATGTTGGAGGTAAAATCAAAGTTCAATAGCAATGCAAAAGTCTTAGATTTCTTCTAGATGAATTTCTCCTTGATCTGACTCACATATCGAGCGTTCCGGTTTGGCTGCTTGATCTTTGATTCTCTATTCTTGAAACTGTCAACCTCTACTTCCTCCTCTCTTCTCGAGAGATTCGACAGAGCTCAGGGACTGTAACAACCCTTTACGGTCACATTTCTCAAACTCTGTCTCTTCTGCTCTCCTCCTCGTTCCTCTCTCCATTCCCTTCTCCAATCTCCTCTCTCTCTCTCCTTCCAGAAAAAGAAGCAGCTCGCAAAGCTCAAGCTGCTTCCTCTGCACCGCCTTCCAAACCAGCTTCCGGTACAAGCACTCCAGCCAGAGGTGGTGTCAAAACATCTAAAGCTTCTTCTTCGTCAAAATCTGCAACAGCAGGACCGGTATCGGATCTCAAATCAGGAGTCGAATCTCTAGTCATTTCTTCTTCTTCTGACGGATCTTCTTCCAGAGCTGCAAGCATCGTCGAGTCTGAAAATGCTGGTGGCGGTAGTAGTACAAAAGGAAGCGTAGCTGGAACTCCAAAAGTCGGAATAGCTCATGAGAGGATTGTGGAGGAATTTAGAAAGAAAGAGAGGGAAGGGAAAGCTGAATTGAGCTTGGTCGTCATCGGTGAGTCTTTTTTTCGAGAAATTGAAACTCGCAGTTTCTCAAGTCTATTGCGTGAAAGCATACAAACAGGACCTCGATCCTTGTTCTCCTTTCTCTTTCTCTAACTTTTAAGGGCATGTCGACGCTGGAAAGTCTACTTTGATGGGCAGACTGCTTCATGAACTCGGATCTCTGAGTGATAGACAACACAGCCAAAACGAGAGAGCAAGTCAGAAGATTGGAATGGGAAGTTTCGCCTATGCTTGGGCTCTGGATTCTAGCGAGGAAGAAAGAGAGAGGTAAGTACATCTCCTTACATCTCGAGTCATTTTGTGAACTCAAGCTCATTGTCGTATCTGATGTCTGTTCCGAATTTCTCGATGTTCTTCTTTCCATTCCTTCAGAGGCGTGACTATCGACATTGCTCAAGATAGTTTTGCAACTCCTCATCGAAGGTTCACTCTACTAGACGCTCCAGGTCATCGAGACTTCATTCCAAACATGATTAGTGGTGCCTCTCAGGCTGATGCGGCCGTTCTAGTCGTCGATGCCGTTCAAGGTGCTTTCGAAGCTGGTTTCGGTCCTGATGGTCAGACCAGAGAACACGCTCTACTTCTCAGAAGCCTGGGTGTTCAACAGCTAGTGGTGGTCGTCAACAAGCTGGATGCTGTGAGTGAAGATGGAAAGTCTCCCTTGTCGAATCCTCGATCTTCAGTCTTTCTTTCTCTTTTCACTGAAACCTTTTCCAATCGTCTTCGTTGGGACTTCTCGTATCGCAGGTCTCTTACGATCAGTCCAGATTCCAATTCATACAGTCCGAAGTCAGACCGTTTTTATCTTCAAGCGGTTATGATTTGTCAAGAGTCTCGTTCGTTCCTTGCGGAGCTGCAGTCGGAGAGAATCTTTTGAAACGAGAAGAAAACGGTGGTCTTTCGAGCTGGTATGACGGTCCAACTCTAGTAGAGATATTAGGTGAGTTCTTCAACGAGTTGATAAACTCAAAGGCTTCGGAACTGATTTTGTCTATCCTCTCTTTCCTTCTTGATCGTAGATGAACTTGATCCTCCAGCTCGTCAACTGGATTCACCGCTTAGATTCCCAGTATCCAACGTTTTCAAAGGCCTCACCGCTGGTATCTCTGGTGTTGGAGCCTCTGGTAGAGTCGTCAGTGGCATCGTTCAATTGGGAGACAAGATTCAGATCGTTCCGGGAGACGAAACTGGAATTGTTCGAGGTACGTTTCTAGCTTTCATTTTCTTCGACTCCCCTTTTCCTCTCGCGTCTCAAAGTCCTCGCTTTCTGAAATCTTCTCCTGTTTGCTCTCTTTTTCTCCTCTAACAGCGATTGAGCAAGATGGAGAGACAGTCCCTTGGGCAGTCGCTGGCGCGAGTGTGACAATCTATCTCTCAGGCATCGAGCAACAGAGCATCATGTGAGTTTCTACGTCATTTGGGTCTTACTTTTGATGCTTTTGGACCTCATTTCACCTCAGTATTCACTAACTTTCCTTTTTCTATTTCAATCCATATTAAAACAGCGTCGGCTCAGTTCTCTGTTCTCCAACTTCACCCATCCAACTCCATTCTACGTTCTTGGTTCAACTTTTGATTTTCAAACCTTCCTATCCTCTCATAGCAGGAACTACATTCGAACTCTATCAGAACTCTTCTTCGCTTCCAGCCACTCTTACGGAACTTGTCGCGATCTTGGACAAATTGACAGGAGCAATCATCAAGAAGAAACCTAGAGTTTTGACTTCTGGTTCCACTGCTCAAGCTCAAATCTCTCTTCAAGCTGGGACTGGTCATGGTCAGACTGCGGGAGCGCCAATTGAAGAGTTCAGACACAATAAGGAGATGGCTAGGATTCTTTTGAGAAGAGACGGTGAAACTGTGGCTGCTGGGATTGTTCTCGAATGTATCAGATAGGAGATAGAAGTAGAATTTTAGATAATCAGAGAGTGATCAACCTTCTTTTGATCTGATCTTTTATGCAATCAGGGACTTGTTCTTTGAGATGAATGAAGGGAGGCGCGGCAATAGAGGCGTAAGACTTCACACAAGCTGTGCTGAAGAAGATCAAAAGATGACGCTGAAATGACTAGAATTACAACAAAAGGTCAAACGGAAAGAGAAATGAATTGAAGAGGAAGAATGTGTTGAGATCGTAAAAGGGATGAGAAACAGATGGACAAGCAGACACGGGAGCGGAAAACAGAAGCAGCGAGGATCCTGATAAGGAGTTGTTGGGAGAGGAGAATGACTTCAATTTCAGAAAAGAGTTCCCACCCTCCATTGTACAAAGAATGAAATGGCGACTGGACAGAAAAGGGACAAAAGCTTTGGAATCTTGGAAGAGAGTAGCAGAAAGTGAAGGCTTGAAGGAAAGGTTTTGAGAATTGTAAATTGAAAACTTGCACAAAAAGAAATCACTTGAAAAGAAAGTTCTCTTGACGCTTTATTCTATCAGCGAGGCAAAGGTTCCTGAATGTACGAGACTGCTTTCCTCTCTTCAGATTCAAAATCTGAGTTACGAATTGACTTGGTGTTGGAATGAGGAGAGATGCTCGAAGAAGCATCATGACTTGGTCTTGAAAGTGAAAGGAAAGGAGAGGTCTGGACTTGACACTGTCGTCGGAATGAAGTATAGATTTGTGAATTTGGGGATGCTGTAGAAGCTCTTGTTGGATTTCAAACCTCCATTTTGAAAGATGATAATAGACTTTCTCAATTTCCTTGATCTATTTCCTCCAGACTCGGAACCTCAACCTCCCTTGACTCTGCTCCCCTTCGACAAGACTCCATTCCTTTCCTTGAATTCCCAATCCAAACCTCGATTCTTTGAATCCTGGTCTAAAGACCTCCAGCATAGTGATACTTCTCAGAGCCTCATCTCCCCTTCCCTCTCTCTACCCTCTGTCTCATCTGATTGTTTTGTGGTTTGGAACTCATGGGATTGTATCTTCGATGTTTGTGGATTGAATTGAGTCGTTGAATGAAAGGGAAAAGAAAGGTAGAGGGCAGGATGCATTGGTCTGGTCTTATCCTCTCTATCTTATCCTCTCGAAGGAGGAAGATCTACCGAGGACGACGATGGAGAAGTCCATCATCCTGAGAAGGAGCAAAAGAAAGAGAGAGAGAGAGAGAAAGTGGGAATCAGGACAAAGAGTAAAAGAGAATGGAAATAGAAAACAGAGAAGATCGATCGGATTGAATTTGGCTTTTGACTAACCATTCGCCAGTTTCCAACCAAATCCTGAATAGATTCCTGACATCCTTTGAGGGAATCTTCTTTAGAGCCGGAGTCAGACCCGTGGTTCTCTTGATTCCCGAGAGAGCGACGGATAGTCTGGAGAAGAGGAGAGGAGGGAGATAGATACAAGTAGATAGGTAAGGTGAGGAGGACTTATAAGTAAAGAGCAAGAGAACCTCCGAGTGAGTCGACTTGCTGCTGTGACTGACAGGATTGCATCGATTGCCAGATGGAACAGTCTACCAAACATTCTTGATGAATTGTCTGGTGTAGAGGATCGTCGGTGTTGGTCGAGAGAGAGAGAGAGAAAAGCAGACTTATAATTGCTTTTGACATGAACCAACTGTACCACCATCGTCGAGTCCATGAGTTCAGCTATTCAAGATTCTTCAGTCAAAACTGATCCCAAAAGTCTCGATGATTTTCCAGAAGATGTCATCCACCACCTCATCCACTCCATTCGCTTGTACGGAGACGTCAGAGCAAAGAACGAGGCTGAACGGATCAAAGGTTGTCAGTGAGTAGACAGAATATCCTTTCTTCGCTTTCCACAAATATCAACTGAGCATTTCTATCTTTTCTTTTCTTTTGTTCCAGGCTGAGAAACTCGTCTCTTCTCTCACTAGCCTCAACTTGCCGAAACTCTTATCAACTTTACTATCCTTCGGCCCTTCAAAACATCAATCTTTACCCCGTGGATCTGCTATCACTCTATCGTCTCTTGCTCCGCAATCCTAGCTTGGGGTTTAGAATCAAGTCTTTCCATCTTTACAAAGCAGAGACGAGATCTCAAGGTTCAGAAGGAGTCAATTATCTTATCCCTCAAAATGTCAAAAGGTCAAGCCAACTCCTCACCCAAGAGCAAAAGATGGAAATCTATCAAGGGTTTATCAGGAAAATGATGACATTAATCTATGCCGTCATGGGCAGAGCAGAGACCGTCGTCATTGAGGATCCATTTTGGGGTTTCCCTTTGGTCGAGCTCACGGGCGTGGAAGACTACCCTTTTACTTCTCCGGTCTTCTTGACTTGTTCTCTAAAAAGAATTCGTATCAATTTCTCAGATGAAGAGGAGCAACATCTAACAGCCAAACAAGCTTTATGGATATTGTTGTTCACTCAAATCGAACAAGCTATCTTGGCTTTTCAACTTGGAGACGAAGACATGGATTATCTCTCTGAGCATTGTCCATACCTCCAAGATCGATCAACAGTAAAGGAGCTAGCTTTGAAGATTTGACTCACTGATGCCTACGAATACGACACTTCTGGAGTGAAAGAGGAAGCCATTGGACAATTCATTTCAGTCACCACCCAAATGAAATCATTTGAACTTTACGTCTTCGCAGGAGAAGCATCTCTTGTTTGGTTGACCTATCTCCAGGACTCTTTCAAGACTCTCAAAGAGTTCAGAATCATAGATGTATGGCCTTCAGTCCACAACAATCAAGGTTTAGATTATTCACTTCTCAAGAACTTGACTCGAATCTCTCTCAATGAAGAAGGGTTAAAGATTCTTTTTGACGACAAAAACTTTGGATTACCAGAATCCCTTCAAGTCATAGAGATCCCCTTTTACTCATTCAGAGACAAACTGGTGGAAGAAAAGCCAGAAATCAAGGAAGAGTTTCATCTTGCCTCAGTTTTGGAAAGTCACTCTTTACCAAATCTGAGAGAGGTCAATGTTCCCCTTGGTCCCGTTGATTTCAAAATGACAGAAACTAAATCTGAACAGCGGAGGAATCCTTGGAGAGCCAATCGAAGGATTTTGGAGTCCGTGGAACTCTTCAAGAAAGGCAAAGTCTTATTGACAACTTCCAAACCTGGAGAGAAAGGTGAGTCTCAGTCTCTTCTACTTCTGATATGGCTTATTAGACAAGAACGGGAGTTTGCGCTCTTAGTCAATGGAAGGAAAACTCATCGAGACCAATTCCTAAAGCAATCATGGGCAAAGCTTGAAAGCAGTCATATTGAATTGCCTTCTTCTTTAACCTTAAGCACATCTCTCTTCTCTTGCTTCTTCTTTTCTATCTCTTTTACAGTTGGTGAGAATGCCGGGATCTCTTCATTCAAGCGTCTCTATGCTTTTCAGACATAGCTTCCACCATTCTCCCTTGAAAGTTTCTGAAGGAAACAGCTAAAATCACACCGGTGGCTGAGATCGTTCTTGAATTATGTACAACAAGAGAAAGCTATAATCTTTTTGTTTATCTTACATAGTCATTGAGGACTGTTTTCATGGCTTTGTCTTCATGCTTGGAACTCCAAAAGTTATGCTTAGATCTGTTTCTCTTTCTCTGTTCAATAGCTACATCAAAACCTGAACACCGCAAGATGAGAACAAAGCGGAAGCTGCAGAAATAGACACAATCAGTGAAAGAGAGCTAAAAAAAATAGAGCTTCTCATTGGCAGGTGAGATCTAGCATCAATTATGGCGCAAGACTTTCAACTGGTTCCTATGTTCCTGAATCAACATTTAATCCAAATCTGTCTAGTATTGTTTCAGCATCAACCATAGAAAAGATGTGTTTTCAAGCTCTTACAGCTCCAACTTACAAAAGTGGAAGACCAAATTTTAGATCAGACATCTTCTGACTCCTTCTTGTTTAATTGCTTCATCATGAACACCTCTTCTTAACTTGAATAATCTTGACTTGAGCAGTTTGAAAATCTGATGGAATCAGGATGAGAAGGCCAAGGTGTAGATCCCAATCAGAGACAAATGAGAGACTGACAAAAAGAGAAGGTATTTGTACGTGTTATATTAGTTAAGAATATAACATCAAATGAAGAATAGAGGTTAACATACCTGACAAAAAGAGAAAGTACCCAAAGCAAGAATGGGAGAGTGGCTGCTGTCAACATCTCCAGCGCTTCCATTCAATTGTTCACGTCGACATTGATGTTTTGACTGAAAAGCTCGGGATTGAAGATGTCACTCTTTGGTCTATTCTGCCTATTGTTCTGTTGGTCAAAGGTTTGAGCACGTCTCAGAGTGCTCAGACTTCAAGGCTGTTGAGACTGCAGAAGCATGTCTGATCAATCCTTTTCAATTGACTTGTTCAGAACGAAGAAGCTTTTGTTCTTCTCTTCATTGGTAACAGAGTCCCTGTCAAGTATTGTTGATCTGCAGCTTCTGATGTTCACATTATCGCGCTATCTTTAATCCCTTCTCAAGTCTTAAAGCACCATCTCTCTTTCTTCCATTGCACACCTCTGACTGTCTTTCAAATTTTCCTTCAAGCATGTACACTTGTTCAAAATGTCAAAAATACCGATAAATTGATCAACGGGTTATGTCTTCAGTCTTGTCAGTCCCTTGTTTACCTCTTCTAAAGACCTGTCAACACTCAGATCTGTTCATGTTATTCTACTCTCACCCTCAGACTCATCCCCAGAGTGCCATTTTGGAGGGTTCTATAGAAGTCTAATCTCAGAGTTCATCGACTGTCAAAGGGTAAAGTCAACCGTCGTACTACAGTCAAGAATGGTTTGGAATTCACAGGCTCTGAGGCCAGAGCTGTTGACAGGAGTCAGAATCTATGGTCCAAGTCTTTGTTGACAGAACTTCAAACTCGAAAAGAACGAAAAGAAGAATCTCAAAGAGAACCATGATCAAGGAAGAATACAGGAAGAGAACTTTGATGTCTGTTAGATTTCCCTCTCATTTCTCTCTCTGACATTCGTCTTGAGAGGACCACAAAAAAGTTAAGGTAAGCCGACTTAAATTTAAGTTAAAATGGTAAATCTAAGTGTAGAGTTTAGACACTGTTTTACAAATTGTAAACCTCAAAAAGTGGAGGTTTTGGTGGTGAATTCAAGAATTCCGGTGAAGGAGAGGGTCTTTCCGAGGACCAAGAGAGACTCCATGACTGAGAAAAGCTAAAACTTTGTCTTTCGTCAATTATACTGTCTAGATGTTTAGATCTGCTTCAGGCTAAGGCAGGGAAAGCTCATTCTAATGTTTGATGAGATTGCTTAGGGATATTTTTGGAGCCTCTTTCCAGGTTCTCAAAAGTTGATGCAGTTGAACCTGACCCACATGACTTCTCTGAAGTTCATTCATGTTCATTCAGGCTAAAGTATATGCTCTGAGGAGGTGAATGAGGCAAGTAAAAGGCAAGAAAGAAAGCAATGCTGACTAAAATGTAAATGAATAAATCAAAGTATCTTTTGACCTCCAAATGTTGTGATGTTTGACGACTAAATTCTGAACCAAACAGGCTTCAACTAGCACGAACATAAGTTGCTTGGCAAGTGGTACTGTTGAAGGGACAATAATAAGCAAGACTACCAAAGCGCTATAACAATCAGAACACAAAATTGTATGTAAACCATCCTCAAATGTCAAAGTCTCAATACAAATTTGCTGTTCTTCTTCTATGGGTTTTGATGTTTTCATGTCTGAAAAACCAAGGAAAGAAGTTCAAAAAGTAAAGGTGAAGTAAAGGTGAGCTGATGGACTTATGCAAATCACCAGCTTGCCCTTGAAGTGAATCTTGTGACTTTTGAAGATTTACAAACTTGTTACCGAGACTCTGTCAAGTCTATCAAAGACAAACAAGAAGGAGGTGATGAAGATGCCGACAATGGAATGGAAGAGAAGGCAGCGCCAGGTCGCATCGCTGGACCTCATTGCTACGACGAAGACGATTTGGATCCAGCTTTTGCTTCTCATGCATATCAACTTTGTAGTCAAAGTCATCCCTTTGTCATGCTGGTCCAACTCATTCCAATCCTCTTCTTCTATCATGCAAGGCTGCTTGGACTTGGACTGTCATTCTTCATGGATTGGCATTCTCTGCCTACTATATCGACGTCGTTTTCTGGGAGTGTGTAGGTGCTCTTTTGGCTTCCATCATTGTCGCTAGGTTCACCCCTTGTAATCATCTATCCCATCACTGCCGTGGCCTTCAAGTGGATTGTCATCATCCTAGCTCTTCTTGAGCCAGAGATTCATTGTTGATGACAGTCTGCTTTTTCTAGATCTTTCTTTGTATGTTCACAGATCCTACTCTCTCTTCTCAAAAGATAGATATGAGTTCCCTTACAAATTGTTTCTCCATCCATCAATCCATCATCTTGCCTGAGTCAAACCCAGTCTTTGTGCTGACTTTCAAGCTCAAACCTTCCAAGCTCTGATACCAAGCTCAGTCTAGTCCAAGAAGCGTATAATTGATCCATTGTGATATTTCGACAGATCTCAACCAAGGTTTCACTCAGGTCAGTAAGAGGTCCAAAACAAATCACTCGAAGCCTTCCGCAAGCTGATTCCAGCAAATTTGAGTCTTTAACTGTGATACATAGGCAGAGCAAGCTAGATGATGACTGACTGAGGGAAGAAAGTGTCTGACTACAAGATTGGAAAGAATACAGCTTTGACACATGTTCTTCCTCTCGGATCCCTCCTCTCTCAACATGACTTCCTTCTCTTTGCTCAAAAGAGAAGGTAAATCAAGGATCAATCCTAGTTGGGCTCAGCAATTCAGTAGTAGAAAGTTCAAAGAGGGAGAATCAGTGAGACTTTTTAGACAAATCAAAGACTCTCTTCCATGGATTACTCCTTCTCTCCAATTTCAATTTCAATTTCAATTTTAATTTAAATCGGTTTACATCAATACAGCTCCAACAAATTGGAATCTTGATGGTCTAGATCTAGGATCTAGACAGGACAATTGTAAATGCGAAAAGGTAGAGACAAAGAGGGGAAAATAGCAAAGAGACCTCTGGAAACACATCAGAAAGAAACTAGAGACAGGGGATGAAAGACTGAGAAGATTGAGAAGACTGTCTCTCCAACTTCAATTGCAAGGTCATTCCAACAAAACTCATCCAAGCTCAAACAGGTCATGGTGAATTTGATGTCTATCACCAAAAGTTCAATAATCCTATAGCCGAAAGGATTTGACCTCATCGCAAACATGCAAAGACTTCAAGAAGTCATCCCTTGATGGAATGTGAATCTCTCATCTACTATCAAATGAAGTACCTCAAGTCTAGTCTGACTGGTGAACCTCTAACTCTCAAGGAAATCCTGGATTCCAAGCTGGGAGCTCTTCGCTTCAAGAAGTTTGTGGAAGAGACTAATGCTTATCAAAGACTTCAAGAATTGGTTCTACCTCTTCCCTCTTCATCTTCTTCAGACCTCTCTCTTTCTTCCAATGCTTCTATCTCTCAATCCTTCTCAGTCTCAACTGTCAATCAAGAGAGATAATCAGAACATTCCAAGACCCAAGAGACATCTCATCTTCAATCTTCAATTTCTTTCTCCAAGTCTCTTGCCTTTATTTAAATTCCCCTTTCTTTTCTCTCTTCACTCTGTTCTATTTCTGATGTTCCTCATCATACCCCACACTTTTTTGCTCTCTTTTTCCCTCTCACACTCTTTCATCTGTCTCTTTGTTGCGTAAAAAAAAAAAAAGAAAAAAAAAAAAAAATTCTCACTTTCATTATTCTTTCTTTGTTCTCCCCTCTTTCTCTCTGTTCTTTTCCCATCATCCCTTTAAATACCTTTCAATCTCTAATTCTTCACCAATCTCCTTCAAATCAATCTTCAATCTTCAAACCTCTTCAACCTCAAACTCAATCTTCAAGAATCTTTCCTTCTTCTTCTTCTTTCATTCTCTCCTTCCAATTCTTTCATCTCTTCTTCAACCTCAAATCTTTTTCAATCTTCATTCTTCTTCACCTTCTCAATTCCTCCAATTTCAATCTTCATTCCACCTTCCCCTTTCAATTTCATCTCCTCTCTCTTTTTTCTTTCAACTTCATCTTTCAACAAAAGACTATCCAAAAGACTAGTACAAGCTTTCATCTTCATTGATCATCCCCTGATCCCTTCAGACTTTCAACTTCAATCATCACCAGACTTCAATTGAGATTCTCAATTCAGAACCTCATTCATTCACTTCACCTTCAGACTGCTTTCAAGCTATCAATCAATCAACCTACCTTTTTAAATCTTCACCCCACTTTGAATTGGACTAGTTCACTTCAAAGTACAAACCATCTTCAGGTTGATTGTCTTTCAAACAATCCAAGTCATTCAAACTTTTTCAATCTTCACCATCTCATACTTCAATTGATTCCCTCAATTCAAGTCTGAAAGTTTCAATCACTTCATCTTCATCATCATCATCATCATCATTGTTTGAAAACAAACAGAAGTCCAATCATTTGATTCATCACCATCAATCAAATCATCTTCATCTTCATCATCACCATCACTCTTCAATTGAAAATCTCAATTCAAAAAGTCTCAAGTTCAAAGTCATCTTATCAATGTACAACACAACCATCTATCAAGTCTTTAAGTCTTCTCAGTCTTCTCAATCTTCTCAGTCTTTCATCCCCTGTCTCTAGTTTCTTTCTGATGTGTTTCCAGAGGTCTCTTTGCTATTTTCCCCTCTTTGTCTCTACCTTTTCGCATTTACAATTGTCCTGTCTAGATCCTAGATCTAGACCATCAAGATTCCAATTTGTTGGAGCTGTATTGATGTAAACCTATTTAAATTGGAATTGAATCTAGTACCAAGCCGAGTGTAATGATCCCAGTTGCTGTAGTGTTTGAGTCTTTCACAATGTTTTGAGTCATAATTCTCTGTGGACGGTCGATTGTCCAACATTGTCCGAGTCCGTCCAACTTTGTCCGCTTGGACAAAGCTCTTTGGAGATTCAGTTCTGGAGTGGATGGATCTCCTCTTCGTTCGAGATGGAAGTTTGCTTATGGATGGAATGGATGAATTCGAATGGATGAAAGCTAGTTGCTCCTTAGGATTGGATTGAATGCAATGGATAGCTTTAGGATACTTCGTTACTTGGTACTCTTTCCTATATTCAGACCTTTAGAAAGAATAGAGAAAGTTGAGTAAGTAAGTAGTTGAAGTTCAAGGAGAACAAGAAGGAGGAGTTGGACGAGTGAAGAAAATGGCAAAGACAAAC